>OY856410.1:710720905-711188405 GCA_963693085.1 Alisma plantago-aquatica
ACCTTCAAAAAAGCATAAATCATGATTCCCTACTAATTGCATTTGAGAGAAAACTTTTCAAGTGTTTGTTATCTCTAACAAAGGGGAATATTCATCCTTTGTTTATTAGAATCACACTTAAGCATTGAGTTTCACCAAGTCCATTATGAAATTTCAATTGGGTGCCAATGCATTGGTGGAGAAATTTCCTATTTGGAATTAACCATAAGGACACAAAATTGCAAGAGAAAATATTGAATCTCACAAGAGGCAAGAAGTCATCTTTGTATCTCATGATAGCATGCCACGTCTAACTGTATTATGTGGAGTGGCAAAACCACGCAGAGCCAGAATTTATATATTTGTTGTGCACCCATTTGATCCACATCGTGTTCTTGTGATTATCAATATCTTAAAGTAGTATCATCATTCATGCCTTGTCACCTATAACGTTTTAGGATTTGAGACTTCATATAAAATGTTGTTAAAAGGAATGATTGGACTACCCATATCACCAAGGAACACCTCCTATTTAGGGAGTTTGTCACTAAAGAACTATGTGGTTAATTGTGCTTAGCCCAAAGTAGTACTAGGATGGGTGATTAGTTCGGTTTGAGTGTGAATCAAGACAAAGTGTATAGTTAAGTCTAGTGGTGGTATGTGTGGCCAATCATCATTTCTAAAACTCTACTAGAGCCTTGGGTAGTGGTTTCAGGTGTTACAAATGGTATCAACACCATAACCCCTCTAGTAAGCGGGGCCCACATGGGCATGTGGCATTTCATTCTTGAGTTGTGCTATCTAGACATGTTGGAAAGGGTTGTCCATGGTGATATAGCCACCCTTGTACTAGTATTCCTTGAACAGAGTTGGGTGTCAATGTGCCATTCTGGGTTTACACTGAAATATGGATATATAATGAGGTCGTACAGTTTAGCCTTATCGAGGACATCAAGAGTCTAAGTGAGGGGATATTGTAATGGCTCAGGATTTTTGGCCTTAGATAAATTGATCTTAAAAGGTATGATTAGACTACCCATATAACTATGGTAAAATTCCTTTTTAGGGATCCCATTAATAAACAACTCTATGGCTAAGTGTGCTCAACCCAGGGTAGTAATAGGATGGGTGACCCAATAGGAACAAAGCACACAGTCAAGGCTAGTTGTGGTCACTGAGGCCAATCATCTATCCTACAATTTTTTTGGAGCATTAGGCAGTGGGCCCGGGAGTTACAACACAAGTCTTGCACCCTTAGGATACCTAAACCTCCTTCTAGTTTAGGTCCACATATTTTTTCCATAGTCGACTATCACAAAACTCCTCAAATGATAGCATTATCCAAAATTTCTCCAAAATGAGTGTCTAGTACTTATGTAATGATAAGGTGGGATTATTGATCATAAGATAAGGCATAAAATGAATCATGTTATTAGTAGGTAAAATAAAACTTTATCACAACATAATACTTGTCCGGATGTCACTTATATTTATTAAAATGAAATTTTTTTATAACTTGATTGTGACCTTCTTGGAGCATTACATAGTTGATTTCTACAGCTGACTTTATATTAGATCTCTCATTTTTTTCAAAGATTAATTGAAATTTGAAAACATGCTCATTATTTGTTTAAGGGGAGAGAATTTGATTCTAATATTTATGGGAAAAATATTCTTGAATGGGTGAGATTTAATTTTTATTCTAGTCTATATTTTTGAAGTTAACTTGTGATTTTTGCGAGCTCCATTTTGAGGGAAGTGTTAAAGTTTAATTGTTAGTTAGATTATCATGTAAGTGGGTCAATTTATATGATGGTTTTAAGTCACATACATACTGGAGTCATAAACAAGCTTGAGTCTCAAATTTATAATTGTTTGTACTTCTCTATATATAAAAAAGCCAAATTTGTCTAAAAAGAAACAAATGACTAGCTAGAATCCCAATTTATCATCATCATTGTCATCATCTAAGCCTAAATCCCAACCATGGATCATTCTTTTCCAATTACCTATGTTATGGTTCATACTCTAATCAAGATGTAAAGATTCAAAAGCTCTCTTTATAAGCTCTTCCCAAGTTAATTTAGGTTTGCATATGCTTCTTTTCATTATGCTTTACTCAATAACATTGCTTCAAATAGGTGCATTTTCTAGACTGCATTGGACATGTCCATACCATCTTTTACGGCCTTATCACAATTTGTCATTGATGCTCACCATCCCCTCTTTGTTCTTGATATATTGATTTCTCAAATGATCTTTTCTTGTCTTTCCGCAAATATGTCTTAACAAACACATTTCCACCACATTCATCTTGAGACCTTGTTTCTTCACTGCCGAACATATACTCCCATATAGCATGGTTGTCTGTAAATTGTTCTATAAAACTTGCTTTTTAATATGAGAGAGATCTCTCTATCACATAGTAGATCTATTTAATTCCTCCACTTAAACCATCATGTTCTGATCCTATGGAAAATATCAACTTGGACCTCACCCTCTTTTTCAATAATATAACTCAAGTAATGAAATTTATTACGTATTGGTACATTCATTCCATCAAACTTGACTCCACCATTCAAAATTCTATATTGGATAAATTCGCAATTCACATATTCAATTTTACTTCTATTGATAAAAAATTTGTAGATTCTGATGCATTTCTCCATAGTTCAACTTTATCATTCAATATTTCTTTTCTTTCATCAATCAACACAATATCATCAACAAATAACATACACTAAGGGTACTATCTTGAACATGCTTTGTCAACTCATCCATAAGAAGAACAAATTGATATGGGATTATTGTCGATACTTGATATACCCCAACCATGATAAAAAAAGTTTGTGTCTCTCCCCTAAGAGTCCTCATACTTGTAGTTGAGTCGTCATACATGTCATTAATTAGGTCAATGTATTGGAAAGGAATACCCTTCTTATGTAAAATCCTCCATAACACTTCATTGGGTACTCAGTCTTAGGCCTTTTCTTGATCAATAAATACCATATGAAAATCTATTTTATTTTTTGTGTACTTCTCCTATGCCTCCTTATTAGAAAAATTGCATATGTTTTTTTTCCTAGCATAAAACCAAACTGGTTATCTGATATATGTGTTATCTATCTTAGCCTTTGCTCAATGATCCTCTCCTATAGCCTCGTTGTGTGACTCATCAGCTTGATACCTCTATAGTCTGTGCAACTCTATGCATCTCCTTTGTTATTGTAGATTATGACTATAGTACTATTTATCCATTCCTTTGTCATCTTCTTTGTCTTCATAATTTTTTTAAAGAAATTTTCTAACCACATAGCTCCTTCATTCCCCATAATCTTCCATACATCAATGGGATTACTGTCTAAACCACATGCCTTATTTAATTTCATTTTTTCAAATCACATTGATACATAATTAGGGTCTCATGGGACAAGATAGGGTTTTCAATAAAACATCAAAATGGAAATGAAAACCAGGACTTGAAAATAATAAAATTGACTTCCTATCAGAAAACCATTTCCATTGATTATATACTTGTTTTTTTCTGAGCATTGTTGAATTACTATGATTTTACAAAGACCAGACCTATGGAAATTCAAAGAAAAGCTAGTGGGAAAATTATCCAACTAAGCAGACACTGGGCTTGATCCTGTGCCCTCGTGGCCCATTTAGATTTCTCCATGTGGCTAAACAAAGCCAAGCGCTGCATGGATAAAACAAAGGTCAAATTCCCAAAGTACCCATGTGATATCAATAACTCGATTGAGTGGGAAGGGACACCAACGTCATTCACTGACCTGGTTTGTTCCACTCCCGAGCCATGGCGCTCGACACCTCCTAGAGATGGAACTCCAATTAGTATCAGGGAACACCGAGTCACTCTCACGAGTCTAAGGGTGTCACTGAGTTTCTCATCATCCAATGAAGCCAGTGAGCCATCCAAAGGCCTTAGCCTATGTCGGAGTCTCGGCTCCATTACTGCCACCATGGCCAGTAGCAGCTGGGTAGAACAGAGTGAGGAACTAACATAGAGGGCAGTGAGATTGCATTGATAAAGACTCGCAAGAGGTCGCTAAACCACATGCAACAAACTCAGTTGCGAGGGGACCTTCGTGGCCCCAGTACAGGTTGTTGGATCAAGTGAGAAATAGGGGAAACAATTTGATCCAAAAAATCAAGGAAAATATCTCAAAACCTTCAAGATTTGATTCGAAAATGATCGTGGTGGTATTTTGAATTCAAACAACCCGCTTCTGTAATTGCAGGTGTACTAGAACACCATGGTGACTAGTGCTGATGAAGACCCAACGGTGGCCTATAGGTCCAACCAACTTGGATGAGTTCAGAGATAACCAGGAACCGTAAAAATGACGTGGGTGTTGAGGTGCTGCTTACCGAACATCCAATTGTGGAGAAGAGTGCAGGGGTTGGTGAGGCAAGGTGATGGTTGTCAGAGAGAGAGGAGGAGTAGGTATGGGTTCCTTAGGGCTTTAGAGGAAGAATTGAGTGATGAGGAAGGGTTCTTGGGGTATGATGATGCCTTTGGGTCCTTTTGATGGAGACGAGGAAGGTGAGAGTGGTGTCTATGTATTCATGGAAGAGAGATGCTATGAGCCCTATTTGGGCATTTTGTCTAGAAGGGGAGTTAGTGGATGATTCATTGCTCATTTGAATCATCGGAAAGAGACGAAGATGAGGGAGGAAGAACCAAATGAAATGGTGGAGTAATAAGGGAGTGAGATGGCGAGGAAGGAAACACATGAGAGTAACTCTTGTCCGTGAAACCATCGGGAGGAAGTTGACGGTCTAAGAATAGTCAGATCACCGATCACTTTGATCCTGATTGTTAGATGGTGTGAGAAAAAGGGAAGAAATTCAAAGGGCGCGTGACAGGAGGCTAAATCGGAACTATAGGCTTATTTGCTCGTATTGAATGAAATCAAACCTTACTCAACATTACAGAAATCTCATTAATTCATTTGGAAGGTCAAACTTGGTCCAATTGAGTTCAAATTCGAACATATACTAATTGGAGGGTCTAGAACGTTTCTATACCTTTTCAATTTGTGTTTTCACACATTAGGACCCATAACTCCCATATCTTAATTAAAATGCATTTAAAAGAAATATAATTTGAAAGGTTTCCTTTTATTGAAATCTTGAGCCATAAATCTGAGATTACTCATTCAATAGTCAAATTTGTCACCTTATAACCTTTCTCCATGTTGTATGGTCATTTTGTAGGGGACAAAAAATTAAAGGAATTAATATGAATGAATAGACATACATAATTCATATTTGAAAATGAAATATAACTTTGTCTATTACTTTAATTTTTTCTCATCCTACTTTGTATAAAGACAATAATTATAGGCATTTTGCATTAAAATACCTCAATCATTATTATTTAGGAAAAACCTCATACTAAGTTTAAATTAACCATGAAAATTGGGATGTGACAATTCTACCCACCTTAAAACAATTTTTTTCCTCGAAATTTGCTAGGGTACTACCCAACTTAGGATTTTTTCTAGTTCTTAATATAATTAAAACATTAATAAAATTTTCACGAAAAGTGAATTTATTTCATAAAAGGTTCAAATGAACACAAGCGAATTATTACATCACTCTTCATCTTCCTTCTCTACTTCCATAGTAAAAATTCTAGCTTGTCTTTTTGTAGGTGGAGGGTGGCCCTTATCCTGGTTCTAGTCCTTCTTTGCAAGCTTAGGGCAGTTTGACTTGAGGTGCCCAGTTTCTCCACAATAGTAGCATGCACCTGTACCATACCTGCATGGTTCTTCTTGCACGTCAGTCATTGGGGCTTTACATCTTCTAATGTAGGTTCGGGTACCTTCCTCTTAGGGTTGTTGGGAGGTTGGTATTGGTTGTTCTTCTGAGAAACTTCTTTCTTATAGGTTCTCCCATGGTGATGTTCAAACTCTAGGGCTACATCCAGGGTAGCCTGGAGGGTCTTGTGGCATCTTCTTGACAAGGTAAAGCTCATGTTGGGCTTGAGTCCTCGAATGAACTTGTTCATCATACGACGTTTATCATAATTGTGGATGTACCTCTATAGGACCCTGATCTTCATGGCATACTGGGTCACGGTCATGTCTCCCACTTGATCCAGGTTGGCAAACTCTAGCTCCTTCTTATCAATCATAGCCTCAGACACATAATGCTCCTGGAAGGATTCAATGAATCCTTCCCATGTGAGTAGAGGTGGTTCAGCTTCCCTTGAGTTGAGTTAGTACTCCCACCATATGCGGGCTGCCCCATTGAGCATGTGGGTTTCAAAGTGAACCCTAGAGTGTTAGGGTAGTCCATGTCTCGGAAGCAATGTTCCATGCCTATAATCCATTCCTCATATTTGGTGACTACATCAACCTCTCCTTCACTCAAGAAGGAGTCGGGCCTTATCTTTAGGAAATCCACTACAGTTATCTCATGATGTCTAGGCTGGTATTGTCCTTGCATTAAGACATTGGTGATGGCTTGAAACAAATCTTCTAGGGTTGGATTATTGTTCCCTCTTGGTCCACTTCCCCCACTAGAAGAGCTAGCACCATCATCCCTACCCTTTCCCTTGTCCGCTCTTTTAGGGGCCATCTGAAAAAGGGTCATATTAACCTAGATTAGAACATATGAATCAAATTGTTTCTTTGGTGGCCATCCATTTATAGGCTCTGATATCATTAATATAAAACCCCTCCTTATAATCTTCAACATAACTCAACGGAAGATTTCATCTTTTAGGGGGGTGTCACATTTTTAATCATAGAAAATAAACACATAATTCACCATTAGATTCATACACTGTTCTCTTGAATAAAAAACTATAATTGAGTGCTATAACATGTCTAAACATTACTAACCATGCAAACTATTCTTAAAGGTAAACATAATTGGATTGCCTAGTATGAATGACACCCCACCAGATAGCTTGTGAAGGTCTTCTAATCCTTGCTTGCTTCTCCTGAGTCCTTAGTTGCTCCAATTCCTGGGGACATCGTGTCCCCAACCATGCGAAGGGGGAAAACAACATATCAGTAAATGGTACTGGTACATTATAATATAAGAAAAATAAAGTATATTTAAAATGTAAGAAAAAGTTGGCATGAACTGATTATAAGCATTGCTTGAATAATATTATTGAGTCATTACTAACATGAAGAATTAAATAGTAATTGTATGCATCTCTCTATAACGCCCCATTATGAGCACATGATTGCTAAGAAAGCCCTTGATTGCTAGGAAATCCCTTAACGACCCCTTCAGGCCCATGATTCGGGAGCATATAAAAACTAATTCAATTCCATTTAACATAACCATTAGTATGACATTAACATTAAAATAATCATGATTCTTGAACTTAACATGATGTCCAAACATTATGGTATTGCTCCCTCTTGACCTTTAACATGAGTTTCATTAGTCCTAAATCATAACCTTAATCATAATGAACATTTTGAATCATAGGGCATAACATATAGCAATCAACAAGAAATTTGATATAATGATCATGAATTAAACATTTAAACATGAAATCATAGTGTCTACTTATACTTAACATGTAATAAACCATAAATATTGGTGCTCAGTAGCATGGCCCATTTACCTTGGAGAAAAGATGACCTTTGAGTCAAGTATAGGTCAAACTCCCTCTTGTCTTGATTAGGCTCTAAGTACATATTCATAATCATCATTAATCAATACATTGTATTGATCTTAGTTTGATTTAGGGCTTGAGGGTTTGAGTGAATTAGGTTTAGACTTACTGATCGTGATCACTAAAATAGAAAAACTTGGTTGGCGAAGGTTGTATGAATCACATTCATACATAATTAGGGTTTCATGGGCCAAGATAAGGTTTTCAATAAAACATCAAAATGAAAATGAAAGTCAATATTTGGAAACCATAAAATCGACTTCCTCTCAAAAAACCCTTTCCATTGACTATTTACTTGTATTTTTTTAGCATCGGTTGAATTACTATGATTTTACAGAGATCAGACCAATGGAAATTTGAAGAAAAGCTAGGTGAGCAAATTATCCAACGAAGCGGACACTGGGCTCGATCCCGTGCCCTCCTTGCCCATTTATATTTCTCTATGTGGCTAAGAAAAGTGCAACACTGGACGGATAAAACAAAGGTCAAATTCCCAGAGTGCCCATGTGATATCAATAACTCGATTGACTGGGCAAGGACATCAGCGTCAGTCACTGACTTGGTTTGTTCCACTCCCAAGCCATGGCGCTTGACACCTCTTGGAGATGGAACTCTGATCACAGTATCAGGGAACACTGAGTCACTCTCATGAATCTAAGGGTGCCGTCGAGTTTCTCATCATCCAACGAAGACAATGAGCCATCCAAAGGCCTTAGCCTGCGTCGGAGTATTGGCTCCATTACTTCCAACATGGCCAGTAGCAACTGTGTGGCACAGAGTGAGGAACTAACATGGAGGATAGTGAGATCATGTTGATAAAGACTCACGAAAGGTCACTGAATAGCAAGTAACAAACTCAACTATGAGGGGACCGTCGTGGCCCCTGTACAGGTTGCCGGAGTAAGCGAGAAATAGGGGAAACAATTCGATCCTAAAAAATCAAGGAAAATATGTCGAAACCTTCAAGAGATGACTAGAAAATGATTGTGGCAATATTGCAAAATTAAACAACCTACTTCCACAGTTGTAGGTTTACTGGAACGCCATGGAGACTAGCACCTATGAAGACCCAGCGGCAGGCTATAGGTCTGGGTGACTCAGACAAGTTCAGAGATAATTAGGAACTAGAAAATGACGTGGGTGTTGTGGTGTTGCTTACCAGACGTCCAATTGCAGAGAAGAGTGCAGGGGTTGGTGAAGCGAGGCGATGGTCTCCGGAGAGAGAGGAGTAGGTCTGGGTTCCTGAGGGCATCAGAGGAAGAATTGAGCGATAAGGAAGGGTTCTTGGGGTCCGTTGATGCCTTCAGGTCCTTTAGATGGAGACGAGGAAGGCGAGGGTGTTGTCTACGCATTCATGGCAGAGAGATGCGATGAGCCCTATTTGGGCATCTTGCCTACAAGGGGAGTTAGTGGATGAGTCATTGCTCATTCAAATCGTCAAAGAGAGATGAAGATGAGGGAGGAAGAATCAAATGAAATGTTAGAGTAATGAGGGAGCGAGATAATGAGGAAGGAAACACAAGAGAGTAACTCCTGTCTACGATACCATAGGGAGGAAGGTGACAGTCTAAGAACCATCAGATCGCCGACTGCTTAGATCCTGACCTTTGGATGGCATGAGAAAAAGGCCAGAAATCCAAAGGGTGTGTGACAGGAGGCTAAATCGGAACTATAGGCTTATTTGCTCGTATTGAACGAAATCAAACCTTACTCAACATTATAGAAATCTCATTAATTAATTTGGAAGGTCAAACTTGGTCCAAGTGAGTTCAAATTTGATCCATATATTAATTGGAGGGTCTAGAATGTTTCTATACCATTAGAATTTGTGTTTGCACACATTCGGACTCATAACTCCCATATCTTAATTAAAATGCATTTAAAAGAAATGTAATTTGAAAGGGTTTCTTTTATTGAGTTCTTGAGCCATAAATCTGAGATTACTCATCAAATAGTCATATTTGTCACCTTATAACCTTTCTCCATGCTTTATGGTCATTTTGTAGGGGAGAGAAAATGAAAGGAATTAATATGAATTAATAGACTCACATAATTCATATTTTAAAATGAAATATAACTTTGTCTATTATCTTAAGTTTTTCTCATCCTACTTTGTATAAAGACAATCATTATAGGCATTTTGCATTAAAATCCCTCAATAATTATTATTTAGGAAAAACCCCATACTAATTTTAAATTAACCATGAAAATTGGGATGTAAAAGATAGGGAGAAAGGGAAGAAAAAGCTTAGGGAGAAAAGGAACGATGATAGGGATAAAAGAAAAAAATGAGCTTAGGGAGAAACGGAAGGAGGATAGGGAGAAAAGGAAGAACGAGCTTGAGAAAATGAGTAAGGAGAAGGTGAAAAGGAAGAAACGGGAACCCATATACAAAATAAAAGGAATGACGTTATGAAAAAGAGTAACAAAGAGTTCGAGAAAAAAAATTGAGGAGGAGGTGAAAAGGACCAATGATAGGGAGAAAAGGAAGAACGAGCTTAGGGAGAAAAGAAACAAAGATAGGGAGAAAAGGAAGAACGAGGTTAGGGAGAAAGGGAAGGAGGATAGGGAGATAAGGAAGAACAAGCTTGAGAAAAGGAGTAAGGAGAAGGTGAAAAAGAAGAAAGGGGGATCCAAATATAGAAAAAAGGGAACGAGGTCATGGAGAAGTAGAACATAGAGCTTGAGAAAAGGAAAAAGGAGGAGGTGAAAAGGAATGAGGAGAGGGAGAAAAGGAAGAATGAGCTTAGGGAGAAAGGGAACAAGGATAGGGAGAAAAGGAAGAACCACTAGTACATAACCGACCTTTAGTGTCGGTTATTTAAAACCTTTAGCGTCGGTTTCAATGCGACACCTATGTTGGGCGCCGCTAAAAGGCGAACCATTAGGTGTCGGTTTTCAAACTGACGTCATAACCTTTCGCGCGTCACCAAAAATGCACCAACAGGGGGTATAGGCATCGGTTATTAGTACGGAAACCGACGCCATAAACCTTCGTGCTATAGAAAGGGCACCATCTAGGATACTACCATTGTCAGATTATTAGTGATAACCGACACCACATCACCCGCTGCCATGCTCGTACTGGACAGCACGGCTGTGGTGTCTGGCCGGCTGACATGGTCATGCTAGCCAGTATGGCTGTGGTGTCTGGCCTGCTGCCACGGCCGTGCTGGCCACCATGGCCATGGTGTCTGGCCCACTGCCACAGTCGTGCTGGCCAGCACAGCTGTGGTGTCTGGCTTCATTAGGGAAATCGATGTCAGTTACTTGTAGGGAAACCGACACCAGAACCCTTTACGCCACAGAAAGGGTGCCATCTAAGACACCATCAGCGTTGGTTTCTTAGTTATAAGAGATGTTGTAAGCATAGAGAAAGGAAACCATCAGCGTCAGTTTATTAGTGATAATCGACGCCACATCACCTGCATTAGGTGTCAATTTTAGTTATTTATCCGACGCTATAATCATTTATCGTCGATTTTTTCAAATAGCTGACACCTATTATATGTTTTTTCTTATCAGTATGCAGGCCTGCTATGGCTGGTCATAGGATGAGAACCTATAGTTCAGTTATGAACTGTAGGTTTACAACATCCATTGATATCAGCCAACAATAGGCCACAAACCTGCAAAATTAACAACATTAATTTTCACACATTTAACAACCTATAGTTCCATTTGATTTTCACACATGTAGAAGCATTCATATAGCAATCTACAGTTCCATTCATTTTCACATTCACACATGTAGAAACATTCATGTAGCAACTAGCACTTCCATTCATTTTCACATTGACACATGTATAAACATTCAGACACATGTAGAAACATTGAAACATGTAGAAACATTCACACATATGACAATTCAGAAAAATTCATTTACAAAATATCATTCTTTAGTCATTATTCGCTATCAACATCCCAATTATATTTTAAAACCCCAACATCCCATTCTTCTCTTACATCATTTAATTTTCCTGTCGTATAGGGAGCATGGACATCTAATAAGGCATTTCCTGTAGTGGGGTGAGTTTTAAACTCCTACAAAGAGAATGATGTATATATATAATTAATAATATATAAATAAGATTGATATATTTCATAGTATCTAATGAGACTATTTATAATACCTCAGGAATGGCAATGATGTCCACTACGACATATTTGATAATCATGTGCATAAATCACATCACATAGTATGCACACGCCCATCTATTCTCTTGTATAACACACTATAAATTGAAACATACAAAATATTAAAAAATACAACTAAGTATTGTTCACATAAATAATATATACATTGGAGTCGGGAACATACTTCCACGTTCTTCCAAATTATTGGTTGGTTCTTTTTCCTGGGGACCTTTCCTCCAGCCTTTTTGAACACATCTAAACCCCTACATATTAATGTAAAACAGTACATTTCATAATTAAATAGTAATGTAATAACATATGTTAATGGATATGAAAATGAAATATTTCTCACCGGAATAATGCCATTTTCATTGTGTGTCCATATTTTGGATTCAATTTAGTCCCCTTAGGATTTAGATAATAGATAGTGAACATCTCGGGGAAAATAACTAGTAACTCCCAATGCGTACCCCTAGAGGTAAAAAAAGTAAAAAATTAATAACTCAAAATTCACATAAAAATGTAATTTTCTTAAGTCCAAATTATAAGCAAAGTAAACTTACTCCACATTGAATGGAGCTATTATCATCGTCTTCTTATTTTAACCACCTTTTGTAAAAGCATCACAGTAGTATTGTTGAACTGACGAAGGGTCTTTAGCTACTACACTAATCAAAGATAGAATAAAAAATCCTACATGTTCAAATGAAAAATCTACACATATCTTGTCTAAGTAGCTGCAAAACATGTATTATGTATGCATTAATATATAAGAAAATAGATCACCAGATCCTACACAAGGTATATGGATGTATAAAGAAGATCTCACCTTATCCATAGCTCTATCATAGGTGTATTCAGCCAATCATAGTGAAACAACTCCAAAATATCTTGTATAAATAGTTTGTTTTTGTATGATTGACCTGCAACATCCGCATCTATAGAAATAGTTATAGGACAATTTATATCATGTTTGCCTAACCATATTGCCATACCCCTACAATTAGGACCTAAGATGGTAGGTAGGTCCTGTGGAACCCAACTTGGTAATAGGATATGGAGGTGGAGACTTAGATGCTCTGGGTGTCTTCTTTTTAAAATGTATATATAATTTCAGATCAATTGACCTCATATACACACACTAACAATTTAACGTAATGTAAATTTACCATACAATTTCAGTATAGACGACGTCCGCTTTTGGCTACAATATCACTCAGCCTTCTGCCTCACCGAGCGTTTCATAATCTAGGGGGCATATGACAATGGAAGATCTATCCAACTGGGGAATATACGTAGCGGGCTCACACGAACCCAACCATCTGATAATGAAAACTCATGAAACATTTCCCCTGGTAGGGATGGGTAAGCTGACGCCTCTGCAAGAACATATTCTTTACTTTTTAGATGGCATGGCTTCAACCCCTACAAAATTTATGTAAATAATGTTATATACATATATACATATCATCTTGAAAACATATCATCTTGAAAATACTAGCTACTATGTCATAAAAACACTTACAGAGGATGTGTTAGGTGGCGGGTCTACAGGATTACTACTCCCAACCTCTGCAGTAGGAGTAGAGCGGGACACCATAGGTACTGTCTGAGTGGCAGTCAGAGATGTCTGCCACTTACTCATTGCTTCATGGAGTGTCTTATCAACTACTTCCTTGACTCTCTTATCAACTACTTCATCAACTCTCCTATCAACTATCTTATCTACCTATACATGGATAAAAGAAACGTTAGCTTCTAATTATTGAATTCCCTTTTACAGTAACATTCTAAAAAAAGAATAGATTGCCTCTTCTTGTGAAATTCCCGCTTTTGGGACATGTTTACGCTGGGATGGCCCAAAGAATGCTTTGATTCCCACACCAGTGCTTGCAGCCCTTACACGTCCAGGATGCTCTGGGTTACCCAGAGCAACCGTCAATTCATCCCTTGGGCCCTCAGGGATGAACTTACCTTGTTTCCTCAGCTCGTGCAGCTCCCGCTAATCGTCATCAATAGAAATTGGTAAGTAAGTAAACACCACAAATAATCAATATTCGAACAATTGCTTTAAGAGTTGTATTTTATCATTTTTGCAACCGCCTCAGCAGTTGCGGGCTTCCTTATTTCTCCCTTCTTGTTTTGCATCCCAGCTATCTAGACGTCATGGCGAGGCAAAGGTGTGGTACCTATAGTAGAGGAATCCTGAATAGCAACAGACTGAGCAGTTGACTCAGCCTGTAGTCTTTGGCGAACGCATGCATACCCCTTTGGAGCCATTGTGTGATCATGCACAGTCAGTGCACGCCTTGCTCTTTGCGCCTCACTGAGGGCATGGTTAGTATGCACATTGATTTGGTTAGTAACACTAAATGTTAATCTTGAATAGGTGAATACAACGTACATTAATTAAATTGGGAGTGATGCCTAATACCTTGAATTCATCAGTTTGTCTTGAAGAAACAAACGCGTTCCATTCTTCTGGGTCCAGGAAGTTCCACTGTTCAGTGGCTCTCTTCTTCCTCTTGTCACCTTATTTTATGTGTTCTCAGGTGAGATTTGTCCTATAGTTCCTTAGGACCCTCCCACAGTGTTGCATCACACATTTAGGATGAAACTTTTCATCCAATGCAAATATACTCTGCAAAATAGAATTGCTATTAACTAGTATCCAAAAAATTAGTAATCTGCAAAATAGAATTGCAAATAATAATAAATCACGCATAAATCCTTCCAAATAAAGTCTTTCTTCCCCTTAGTAACTTTATGCCAAGAATCTATCTTACAACCACAATGTCTACGAGTAACATACCCAAGATATGAAACAAACGAATTAAGGTTCACTCCAATTGCATTCCCTGCATTATCAAAATCCACAACCAGTTTGGGTTCATTGCCCCTTAGCAATGTTAACTTCTTCATCATAGTGATGCCCCTTCTCTTGTCCAATTTTTGGTACTGCTCATCAAGTGCATCAAGTGCTTCCGAGGGTACATGTGCATCATCAACCTAAAATTTGACAAAATAAACACACTTACAGGATATAACTATAAATGGACATATAGATAGAAATATATGATATATTTTTAAAACTTACATTGTGAGGTGACATTTTGATGTCCTCACCCTCATGGTAATCATCAGCACACTCATCAGGAGAATGCTTAGCCATCTGAAAGTTCACATTCACATTGTAAAGTTCACATTGTAAAGTAATTCACATTGTAAAGTTCACATTGTAAAGTTCACATTCACATTGTAAAGTAATTCACATTGTAAAGTTCACATTGTAAAGTAATTCACATTGTAAAATTCACATTGTAAAGTTCACATTCAAATTGTAAAGTAATTCACATTGTAAAGTTCACATTCACATTGTAAAGTTCACATTCAGAAAAATAAAACATATAAAAAATATAAACATGCCTCTAATATTGTGATTTTTTATCTATTAATAATCATTCATTGTGATCTCCGTGCACATACAAGTCATCATTAGGTTCAATATTTGGTGGTGTTGGCAACCCAATTGAGAATGGACTGGAGTCATCATACTTATCATAGTACTCTTCTTCATCTATAGGATCTTCAACGAACTGTCTTTTACCATGAAGAACAACCGACCATTTATCATTTGCAGGATCATCGATATAAAATACTTGTTTCACCTGTGATGCCAATATGAATGGTTCACCCTTCTCGCCAATCTTTTCAAAGTTAACTAAAGTGAAACCCAATTCATCCACTATAACTCCTTTGGTGTTATCAACCCAATTACATTTGAAGAGCGGAATTTTGAAATCTATGTAGTCAAACTCCCATATGTCTTCAATGACACCGTAATAGGACATTTTAGCTTCACGTGGACTCTTATCCTCTGTACTTGCAAAAAACATAATTGACGCTTGTAGGGTGACCCCATTGTTTTGGACAACACTCTTATCATCTTGGTGCTTTGTGTAATATGTGAATCCATTAATGTCATACCCTTCATCAACGATGTCTACTAGAACTGGTTCATTCACATCTACGTCATCGGAGGCAATTTCTTCTTCCACACAAGCACTGCTATTGACATCCACTGGTTTCAGGTTTAAAATCTCTCCATGTCAGTGCCATTCTATATAGCCTTGTATAATCTCGTTGTACATGACATGACTTTTGATTTCGTCACTAGTGCTGACTTTCAAGTTGTTGCCGCAATGCCTACATGGACAGTGGAACCTATCTCCAGGTTGTTTCCTATGTTCCTCAAAAAATCTAATAAACTGGTCAAGACCAAAAATAAACTCTAGGGTGCAACGATTGCGAATGGACATCCATGATCTATCCATTCTATGATCAAGGAGAAAACAAGTATATATTACAACAAGATTAGGGTCTAGGGTTAACGGATTAGAGTTTTTGCATGGTTAAAACTTTAGGAAAACAAATACATGTGTTTTCATTCTTATATGTAATAAATGTTTACCACCTATCCCATTCTTGAACACCTAATCTCACTAGTAAGTGTATAATGTGTATTAGGTTTTCAAGAAAATTTTGGTACCATTTCCCAGTTGTTCTCTAAGTACATATGTACTTAGAGAACAAACAGGGAAATGCTACTAAAATTTTCTTGAAAACCCAATACACATTATACACTTACATCCTAAGTGAGATTAGGTGTTCAAGAACAGTCCCAAACCGGGGACTATCCAAGATTTACTCCTAATGAGTAAATCTTGGACGGGTTTCTAGGCCAACCAATACATGTGTTGTCATTCTTATATATAATAAATGTTTACCACCTATCCCATTTTTGAACACCTAATCTCTAAGTACATATGTACTTAGAGAACAAACGTGAAAATGCTGTCGAAATTTTCTTGAAAACCCAATACACATTATACACTTACATCCTAAGTGAGATTAGGTGTTCAAGAACAGTCCCAAACCGGGGACTATCCGAGATTTACTCCTAATGAGTAAATCTTGGACGGGTTTCCAGGCCAACAAATACATGTGTTGTCATTCTATAACATTGATTTCAGCATTTCGAGTGTTCATGCATGTTCATCATCAAGATAAAGATTACACATAAATTAGTATGACCTAGGGATGTAGACATTCATAATTGATTTCAAAATTTCAAACTAGCTCATGCATTATCATCAATCTACATCATAAAATGGGGATTAATGTAGATTCTAGGGTGACACATCACTAAAAAATCAGAGATTTAACATTAGGATTTTAATATCTTACATAGATTGATCACAAGATTTCAACGATATAGTTAATTCAAGATTATGGTGAAAAGTGTATTAGGGTTTTAATATCTTAATTCAACATGCATCAAAATTTATAGAATTAGGTCAAGCATTAGTATTCAATTGCAAATGTATCTTCTCCTTCCTACTCCCTCCTTACCAAATGCATAAAAGCAAGGCACGACATGTGGGCTGGCCACAGTCGTGGTTGTGTTGGCCTACCACGGTCGTGCTAGCCAGCACGGCCGTGGTCGGCCAACACAGCCATGGATGTGTCCAGCCCACAGGTTGTTTCTTACTTTTATGCATTTGTTAAGGAGGGAGCAGGAAGAAGAAGAGGTGGAGGAAGAAGAAGGGCAGCGGCCTACCTATACACAACGTGGAGGAAGAAAGCCTTCTAGCAGGGAGCAGGAGAGCAGCAGTGAGAAGAGAGCAGGGGCAGGCGAGAAGAGAGCAGGGTGGCGCGGCGGCGACAGATGTGGCCATAGGAGCAGGCGGCGTCGATCAAGCAGGCTGGCGTAACCGACGACGTCGGGAGCGGGAGCGGAAGGCATCCTATTTGTTTCTCACGACGAAACAGAGACGAATGGGGAAGATATTATTTCTCATGGGGGTTATCAAGTAAACAAAGGCGTCGATTGTCTAAAAAACTGACACCTAATAACCATAAGCGTCGTTTCCCACAAAAACTAACGTCCATTGGACAATCTTAACCCCAAAAAAAAAATTGCGGGGACGACGCGCGAAACCTTATTAGTGTCGATATTTCAGAAAAAATTGACGACCTTTGAATGTGATTTTTTTCATCATTAGGCGTTGGTTATAACGTAAAAAACCGACACTGTATGTGAAACTTTTGGCATAATTTTTTCGCTCGAAAAATTGAATTTGGCGGGCTATTTTAGGCATCAGTTCATTTAATGGATCTGACGCTAAATAAAAAGTGATACCCATATCTGGCTGGTCTTCAGATATAGATGTCGGTCTATGTAATTAGCCGACGTTTTATGTTTTAAGCGTCGATTTAGCTAATAATTGACGTCTATAAATGTGACGTTATAAGCTACTTCTGTAGTAGTGAACGAGCTTAGGGAGAAAGGGAAGGACGAGCTTAGGGAGAAAGGGAACGAGGATAGGGAGAAAGGGAACGAGGATAGGGAGAAAAGGAAGGACAAGCTTTGGGAGAAAAGGAAGGACAAGCTTTGGGAGAAAAGGAAGAACGAGATTAGGGAGAAAAGAAGAAGGATAGGGAGAAAAGGAAGAATGATCTTAGGGAGAAAGGAACTAAGAAGAAGGTGAAAAGGAAGAAAGGGGAACATGAATCTAGAAGAAAAGGAACGAGGTTGCAGAGAATAGGAATACAGAGCTTGAGAAAAGGAATAAGGAGGAGGTGAAAAAGAATGAGGATAGGGAGAAAAGGAAGAACGAGCTTAGGGAAAAAATGAACTAGGATAAAGAGAATTGAAATAACAAGCTTAGGGACAAAGGAAGGAGGATAGGAGAAAAAGAAGAATGAGCTTCAGAAAAAGAGTAAGGAGAAGGTGAAAAGGAAGAAAGTGGAACCCGAATATAGAAGAAAAGGAATGAGGTTATGGAGAAGAGGAACATAGAGCTTGAGAAAAGGAATAAGGAGGTGAAAAGGAACCAGGTTAGTGAGAAAAGAAAGAACAAGATTAGGGAGAAACAGAACGAGGATAGGCATAAAAGGAAGAAAGAGCTTAGTGAGAAAGGAAGGAGGATAGGGAGAAAAGGAAGATTGAGCTTGAGAGAAAAAAGTAAGGAGAAGGTGAAAAGGGAAGAAAGGGGAACCTGAATACAGAAGAAAAGGAACAAGGTTATGGAGAAGAGGAGCACAAAGCTTGAGAAAATGAATGAAGAGGAATTGTAAAGGAATGAGGATAGGGAGAAAAGGAAGAACAAGCCGGGAGCATGAGAAAAGCACCAATGATACAGATAAGAGGAAGAACGATTAGGGGAACAAGAACAATGAGATGGAGAAAAAGAACATAGAGCATGCAAAAAGGGAACAACGTTATTAATAAAGGACAATTTATAGACTAACCACCTGAGACATTTATATGATCATTTTCAAAATCAATCTCCTCTTCAGTGCCTTCAGAAGTAGCATAAGTATCATTCGAATCTATTTGAGTCCTCTCAATATCCTATGACTCGATATATAGAATTTTTACACTATACTGATGTGCGGAAGCAGTCTCTTATTTGGGGAAATCTCTCTGTGAGGAATCAAAATATAACTAATCTTGAAACCCAATTTCTTTCTGATTCTGTGAGTAATTAGTGTCTCTTTCTGAGAAATCTGTCTGTCAGAAATTATAACACATCTGATCTTTAAAACCAATTTCTTTTGGATTCTCTGAGTAAGCATGCCTATCATTAGAAACCAATGGTACATCCTGTGATATTCCATCCCAGCCATGTTCTTTAGAAATCATCTTATTGAGATCTAGGTAAAAGACATATGTATTGTTGACAGAATATCTCTATTGGATATCTTCGCATGTTGAACATTGTTGATTATCATCTTGATGAGGTGACGATGGAATACCAATGATAAAACCTTGGTGAGTATGTTGGTGCACTGACGTTGACACATCAATGACTAAATCTTGATGAAGTTTATTTAAAGCTATGTCCATCTCCTTCATCCATTCATCCGCAGTTGCACCCACGATATATTTCTTTTGGAAAAAATAAAAAAATGATATATATGATATTAAAAATCACTCTTTTACATATGTAACTAGCTATACTATGAATAAAAGAGCTTTCTTTCACCGACACTAAATAAAAGTGCTTCCTTTCACTGAAAAATGTAACTTTTTAAGACATACAATTAGTGTAGCAAAATAAAAGAAATAGTATATTTTTATGAGAAGTAGGACATGGAGAAGCGATCAAGAGGAGTTTAAGCAGGGAGAAGCAAACAACAGGGCAATATTTGCATAGTCACGTAACAACAACAAATATGAGTGTTTGCTTGAGGTGTTGAAGGTCGTTAGGTTATGATGAACACGTTGATAGAGCTAAACCCCTAAATAACCAAAAACACCAACGATCGGTGTTGATGTATCTCGCCGCCTCTACCGGAGAGTGTGGATGGATCGAGGTTTCGATCGAAGAGGGTAACTAAGAGGGTGAGGACGAGAGAGGGAGCGAAGGAAGGAAGGAGTGAGAGAAAATATTTTTCATATGGATAAAGAGGGTTGTCAGACAATTTTAAAATCTCTGACGCCAAAAAGATACTATCCCCATTCCTGAAACGCCCCTAGGTTTAATCCACCCATCCATTGAAAAGTAGCCTTTTTTAGCGGCCAGGATCAGATTCAAGACGTCCTGACAAATACCCCATCAAGCATTGAATCTTTTTGTCCTCGGGGCTGATCTTGGATTGAGGAGGATGACTAGTCACATGAAACATAGAGCTATAAATGGGTACGGGTAGACCCGCGGACCTGCAAATTAGTACCCTTAAAAGACCTGTCACGGGTGTCATTTTTTATGCCCGCATACCCTTGGACCCGTATACCCTTGGATCCGCATATAATTGGGTCCAATAATGGATATGCTTGGACCCAGACTCGCTAGACTCGTGTACCCACTATACATAATTAACTACTTAAATAGCATGTTATATAAACCATACTTACTAGTTTAACTAATATAATTCTTGAGATTATATCCTACTCTAACTAGAATAAGGTTGAGAGTAGTCAAATAATTAAGAATTAACTATTCTAGTTGCAATAATGAACATGATATGTAAGTTTAAAATCAAAATGTCTACTAATTTACATTACTTTTTACATAAGTTAGACGTTACGATGATGACTACAAATATGTGAATAATTAACTCAATTAATATTAATGTATAAAATATAACATTGTCTAATATAACTATTGCATGCTAATATAATAATTAATAACAATATCTTGTTGTATTAAAATATATAGAACACAGTCATTTCTCTTATATAAACAATATGATATTTTATAGAACTGCTTAGCCGCATACCCTCTATTATTGCGGGCACGGGTATGGTGCGGGTCCAGGTTTTGTATTATGTGGATTTTGAATCGGAATCGGACCTGCTATATTATATAGGTATGGGTGCCAATGGGTCAGACTTTGATTGTGAAAGATGCATTCTAAAACATGAGAGACACGCTAGAACGCTCAACAATTCATAATAGCATGTCTTCATGAATACAACCACATACAATTAGAAAAAAGTGAAAAACATTATATAGAACAAAAAAAGTGGAGATCACGATGTGGTAGCCCAACCTCGCTTTAGTATGTGCAAGGGAACGTCCAAGCTGTCCATAAGGAGTAGCAATAACCATTTTATCTGTCATATATGCATTTTTTTCAGTGAATGAATTAGTCTTGGAAATTGTTTTATGTTGTGTTTACTAAAACATAATCATTAAACTTCCAAGTGCTTAATTATGGGGCAGTTCTAACAAATCCATTAACAGATAATTACAGTTGGAAGGAGGCCGAGTGTTCACGGAGGAGAGCGGCCGACCATGAAACAACATGGCATAACCGTTAAAATTCTAGGTACTTACATTTCAAATTACAGTTGGAAGGAAAAGTGTTCACAGTGGAGAACGACAGATCATAAAACAACACAGCATAACCGTTAAAATTTTAGGTGGTTACATTTGAATAAATCCAGGAAGAAAAAATTACAGTTGGAAGGCAATTGCATGGAGAATGAGTGTTCACGAACGACATAATATGGAATAGGAGAGAAAAAGAGGGGAGGGTGAACATAGTTATAAATGGAAATAAAGTGAGAACTGCCAAGAAGAGAAGCTATGCCGGAACAGAGGCAAAGGGAGATATTAATAGAGGAATAAGAAGGAAGAAGAATTCACCTATGAAGAGAAGCGGCGTAGATGGGCTGCTAGGCAAACTGCCATTGGATGGTCACTTACTAAGCCATGGAACAATTTATAGTGCCGCCTAGTGGATGAGACGTGATAGATATAATGAATAGTAATAGCAAGTTTAGAAATTGACGTTGAGTCCCTGATTCATTACTACCAACATATGTGGCCCAAAATATAATGTGAGAATGGCAAAAATTTAGAAAAATAGAGGTGGTTCATTTAAGCAGTATAAATATGTAATGTAGACTGCAAGGTTTTAGTGTTGCTGTTAATTTGGATTAAATTTAATAGGTGTATAAATTGTGTTGATGGGCTGCTAGGCAAAGTGCTATTGGGTGGTCACTTTCTCAGCCAGTGAAAAATGGGTCCAAATCTTCTCTATCCAACCTTTGTGCCCACGTCTGTACCCACAACATCTTATCCATAGACTTGTAGGCCTCATAGGCGAGTGTGCGGTTCGGATGTATTGGGCACATTTTCCAGGGCACAGAAGATTTTGAGGAACAATGTATGTGCCGCTTAGTGGATGAGTTGTGAATCCTATAATGAATGGTGACGAGTGGTGTCGTCAAGGTCCTCGACCTCGGCGACTTCAGGGGTCATGATATGCTCGATGCTCAGCTGCAACACGTGGTCACCCGGTTTCACCTAAAAATCAGCATTGGAGAAATTGAACAGGATGACACCAACTGGGCTGCGGTAGGCGGCGTCAATCACGTCGATGGAGTGCTTCCACGCCAGGCCGGACCTGGGCGCGACACAGGCGTAGGTGCCCTCAGGTATATATGGTGATGCTGAGGTCTGTGGCCATAAGGGCCATCCCTCGGGCAGGGACCGTAGTCTCCACAGCAGTGGAGAGGTCGTAGTCGACGGAGAGAGCAGAGGCACGGGTGGGGATCACAACGTTCTCAGAGAGCTTCTTCATGCAGAGGAGAGGGGTCAGACTCCCGTTAACGACGGCGGCAGGCTCACCGTGCTGGTGCTCGACCTTCTCGATATTTGGAACGGTTCCTTCACAGAAGGGACTGCGTGAGACGACCGACAAACCAATCGTCATTAATTAAGCGGAATAAACATAAATAGTGGATTAACAAAAATCACTAAAGATTAAAACCATTTTGCAAAGATATTTATTTCTAGGAAAACTATTTAAGGCAGAACCAAAACTTTATATACATCATTGTTCACATTGTACATACACTGTACCATCTTTTCTTGAGGATAACATATAGCAGTTGCTCTATCAAAACACATACTGAAGCAACATAAAACCTCAAGGCATTCATGCCAAAATCCTTAGATTATCATAAAACTATAACGAACCAACTCCAAGGACCTGAGAGTACAGAGACGACACATAGGACTACTATCTATAAGACACGACAGATGATACACTCAACCTGAACTGTCACTGCTGTCCCTGCTACTGTTGATGTACCTCTGTAGAAAGGTCTTCACCTCCTCGTGCACATCCACCTAAAAATTTTAGATCTCACGGGGGTGAGACAATTGTAATTGTCCCAGCGAGAGATATAACTCTCCGCTGACCATATCATTATCACAGATTAAGCATTTACAAACTGAGCAGAGGTTCTTTTTATATTAACAAGCAGGATAATTCACTATATGAACAGAATGAAGTAATCTCCTTTCTTAAGGAGAATATTGGATCTACCCACAGTAGAGTTATAATTCATCTATCTGCTTTGTAAGGAATGTAAAGAAACATAAATAACATCTATCCACTAAGATGTATAACTGAATTGCGCATCAAACAATGTTTCTCATATTCGATCTTTAAGCAGATATGCTATACAGCTGAACATATTTTAACAATCACACTTATGCCCTGAGGAGATGGAGCATACCCTGAACATCTCCAACCGACCAAAAACTTCTCACAAGTCGGTACCATACAAGGTCAATGGTAGAGTCAGTTTCCATGACCTCCCTTGTCTCGGTTAGTACGAAACTACATGCAAGAAATCTCATGTCACTACTAACAAGTTGTGCCAGGGTACGTAGGCATCCACTCTTAGAGTTACAACATCAACTACACTCTCTTAGGGGAAACATCTACACACAACCGTCCCCAGTCTGAGTCATGGCGACACAAGCATCATACTCCAAGCCATGGGCCAGTTCAACGTGCTCAACACAGAGTCTACGACCGAAGTCACACTCGAGCCAGGATAGGGCATATAGCCAAATCCCCATTCATTTCAGGATCGTAAGGGGATCGGCTCACACAGTATTGTCAGTACTTACGCCCTCACATACTCAAAAGTATGCACTCCGGGTTATGCCGCAGAGAAACCCGTTTCACCATCAGCATGTTCTGACGCTGATGGATCTATGGTCAGGGCAATGTTTTATGATTTTTAGTGATACATTACGTGCATTACAACATTCTTTTTGCATCAAACAAGTTATCTTTATCAAACACAACAAATGCTACAAAGAAAGGTATAATACATCTATCATGTACTTTTTCAAATCTTTAAGACATGTGATACTTGGGATCTCAGTCCCTTATCACATTACTGGGAATTCTCATCCCTTCACATCATTATCAACATCATGATTATGGATATGGGTATTCAAACTATGAGTTCACCATAGAACATTATTAATACCTCTAGGTCCTCAAACCAAGGTATGCATGATACTTGTTACACAACCATCTCACATGGCTCACAAGGCCCATTAAGTATCTTATCACCTCTCGCTAATCAACATATTATCTCACAGCTCACAAGGCCATTACACATCTTGTCACCTCTCACTAGGCAACAACTTATTCACATGGCTCACAAGGCCATCACACATCTTGTCACCTCTCACTAGGCAACAACTTATTCACATGGCTCACAAGGCCATTACACATATTGTCACCTCTCACTAGGCAACAACTTATTCACATGGCTCACAAGGCCATTACACATTACACTACTACAGAAATGCCTTTTAGCGTCGGTTGTTTAACCCCCTTTGGCGTCGGTTTCCGAGCGACGCCTATGTGGGCGCCGCTAAAGGTCGAACACTTCGGCGTCGATTTTTTAACCGACGCCTATTTAACATATAGGCGTCATTCTTTTAGTAGATAACCGACGCCAAAAGGGTTCGCGCCACAGAAAACGGCGTCATCTAGGACACATTCTGCGTCGATTATCTACTAAAAGACCAACGCCTATATGGAATATAGCGTCGGTGTTTAATTGGTAACCGACGTAGAAAGTGTCCTAGATGACGTTGTTTTCTGTGGCGCGAACACTTTTAGTGTCAGTTATCTACTAAAATACCGACGCCTATATGTATTAGAGGCGTCGGTTTGACACGAACAACCGACGCCATTTCCAGTACGGCCGTGGCCACATTAGGCGTCGGTTTTGTTCAAAAAACTGACGCTGTAGGTCTTTGCTGACGGTGTTATGTAAATAACCGACGCCTATATCTATTTTTTTTTCATATCAGTTTGCAGGCCTGTTGTGGCTGGTCAGCAGGATGAGAACCTGCAGTTCAGTTTTCTGAACTGTAGGTTTACGACATCCATTGATATCAGCCTACAAACAGGCCACAAACCTGCAAAAGTCCCAAGAAAAATTTCACACAAGTAGATACATTCAGACATCAATTCAATTCTCACATTAACACATATAGAAACATTCAAATACATGTATTAACATTCAGAAATATTCATTTACAAAGTATCATTCATTATCGCTATCAACATCCCAATTATATCTTACAATTGCCACTGCTTGTATGGATTTTGCCCATTCTTCTCTTATTTCATCTAATGCTTCCATCGTATATGGATCATGTATATTTTTTAAGTGTTTACCTATAGTGTGGTCAGTTTTAAACACCTGCAAAGAGAATGATGTATATATATATAAGTAATAATATAAAAATAAGATTGATATATTTCATACTAACTAATGAGACTATATATAATACCTCATGTATGGTATCGATGTCCAATGCGGCATGTTTGATAATCATCTGCATAAATCGCATCACATAGTATGCGCATGCCCAGCCATTGTCTTGTGTAGCGCACTATAAATTGAAACATACAAAATAATACAACTAAGCACAATTCACATCAATAATATATACATTGGAGTCGGGAACTTACTTGTACATTCTGCCAATTTATTGGTTGGTTCTTTTTCCTTGGGACCGTTCCTCCAGCCTTTTTGAATGCATCTAAACCCCTACATGTTAATATAACACAGTAAATTGCATAAGTAAATAGTAATGTAATAACGGATGTTAACAGATACAAAAATGAAATATTTCTCACTAGAATAATGGCATTCTCATTACGTGTCCAATTTTAGTGTTTAATGTACTTCCCGTGGGATCTAGATAATAAACAGTGAACGTCCCGGGGACAATAACTAGTAACTCCCAATGTCTACCGCTAGAGGTAAAAAGTTAACAATTAATGACTCAAAATGCACAATAAAAATGGAATTTTCTTAAGTCCAAATTATAAATAAAGTAAACTTACTTGACATTGAATGGAGCTATTATTATCGTCTTCTTTTGCTGACCAAAAATTGTAAAAACATCTATACAATATTGTTGAACACTATCAGGGTCTTTAGCTACCATACTAATCAATGATGGAATCAAAAATCCCACATGATCAAATGCAAATTGTTTGCAATGATCTTCAACTAAGTAGCTGCAAGACATGTATTATGTATGCATTAATATATAAGAAACCAGATCACCAGGTCTTACACAAGGTATATGGATGTATAAACAAGATCTCACCTTATCCATGTCTCTATCATTGATGTATTCAACCAATCATACATAAACAGTTCAATAATATCTTATATAAATAAAGAGCTATCATATGATTGACCTGCATAATCTGCATCTAAAGAAACAATTATAGGGCAATGTATATTATGTGCCCGTAGCCAACATGCCATTCCCCTACAAGCAGGACCTAACGGGTATGTTAGGTCAGTTGGAACCCAAGTTGGTAATGCGGGAAGTGGAGGTGGAGGCCTAGGTGCTCCTGGTGTCTTCTTTTTAACATGTATATATAATTTCATATCAGTTGACATCATATATACACATTAACAGTCTAAATCAATGTAAATTTATCTTACAATTTCAGTAGTGTAGACGACATCTGCTTTGGGCCACAATATGACCCCGCCTTCTGCCTCACCAAGTGTATCAATATCTGGGTGGGCATATGGCAACACAACTTCCCTCCAATCGGGTAATACATGTATCGGGCTCACACGAATGTAGCCCTGTGGCATTGGTGTCCCATGAAACGTTGCCCCAAGAAGGGACTGGTAAGCCTGCACCTCTGCAACAACATAGTCTTGCATTCTTAAGCGGCATGGCTTCAATGCCTACAAATTTACGTAAAGAATGTTATACATATATGCATATCATCTTGAAAACATATCATCTTGAAAAGACTAGCTACAAGGTCATAAATAATACTTACAGCAGACGTGCTAGGGGATGGGTCTCTAGGATTACTCGCAGTCTGTGCATCAGGAGAAGAGTGGGTCGCCATAGGCTGATTGGAAGCCTGAGATGCTTGCCACCACAGCAATTCTTCCTTGACCTTCTCAGCAACTACATCGTTGACCTTCTTAGCAACTATATCCTCGACTCTCTTATTCTCCTATACATGGATAAAAGAAACATTAGCTTCTTATTAATGAATTTCCTTTAGCAGTAACATTCTAAAAAAAGAATAGGTTACCTCTTCTTGAGAAAGTCCCGCTCTGGGTTTGCGCTGAGATGGCCCAATGAATGCTTTGATTCCCACACCAGCGTCGGCACCTCTAACTAGTCCAAGATACTCTGGGTTACCCAGAGCAACTGTCAATTCATCCCTTGTGCCCTGAGGGATGAATGTGCCTTGTTTCCTCTGCTCATACAGCTCCCGCTAATCACCATAAACAGAAATTGGTAAGTTAACACCACAAATAATCAATATTCAAACGATTGCTCTAAGAGTTGTATTTTACCATTTTTGTAGCCACCTCAGCAGTTACATGCTTCTTTATTTCACCTTTCTTGTTTTGCCTCCCAGCTATCCAGATATCATGGCGAGGCATGGGTGTGGCAGACTCCTGAGTAGGAGCAGACTCCTGAGTAGCTGCAGACTCTGCCTGTAGTCTTTGGCGAACGCTTGCATAGCCTTTTGGACCCATAGTGTGGTCATGCACATTCAGTGCACGCCTTGCTTTTTGTGCGTCACTGAGGGCCTAGTTAGTATGAACATTTATAATTTGGTTAGTAGCACTAAATGTTAATCTTGAATAGGTGAATACAATGTATATTAATTAAAATGGGAGTGACGCCTAATACCTTGAATTCTTCAGATTTTCTTGAAGCAACAAAATTGTCCCAATCTTCTTTGTCCAAGAAGTTCCATTGTTCAAGGGCTGACTTCTTCTTCTTATCACCCTCTTTTATGTATTCTCTGTTCAGATTTGTCCTATAATTCCTAAGCATCTTTCCAGCGCGTTGCATCACACTTTTACGATGCAACTTCTCATCCAATGCAAACAGATTCTGTAAAATAGAAATGTTATTAACTAGTATCCAAAAAGAGAATTGCAAATAATAGAATTTGTAATCTACAAAATAGAATTGCAAATAATAATAACTCACGCATAAATCTTTCCATATCAAGTCTTTCTTCGCCTGAGGAAATTTATGCCAATTATCATACTTAACACCACAATGGCTTCGAGTGACAACCCCAAGATAGTTTATAAAATTATTGCGGTTCACTCCAATTGCATTCACTCCATTATCAAACTCCACAACCAATTTGGATCCACTGCCACTCAGCGCAATTAACTTTTTCAACAGAGTGATACCCCTTTTCTTGTTAAGTTTTTGTTACTGCGCATCAAGTTGCTCCAGTGCTTCAGTGGGTACATGTGCATCATCAACCTAAAATTTGACAAAAATAAACACATTGAATTAGCCCAATATAGAAATATAGGATATATGACATAACTAGAAGATAATGAATTTTATAGAAATACATGATATGTTTTTAGAACTTACATTGGTATCCTTGCCATGCTCGTCATGGACAGCATGCTCATCATGGACTTCATTCTCATCATGGACATCATTCTCATCATGGTCAGCCATCTGAAAATGTCATTAAAAAGGCAAACATTTAGCATTTGTATTAACTAGAAAAAGGCAAACATTTAGCATTTGTATAAACTAGAAAAAGGCAAACATTTAGCATTTGTATAAACATACATGTCTCTAAATTTGTGATCTTTTATCAATTAACAATCCTTCATTGTGATCTCCGTGCACATATAAGTAATCATTAGATTCAATATTTTGTGGAGTTGGCAACCCAACTGAGAATGGACTGGAGTCATCATACTTATCATAGTACTCTTCTTCATCTATAGGATCTTCAATGAACTGTCTTTTACCATGAAGAACAACCGACCATTTATCATTTGCAGGATCATCGATATAGAATATTTGTTTCGCCTGTGATGCCAATATGAATGGTTCACCCTTCTCGCCAATCTTTTCAAAGTTTACCAAAGTGAAACCCAATTCATCCACTATAACTCCTTTGGTGTTATCAACCCAATTACATTTAAAGAGAGGAATTTTGAAATCTATGTAGTCAAACTCCCAAATGTCTTCAAGAAAAGCATTTCCCCGCTGTTCTCTAAGTACATATGTACTTAGAGAACAAATGGGGAAATGCTACCGAAATTTTCTCGAAAACCCAATACACATTATACACTTACATACTAAGTGAGATTAGGTGTTCAAGAACAGTCCAAAACCGGGGACTATCCAAGATTTACTCCTAATGAGTCAATCTTGGACGGGTTTCTAGGCCAACAAACACATTTGATGTCATTCTTATATATAACAAATGTGTACAACCTATCCCATCCTTGAACACCTAATCTCACTAGTAAGTGTATAATGTGTATTGGGTTTTCAAGAAAATTTCGGCAGCATTTCCCCACTGTTCTCTAAGTACATATGTACTTAGAGAACAAACGGGGAAATGCTACCGAAATTTTCTCAAAAACCCAATACACATTATACACTTACATCCTAAGTGAGATTAGGTGTTCAAGAACAGTCCCAAACCGGGGACTATCCAAGATTTACTCCTAATGAGTAAATCTTGGATGGGTTTCTAGGCCAACAAATACATGTGCTGTCATTCTTATACCTACAATCCTAGTTCTTCAAGTTAGGGTGATTATTGATGTCTTTAAAAGCATGATTGGCAATTTAGGGAAAACTTCATTATTTACATTCCAAGCATGTCACATGTGTGCATTACAGTTCATCATTAAGCAAGAAGGGTGATTAGGATTCTCAATATATTCAACAATGAAACAAAGACATAATCATTTTTTTATATTAATATACTGCTGCTTCAGTTGTGTACCAAGCATGAAACATGCATAGAGTAACATCACATTAAAATATAAGAAGTATAACTAGAGATTTCAAAAAAATCAAGCAATTCACTCATTTGAGCTAAATTTTCACCATTGTGATATACCCATTATACATGTTCCTACTCCCAGTTCTTCAGTTACTTATTCTACATGTTTTGATAAGTTACATTGCAGACAAATGTTACTTTCCCTAGTTGACCACAGTATGAGGCAATGCCACCATGATGAAAAGGATGAAGAACCAAAAGTCATATGGATAATCAGATATCACTGTCAACAAACTGGCTTCCTAACTTACTTCAACATCAATGGATATGAGTTACTTATCAAGTTACCAATAAGTAAATAACTTAAATAAATAATAAAAAAATGCCCAGCAGCAGCCTTGGCGTGCCTTGGCACCGCCCAAGCAGCCGCCTAGGCGGAGAAAGGAAGGAGGAAGAAGTTAGTACCTTAAGGGAAGAGGAAGAATGCTTGGCCTGGAGAGCAGCGGCCTGAGCAGAGACCTACAAGCAGCCGGCACCGACAAGGACAACACCAAAGAAGCCACCAACGGCGAGGAGAGCAACGGAGCGGGGGCGAGGAAAGGTGAGGAGAGGAGCGGCGCGGCGGCGAGGAGAGGAGAAGCGGCGTGGGGGAGAAACAGCGGTGGCGGCACGAGGGAGGGGGGTAACAACGGAGGGGAGCACCGGCGGTAAGAATCACCAGACCTAGAAGGAGGTTCACAATGAAACAGAGAAATGGGGAAGAGTTCTCTGTTTCGCGGGGCTATTAAGTTCCCAAATAGTGTCGGTTGTTTCAAACAACCGACACCTATTATCTTCAACGTCCGTTGATAGTAAAAAACCGACCCCAAATTAGTTGGCGGGAACTATTATCTGTGTCGGTTATCCAAGGATAACCGACACCTAAAGTGGAACTTTTCGCACAGAATTTCATTTTAAATAGGCGTCGGGGAATAGTAAAAACCTGACGCTGTATATGGCCCAATTTTTTTTCGCTCAAAAATTGGATTTCGCGGGTGCTTTTAGGCGTCGGTTGGTTATAGTAAGCCGACGCTGAATACAAAGCGGTACCTGTGTCTGGCTGGTCTTCGAATATAGACGTCGGTTTACCTAAATAACCGATGTCTGATATTATAGGTGTCGATTTTCCTTAATAACCGACGCCCAGAAAAGCGACACTGAACGCTATTTCTGTAGTAGTGTTATACTTGTTATACAAGTATTTAACATGCCTTACAAGGATGATGCAATAAGAGAAATACAACCTTCCCATCATTAGGGTTAGGGTTTTCCCTTTCTTATCAATTAGGGTTTCTCTTACATATCATTACCCTTCATTAGGGTTAGGGTTTTCCATTATTAACCATTTAGGTTTTCAAGATCATATTATCAATGATCAAACCCTAATTCATTTCTCCACACATCTAGGAGCAAACATTGATATCATAAGTATTCAATCATACTTATTCATTCTCAACATTTATCATTAAATGAATCATTAACACAAGGTATGAGTTCCTCTCTCATCCTTACCAGGGTATGATTACATCAGACTTTATTAACTTGTCATAACCCTTTCTCAAAGTATGTTAGCCCACACTTATCAAAGTGCATTAAACTTATTACATCTCAATGTAACAATTGACATATCACACTTCATGTGTTACTCATCCAAGTATATTGGATTTAAGATGCATCAAGGTACATCAACCTTTAAGTGTTGGATATGATCTCTATCATGTCTTGATGTATCACTTCCCTCATCACTTTTAACTTTCTTAAGTTCATCAACTTATCTTGTATTAGGGTATTTGCCATCCTAATACTTTATGCACTAGCCCATCACATTTATTCTGTAGTGTATTGATCATGAGTCATATATTTGAATTGTCCAACCATCATCAATTGATATGGACTTATCTCAGGTTGAAACATTGTTGATATAGGATTAACCATTATCAACCACTTTAGGTGTTTCACCTATCAAGGTATCAGTCATACCGTTACTTGGTATTACACTCATCATTCCTAAGAGTTTCTTACCCTCACCTTTACAAGGTGTATAGGTTTAAATCATGTGCATATGTTCACCATGTTGGGTTGGAGGTGTATAAACACTCACCATGTCGGGCTAGGATTTGCACTTGTCTCCATATCGAGCATGAGGTATCTTCTTGACCTCATATCGGACACAAGATATATGTATGTGTTTCCCATGATACTTATGAGGTATCAACCCATCACCATGTTGGGCTAGTAGTACATTCAATCACCCTATCGGGCTAATCATCATCTAGGGTTAGCCATGACGGGTTAGGGTTACCATATTGTCTAGGGTTGTGTATCGTGCAACCCTATCATGCAACCATGTCATGCAACCATGTCGTTCAACCATGTCGTGCGACCATGTCATGCATTCATGTCGTGCATACTTGTTACCCTTCACTTATATCGGGTTACCCAAATTAGGGTTTCTTGTCAACTTACAAGTATACAATTGACCTTGTATCGTGCATGGAGTCTATCATAGACATCCTATCGTGCAAGAGGTGCATACTACACCCACATATCATTCAATAAGGTTTACAAACTTATTCATATCGTTTTAGTGAAGTAGGTGCATCATCATATCGGGTTAGGGGTGCTTGCTTATGTGCTTGCACCCAATATCATTTTTATAAAGTGATACCATCATCTTCAAGCTCTAGACCTTAGTTCTAACTGTTATAGTTCATGGAAATAGGTCTAAGAAACTACTAGAACTCATAATTTCATCAACTATTTCAGGAAATTTTGGAATTAAAAGTACTTCACTAATTATAGCAATTTAGGTGAAGAATAATAACATGGTTGGGTTCAAGTTATATAACCCACCTTAAGAACAACTTTAAAGCTCCAAGCTCCAAAGATTCACATTCCCAAGGTTTAATATGACCTTCACAAATCCTCTATATGCAAAGAATTACCATGGATAAGCAATTGGTGAAGAGGAAAAGAAAAGACGATCAAAACCCTAAAATCATGCTTCAATCCAAGGTTGAAGATGATCATTTCCTCACCTTAGGGTTAAGTATGAGCTCCTACTTGCTCCTTAGCACCCTTGCACGATACACTAGTGTCCTTGCACGATATGCCAACCCTCATGAATGATATGTCACTCACTTGCACAATATGGCACTCAACACTTCACCCTATTGGCCGATATCACCTTATATGGCCAATTTCACCTACTTGGCCGATATGCTCTTGCCATGGGCGATATCCCAAGGCCCATGCACGATACCACAACTTCCCTTCATGATATGGGAGATCCATGTACGATACCTTAGGGTAGGAGGGTGGTAAGGGTCGCAAAATTACACCATGGGGTGAAACTAGGGGTATATATACTTGTTGCACATGATGGAAGGTAAAAATGAGGTGTCAACATTTTGAGCTAGTAGGTGCCACATGTCATGCATGGGTGACACGTGTCCATTCATGCATCAACATTTATATTTTCTTGCAAAACAATTTAGGATCATCTAGAGATGCAAATTCATCCATTGCTTATCCATTTGGATAAGTCATCTAAATTTAATCACTATTTTAAGTCAAGCCGATACACTTTTTCTAAGGAAACTTGTTAACCGTGACACCTCACCTCCTTGAGATTCTTTGCACGATATGGACTTTTCCAAGAGTTCAAAAAATGATATGGGACACATCCTTGGGCTCCATGGCCGATAGGCACTCTTATATAAGCTTTTCAACTTGATACAACTCAAGTTAAGCCTTCAAATTCAACCCTTTTTCTTGGTCATTTCATCACCAAGATTTCCATCATTCATAAAGGAATCAAACATGGTATCTCATACATTCTCTCTCCTATAAATGATACATAGAGGAAGTAGGAACACTCTAGAGGTGGTAATTTGCATAACAACCCCACATTTTGGGTAAATTACAATTTGTACCAAAATTGGTACACAATGCTCCATCATTGTTTAAACAACAAGTTCAAACTTGGAATTTAGGCTTTCCACAAGCCACCACCTTGCATCATTCTGTCTATTATGATGCAAAAACATATAAGGAACATTCAACATGTGACATATTGCAATATAACCCCTCAACTTGGGTAAATTGTTCTTTGTTCCAAAATAAGGGAACATTGCTCAAACAACATTCAATCAGGACCAAACTTGAAACATAAGTGTGTCACATGATGACAAAAATCCTTAGAGGATTATATTAGAGTTGTAAGAAAATTTATTAGTCAAAATAAATAGGGTTACCTCATAACTCAGCGTAGAGTTGTTACACTACGGGAGCGGCGGAGCAGGCCATGGCGACCATGGTGATGCTCGGACGATGAGGGTTGAGAATAGGGTTGTCAGTGGGTAAGGGTAAACCTGTTTACCCTTTACCCATACCCTGTAGGGGAAGGGTAAGTTCTAACCCTTTACCCACCTACCCGCTACCCTCTAACCCACTACCTTAGTGGGTAAGGGTAAGGGTAATGTTAAGCCATTACCCATACCCTCTAACCTTCTACCCGCTAATATATATTTATAATTTATTAAACATATAGTCATTATGTTATTTGAGTCAATGGATTATTCAACATTATATGGTCATCATTTAAAATAATATATATTTTTCTTATCTACTTCTTATGTGGCTAATTTGGTCATGTATTCAACACCACTTTGGGGTTGTAAGACACACATGTAAGAAATAGCTAGATTTTACAGTTTTTACAATAATAACCATATGTATAATGTTGTGGAACATTACTTCTAGATATTTTGAAAAGTTAATAGCCATTTTGGAGTATATTCACATTTTATTTAAATTTATAAATGTATTAAATGTATATTCTATTAGGCATGCCATTATTGTTCCTATTAGTACAATTTTTTGAATGATTAATAAATTTCCCACTTTACCCTTACCCTCCCCGTTTACCCTGTGGGTAAGAGGGTAAGGGTAAGGGGAGGGTAAGGATAGTAGCAAAATGGGGAATTACCCATACCCTTATCCACTATGTTAGGTGGGTAAGGATAAGGATAAGTCCTTACCCTCCCCATATCCTCCCATTGAGAGTCCTAGTTGAGAAAGGTGTTGTGTATGTAAAGGGAGGGCAGATGGAGGAGGATGCGAAGGGGTTTGAGAATTATGCCTATAAATAAAAAATGTCGCGAGAAGCGCCACCCGGCCGCGCTTGGCGCCAAATCTGCCGCCATTTTCAGACTGTAGGGCGAGTGAGGGGATGAATGGAGGTCGTGCTGCGGGCTCTGGTAAAAAACTGAGATGCACCATAGCCTCATTCCAGCAATGGAGTTTCCAAGGAGCCACCATGTGGTGGAAATTTTTAGAGGTTGTTGCGAATAAATATTATTTTATATGTATGCAGGATCAGGTGCTGGTTCAACTTAAACTACTTGTGGCCTTCGTGTTTGTCTTCGCCCCAGAAAAAGTAGTAAGCAACATGATCTCCGCACCAGCATGTATAGTACAGGATAAATGTTTTGGTACAGATGGGTCGGGTTTACACTTCACTTATGTTTAAGCAAGGAGGGAATGCTTTGGGGAATAACGACAAAAGGAACCTACCCTTTTATGTCAACAAGTTTATAAATCTGTAACAGAACAGCTAGTTCTGTTCAAAATACACGGCCAGAGTGTCATTTGTTCCTGCACTTGTCACTTAGTTCAGCTGCTCAAGTCTAGGTTACGAATTTGAATCTCAGTGAATTCTGTTGGGGCACTACAGGAAGGAATTAAAAGTCCTCGGCATATATTGTTAGTTGTTCTCTCTCTCCTACTACTTCAGACAAGGGTGAAATTCCCACTATCCAAAAAAAGAGTGTTGTTTGTTCCTTGTGATGTTCGGGGGGATCCGGACAAAGATTTGGGCCGAATTGCGGGATCTGCATCTCAGCTCGACACAACAGATGTACTTTGCGGCGACCAGCCTCGAGAGACTTGCACGTGTCAGGGTTGGTGTCCGCACGGTGGCACCGTAGGCTCAACTTACATGGACGGGGTAAAGAAATAGAATAGGCTAGGTTAACAAGAATTTGGGTCACAAATGGGAGATTTTTTGTCCCCACATATGCATAAAATAAAATAAGGGAGCTTCTTATATTTTGTTGTTATGCATATGTGTGGACAAAAAGAGTTCTATTTCTAGTCTCATTTCTTTTTGCTGTAGTAAATCCTAAAAAACGTGTTGGTAAAGGATAAAGTCGGTGGCATGGTATGGATGCTCTCGATTAGAGGAGCCGCATGACAATTAGGTCGGGTAATAGATTGGGTTTCACTGAACCCAACTCAAATAGACGAATTCAAATAGATCTTGACTCAGACCAAAATAGATCTGAGTGGACCTTGGACCAAAGCTGATCTCAATAGACCCACTGTCCAAACTTGACCCAAAAATAACCGGACCTAATAGGACCAAAACATAAAAAAATGTTGTTTTATAAAAATTAGAATTGCAAACCTAAAATAGACACGACCAGACTCGACCAAGACTAGATAAGACCCGACAGACCAACTCAGAAAAAATGCACCTAACAAAGCTAGATAGGCCCACAACACACCCAAAATTTCATATCAGGAAGAGCTGGGATTTTTCCAGCTATACAAGGCCTGGATAGGGATGTCATAACCCAGATATAAAAATGGGTGTCGTCAAAGATGTGTGCTGAGCGGGCTAAGCACACATATATGAGGCAGTTGGGAATATGGATGTAAATTATTTCTGGTAGATTTGTAGACCCGCAAATAGAGACTCATTAAAAATCCTTCATGGGTCTAAATTATACCTGTATACCTATGGACCAGTGTGCTCTCAAACCCACATATAAGCGGATCAACTAATGTGTATTCTTGATTTAACCCATATCCACTTGACCCATAACCCGCTGTACATAAATAACTATTTAGCAAATATGTTATTTATATCATATTTTACTAGTCTAACTAATAAGACATTTAAGAATATATCCTAATCTCATAATAATAAGGTTGAGACTAGTCATCTAACTAACAATTAACTATTTTTATTACAATCATGAGCAATATATCTTAACTTAAAATCAAGATGTTAGCATGATATGCTATATAATTAAAACACTATGATGATGAATATAAATATGTAAACAATTAACTCAACTAATATTCATTATACAAAGTATTGCATTATTTGATATAATTATTGCATTTTAATATGCCACGTAATATCAATATCTCCTTGTATTAAAATATATAGAATATAGCCGTAATTTTCTTATATAAATATATGATGATTATATAACACCGCTTTCCGGCATACCCACTACTATTATGGGGGGTATGGTTTGTGTATAAATTTTTGCAGAATCGAAATTCAACACGTTAAATTAAATAGGTATGGATATGAGTAGGACCAAACATGCATCATGCCTCACCATATCTGTAACAACCCTGACCTGGGTTATGAGGTAACCCTATTTGTTTTGGCTAATAAAGTTTCTTAGAACTCTAATATAATTCTCTAATAAGTTTTGTCATCATGTAACATGCTCATGTTTCAAGTTTGGTCCTGATTGAATGTTGTTTGAGCAATGTTCCTTTATTTTGGACCAAAGTACAATTTACCCAAGTTGAGGGGTTATAATGCAAATTGTCACATGTTGAATGTACCTCATGTGTTTTAGGATCATTATAGAGAGAATGATGCAAGTTGGTGGCTTGAGGAAAGCCCAAATTCCAAGTTTGAACTTGTTTGAACAATGTTGGTGCATTGTGCACCAATTTTGGTACAAAGTGCAATTTATCCAAAATGTGTGGTTGTTATGCAAATTACCACCTCTAGAGTGTTCCTGCTTACTCTATGTATCATTTAGAAGAGATAGAATGAATGATACACCATGTTTGATTCCATTATGAATGATGGAAATCTTGGTGAAGAAATGACAAAGAAAAGGGTTGAATTTGAAAGCTTAACTTGAGTTGTATCAAGTGGAAAAGCTTATATATGAGTGCCTATCGGCCATGGAGCCCAAGGAGGTGATACATATCGTTTTGTGAACTCTTGGAAAAGTCCATATCATGCAAAGCACCTCAATGAGGTGAGGTGTGATGGTCAACAAGTTTCCTTAGAAAAAGTGTATCGACTTGACTTAAAATAGTGATTAAACCTAGATGACTTATCCAAATGGATAAGTAATGGACGAATTTGTATCTCTAGATGATCCTTAAATGTTTTGCAAGAAAAGATAAATGATGATGCATGCATGAACATGTGTCATCCATGAATGACATGTGGCACCTACTAGCTCAAAATGTTGACACCTCATTTTTACCTTCCATCATGTACAACAAGTATATATACCCCTAGTTTCACCCCTTGGTGCAATTTTGTGACCCTTACCACCCTCCTACCCTAAGGTATCGTGCATGGAGCTCCCATATCGTGAAGAGAGACTGTGGTATCGTGCATGGGCCTTGGGATATCGCCCATGGCAAGAGCATATCGGCCAAGTAGGTGAAATTGGCCATATAAGGTGATATCGGCCAATAGGGTAAAGTGTGGAGTGCCATATTGTGATAACCTAGATTTTTGAGTTTTAATAACTAATACAATAATTGAGGGACAAGCATTCTATGTAAGATGTCAAATACCAAATTGAAGAATTGGTAATACAATCATGAATTCCTTCACCTAAACTAGGTGATTTGAGATATGATGGAGGACTATGATGCTTAATTGATTTCAATTATGAAGGAATAATCTTACTAATTGATTAAGCTCTCATGAGACCAATAATGCATTTAGTGATCCAGTGAGTAGTGAACTAATTGCTTTTGAGGAATTGTGTATATATGAACCAATGTTAGAGTTTTGGTGTCAACTTTGACTAAATGGCCTATCCTTTTCACATAATATAATGCCCTAAGTGTCACATGAAGGTGAACTTTAGGTATTAATGTTATTAGTCAATAACCATGCCTAACCTTCGAATTTCCTCCCCAAATTTATGCCACATATACATCATGACACTATAAAGCTTCACCTAAAATTTTGTCGCAATTGGATTATCCAATTAAGAGATATCAACAGTTGAATTTTGGTGCATAGATTCATGCACATTGGACCCTAGGACCTAAGTTTCTACTTAAAATGACCAGGCCGTGACACATTTATGTGTCACGCGGCTTCATTTCCTGATTCGCCCATTCTGGACCCTAGGATCCTGGCCCTTTGGATTGCGTGGAGATCCAAGGGCGGGGAACCCATCTTCAACCTCCCGCAAAGGGCGGGGAGGTGAGAATAGGTCCGTGCATCAGCAAGTCGCCACCTCACACAAAATCTTGGAGATCCATCCCTCTGGACGACCTCGCCTCCCCAAACCGAACCTAACTAGCCCTAACTCCACCCCCCTTCGTCCTCGGATCAGGGAGGATGGGCTCCCCTTATCTCTGCGCCTCTCACGGGAAGTGGCACCCCTTTAAGGCTTTCCCTCCCACACCTCCTCGTGCCTATTTAAGGGTACCAATAGCTTCGACCGACCTCCTTTAGTCTCCCACTCAACTCATTTTGAAGCAACTGACCTCCGAGCACCCCCCCCTAGTCGAACTTCCTCTCCGCAGCTGCATCACCTCGGCAGCACCACATAGGTCTCGCCCCACCAAATACACCCTTCCATCACTGCCGCCTCGATGCAGGGGTGCTTCCCGGCCAGCTTCTACTCTCTCCAACGCCCTGAGCCTCTAAATCTTCGGTGCACCGGCAACCTCCACTATCCACTTGACGGATCAGTGACCCGGAGGGAACCACACCTCCAGATACGGCCGCCTCTCTGTGGTTGGCCTCAACGAAGGTGAGGGCACCTTCACCTGAGCCAACAGAACAGTTCTCAGCCGACAAGGACTCGCCGGAGCATCTCCCTCACGGCGGCGCTCTGCAGATCGAAGTCCTGCCTGGGACTGATCGCGTAGACCAGGGCAGACCAAGATGAATCGGGTTCAATCCCAGACCGGCCGGCTCAACCGCTAGAGAACCCGGCCCATACCAAGTGAACCGGCCGCAGAAAGCAAAGGAGCTGCGCCAGACCTAGGGGCCACGTGGCGAGCTCCCATTGGCTGATTAAGGTAATAATTCTGTAAATGCTCAGATCTTCATTAAATCATAGCAATTAGCTCGATTATCACAAAAATGTAAACAAGGTATCGAAATTCTCAGAAAAATATGTAGAACAACATGAAAGCTTAATATCAGACTTTTTATGCTTTAATATTAGCAATATCATATAAGACATGTAATACTTGTTTAATGGAAAATAAATATCAAATGATGATACTAAATTATGGAAAAATGTCAGTAAGTCCATAACCATGTTTATAATGCACCTTATGTCAGTTATGGTCATTTATGACATGAAGTCATGTAATTTGCTTAATATGACTAATTAGGGCTAATAACCCTATATAAATTGTAATTAATGCATACGTGCTCGATAAATGATGAAACTTACAGAATACCCTCATATCTGTAACTGGGATATAATATATAATTATGAGATCATAATGATGAACAGAATCTATGTTATATGAAGATGAATCTTAATGCATGTTATAAAACCCTAATCTAGGTTAATGATGTAACCTAGGGTTAATATGTGCACAAAAAGGATTTGGAACCTAATATTCAGATAATGAATCATAATCTGGAAAATGACATCAGTAAGATAAATATAAGACATTAATGCAAGTAAACGTTGGAATATCCTAAGGAGATAATATAAACCCTAATGAACACAACTAGGGTTAAGATGATGAGAATCTGATGCTAGTATATGATTTTGTTATTAATCAGGTGATGACCAGATATGTAGATGATCCAGAATATATATATAAGAATCTCTGAACTCAGGTACGTGGGTTTTATTTAATTATATGACTATGGTTTTCTTGCTTGCAATCATGATATGTATGTATGCTCTCTTCTATTTGCACATATTGGATGTAGTATTGCTATGTAGTACTCGTTGTTTTGTCACTTGAAAACATAAATTATGAGTAGATGTTTTGTAGTTATTTAAGGTGCTCATTATCCCCCTTACGAGGGAATGGATTAATGTTGGCTAGTACACCTCCCTAGAGCACACGGTGTACAGGGAGTTTCCCTAGAGTACTTGGTACACGGGGATGGGCCCAATATTTATGTTTTGGTACTAGTCCACCTTGATAATGCAATTCATCTAGGAAAATGACTTAAATTGGCGTATTTCACTTAATAAAGAAGTGTTTTCTATGATTTTCTTTCTTCCTGCAAATCTTTTTCAAAAATTATGCAAGCCATGAATATATGTATCTTTCTGCCCACGTGCACAACACCTTGTGTGTTGATTCGTTGTTTCACGTATGTTTTAGGTTCAGAGATAGCGTGGGATAAAAGATGTGAAGTGAGCAGTGTTCAGGTTGTACCTATTGTCTAAGATCCTATTAGCATACATGTATAGACTTGTAGAATTTTCATTCAATATGTAATTGTAAATCATTGTGTAATAATTCATGTTGTATAGATTTACATGTTAAATGTTGAGAATGTTATGGTTGTATGTTCATGTATGCGTATTATGCTTCCGCATCGCTTTCTGATATGATTGAATGATGTTTTCGGATTCTGACATCTCATTCCCAATAGGGTTTGGAGAAATCAAAATCCAGGGACGTCACAGTTGGTATCAGAGCATGAACAGTAGCTACACCTAACAATTGCTCACCATGAAACATAAAACTAAACTTCAACTCTCACTTAAAACCCTAGAAACTTAGTAAGTTGTGCTATAGGAATAAGGTTTGACTTAGCCTCTAAGTTAGAACCTAGATGTTCGATAACTAGGTCTAGACAAGTGTGTGAAACCCATTCCATATAGAGCTCATATGTATTGGGTAGCTACACTAGTATATATCATGTTCTCACCATTTCACGAGGTGACATGGCACTGGACTATCTACTGTGTGTGGGACACTCGTTTTGCTGGTTTGGTTTTGTTTTCCAATCGGCCTGAGCCTCGATAGTTTTCTCTGCCGTCTGCCTTCTCGGAGAAAAACTATATAATATTTTATTACCTATATGTAAATATAAAAATGTATCCCTCACACTGAAGAGTAGTTAGTGTTCATGCAATCTAAGTGAAAGGGGGTGACATCAGTCTAGAAGAGAGAGTAGTCTAGATTAGATGTCTAGAGCCATATCAAGATATGTGATACATAGATTAGATGATAGAATGATAGTTGAAATAAGCCTGTGAAATCTTGTTTAAGTTTGATCTATGATGGTATAAGTTTCCTTATAAAGGTTTAAGTTGTATACTTGTTGAATCCAATTTTGGAGAATTTAAGCAAAATCTTAATGATGAAAGTACATTCCCTTTTCCTACTTAGATAAGATGGAGATGAGTGTGCATGAGCCTCAAGCTCTTTTACAAAGGAGGACCTCTAGTGTTAGGACAAGATATGTCGTGAACTCCAGAGAGAGTGAGACCCATAAGGAGAGGGTCAATGGACCTACCCTACAATATATGAAAATATGTGAAATGATGTGTCCTAAGCTGGGTTACTCCTAAGTAGATGAGTTGAGTCATGTTGCATGATTCAAATCTATATGCGAGAATTGGGTAAAAGAAAAGGATGGGTAGATGACCCATATGATAAAGTCAATCCTTTGGCTGAGTTAGGTCCTAGCTGGAGTGACATATTTTGTGAATCTCATCATTAGTTGCAAGTGAGGTAATATATGAACTCTAGATATGAGAGTATGATGCTTTGTGCAAAAGATACTCAAAATACATGTTCTCCCTTCTTATTCTCTTTCTTAATATATGATGATAGAAACCTCACTTGAGCTATATGGATGATTTATATATGAGAAGTCACTCGTACAAGCTTGACCTATTATATATCCTCCCCCCCCCTATATCATACATGCAACACCAAGATTGAAATTATGATAAGTTTGACAATAAAATATTCTCTATCCCTTCACATGAAACATGAAAGATATGATGTCGAGATCATATGATAAACTCAATATTTTTTTTCCTTCACATAATACATGCAAGACATAAAAATTTGAACTCATGAACTTGATATAGAGATATTTTTGGATCATAGGGTATATGATCAGAAATATAGTTCGTAACCTTGATCCTTCTCAATGCATGCTTCTAAGTTGAGTATGAATATCACACCATAGGGTGAAACCCTAATGGTCAAACATGTTACGTAAGCCTTCTTAAGAAAAATCCTAATATTAAGGATGAAGATAAATATCCTCTAATTCTAAAATTATTGTAAGGTGTTGATCATAAAACATATTGATGATGTTAAATTTTGAATAATCTAAATACCATGGCATCTAGATGAATTCCTCTTGAACCTTGCAAGAATGAGCACAACTTGTATCCTTAGGGGTGATGTAATCCTAAGATATCATAATGTCATGCTATGGTTAAGAAATTAAGGGATGCTTCCACATAATAAGGTGGGGTGGACACACCCAAGAATCTCTAGACCCTAAGCTGACAACTTAGATTGCATACAACTATGATGGTCTTAGAACCTAAGAAATGATGATGTATGTGAAGTTAAACTCCTAAATAGTCTCTTACGGATGTGATTAGTTGAATTTCGAGGACGAAATTCCAAATAAGGTGGGGTGAATGTGATAACCTAGATTTTTGAGTTTTAATAACTAATACAATAATTGAGGGACAATCATTCTATGTAAGATGTCAAATACCAAATTGAAGAATTGGTAATACAATCATGAATTCCTTCACCTAAACTAGGTGATTTGAGATATGATGGAGGACTATGATGCTTAATTGATTTCAATTATGAAGGAATACTCTTACTAATTGATTAAGCTCTCATGAGACCAATAATGCATTTAGTGATCCAGTGAGTAGTGAACTAATTGCTTTTGAGGAATTGTGTATATATGAACCAATTCTAGAGTTTTGGTGTCAACTTTGACTAAATGGCCTATCCTTTTCACATAATATAATGCCCTAAGTGTCACATGAAGGTGAACTTTAGGTATTAATGTGATTAGTCAATAACCATGCCTAACCTTCGAATTTCCTCCCCAAATTTATTCCACATCTACATCATGACACTATAAAGCTTCACCTAAAATTTTGTCGCAATTGGATTATCCAATTAAGAGATATCAACAGTTGAATTTTGGTGCATAGATTCATGCACATTGGACCCTAGGACCTAAGTTTCTACTTAAAATGACCAGGCCGTGACACATTTATGTGTCACGCGGCTTCATTTCCTGATTCGCCCGTTCTGGACCCTAGGATCCTGGCCCTTTGGATCGCGTGGAGATCCAAGGGCGGGGAACCCATCTTCAACCTCCCGCAAAGGGCGGGGAGGTGAGAACAGGTCCGTGCATCAGCAAGTCGCCACCTCACACAAAATCTCGGAGATCCATCCCTCTGGACGACCTCGCCTCCCCAAACCGAACCTAACTAGCCCTAACTCCACCCCCCTTCGTCCTCGGATCAGGGAGGATGGGCTCCCCTTATCTCTGCGCCTCTCACGGGAAGTGGCACCCCTTTAAGGCTTTCCCTCCCACACCTCCTCGTGCCTATTTAAGGGTACCAATAGCTTCGACCGACCTCCTTTAGTCTCCCACTCAACTCATTTTGAAGCAACTGACCTCCGAGCACCCCCCCCCTAGTCGAACTTCCTCTCCGCAGCTGCATCACCTCGGTGGCACCGCATAGGTCTCGCCCCACCGAATACACCCTTCCATCACTGTCGCCTCGATGCAGGGGTGCTTCCCGGCCAGCTTCTACTCTCTCCAACGCCCTGAGCCTCTAAATCTTTGGTGCACCGGCAACCTCCACTATCCAAGCGACGGATCAGTGACCCGGAGGGAACCACACCTCCAGATACGGCCGCCTCTCTGTGGTTGGCCTCAACGAAGGTGAGGGCACCTTCACCTGAGCCAACAGAACAGTTCTCAGCCGACAAGGACTCGCCGGAGCATCTCCCTCACGGCGGCGCTCTGTAGATCAAAGTCCTGCCTGGGACTGATCGCGTAGACCAGGGCAGACCAAGATGAATCGGGTTCAATCCCAGACCGGCCGGCTCAACCGCTAGAGAACCCAGCCCAGACCAAGTGAACCGGCCGCAACAAGCAAAGGAGCTGCGCCAGACCTAGGGGCCACGTGGCGAGCTCCCATTGGCTAATTAAGGTAATAATTCTGCAAATGCTCAGATCTTCATTAAATCATAGCAATTAGCTCGATTATCAGAAAAATGTAAACAAGGTATTGAAATTCTCAGAAAAATATGTAGAACAACATGAAAGCTTAATATCAGACTTTTTATGCTTTAATATTAGCAATATCATATAGGACATGTAATACTTGTTTAATGGAAAATAAATATCAAATGATGATACTAAATTATGGAAAAATGTCAGTAAGGCCATAACCATGTTTATAATGCACCTTATGTCAGTTATGGTCATTTATGACATGAAGTCATGTAATTTGCTTAATATGACTAATTAGGGCTAATAACCCTATATAAATTGTAATTAATGCATACGTGCTCGATAAATGATGAAACTTACAGAATACCCTCATATCTGTAATTGGGATATAATATATAATTATGAGATCATAATGATGAACAGAATCTATGTTATATGAAGATGAATCTTAATGCATGTTATAAAACCCTAATCTAGGTTAATGATGTAACCTAGGGTTAATATGTGCACAAAAAGGATTTGGAACCTAATATTCAGATAATGAATCATAATCTGGAAAATGACATCAGTAAGATAAATATAAGACATTAATGCAAGTAAACGTTGGAATATCCTAAGGAGATAATTTAAACCCTAATGAACACAACTAGGGTTAAGATGATGAGAATCTGATGCTAGTATATGATTTTGTTATTAATCAGGTGATGACCAGATATGTAGATGATCCAGAATATATATATATAAGAATCTCTGAACTCAGGTACGTGGGTTTTATTTAATTATATGACTATGGTTTTCTTGCTTGCAATCATGATATGTATGTATGCTCTCTTCTATTTGCACATATTGGATGTAGTATTGCTATGTAGTACTCGTTGTTTTGTCACTTGAAAACATAAATTATGAGTAGATGTTTTGTAGTTATTTAAGGTGCTCATTATCCCCCTTACGAGGGAATGGATTAATGTTGGCTAGTACACCTCCCTAGAGCACACGGTGTACAGGGAGTTTCCCTAGAGTACTTGGTACACGGGGATGGGCCCAATATTTATGTTTTGGTACTAGTCCACCTTGATAATGCAATTCATCTAGGAAAATGACTTAAATTGGCGTATTTCGCTTAATAAAGAAGTGTTTTCTATGATTTTCTTTCTTTCTGCAAATCTTTTTCAAAAATTATGCAAGCCATGAATATATGTATCTTTCTGCCCACGTGCACAACACCTTGTGTGTTGATTCGTTGTTTCACGTATGTTTTAGGTTCAGAGATAGCGTGGGATAAAAGATGTGAAGTGAGCAGTGTTCAGGTTGTACCTATTGTCTAAGATCCTATTAGCATACATGTATAGACTTGTAGAATTTTCATTCAATATGTAATTGTAAATCATTGTGTAATAATTCATGTTGTATAGATTTACATGTTAAATGTTGAGAATGTTATGGTTGTATGTTCATGTATGCGTATTATGCTTCCGCATCGCTTTCTGATATGATTGAATGATGTTTTCGGATTCTGACATCTCATTCCCAATAGGGTTTGGAGAAATCAAAATCCAGGGACGTCACACATATCGTGCAAGTGAGTGTCATATCGTGCTTGAGGGTTGGCATATCGTGCAAGGACACTAGTGTATCGTGCAAAGGTGTTGAGGAGCAAGTAGGAGCTAATACTTAACCCTAGGGTGAGGAAAAGATCATCTTCAACCTTGGATTGAAGCATGATTTTAGGGTTTTTATCTTCTTTTCTTTTCTTCTTCATCAATTGCTTATCCATGTCGATTCCTTGTATATGAAGGAGTTATGAATGAGCCTTGGACTTTTCATAAGTCACCTTCAACCTTAGGAATATGGAGCTTTGGATCTTGGAGCTTTAAAGTGGTTCTTAAGGCGGGTTATATAACTTGTACTCAACCATGTTATTATTCTTCACCTAAATTACTATAATTAGTGAAATACTTTTAATTTTGAAATTTCCTGATATAATTGATGAAATTATCAGTTCTAGTAGTTTCTTAGACCTGTTTCCATGAACTATAATAGTTATAATTAAGGTCTAGAGCTTAAATATGATGGTATCACTTTATAAAAGTGATATCGGGTGCAAGCACATAAGCAAGCACCCCTAACCCGATATGATGATGTACCTACTTCACTAAATCGATATGGATATGATTGTGTACCTTTTTGCACGATCTGGGGGTGTAGTATACATTTCTTGCACGATAGGAAGTCTACTATAGACTCCATGCACGATACAAGATCAATTGTGTACTTGTAAGTTGACAAGAAACCCTAATTTGGGTAACCCAATATAAGTGAAAGGTAACAAGTGCTATTGCATGATATGATCATATAATACATTATTGGTACTTAGTATCATGAGGCCTACATGACCTTGCATGACATGGTTGCATGACACATGAACTTACACGATAGGTTTGCACGATACACAACCCTAGACAACATGGTAGCCCGACATGGAGATGAGTTGATACCTCTTATACATCATGGGCAACACATATATGTACCATGGGTTTGACATAACCAACCCTAACCCGATATGGGTGTTGCAACCTAATGTTTTATGGTGTAGCCCAATATGGCTTGGTGCCCTACATTCCTATTGACTTGAATATTGGGTTGAGCCTGATATGGCAAACCCTAATCCATCATGGCCAACCCTAGATGGTGACCTGCCCGATATGAATGGTGTTCATACACCTCTAGCCCGATATGAATGGTGTTCATACATCTCTATCCCAACATGGATGGTGTTTATACACCTCTAGCCCGACATGGATGGTGTTCATACACCTCTAGCCCGATATGGATGGTTTTCATGTACTTCTAGCCCAATATGGTGAGTGCTTATACATTTCCAACCCGATATGGTGAATATATGCACATGATTTAACCCTATACACCTTGTAAAGATGAGGGTAATACACTCTTAGGAATAATGAGTGTAACACCAAGTGATGGAGTGGCTAATACCTTGATAGGTGAAACACCTAATGTAATTAATAATGGACAACCTTATGTCAACAATGCCTTAACCCGAGATGAGTCTATATCATTGATGATGGTTGATAACTCAAATATGTGACTTATTACCAATACATTACATGATAAATGTGTTGAGCTAGTGGATAAAGTATTAGGATGGGAAATACCCTAATATAGGATAAGTTGTTGAACTTAAGTAATATAATAGTGATAAGGGAAGTGATACATCAATGTATGGTAAATGTCACATCCAACACTTCAAGGTTGATGCACCTTGATGCACCTTAAATCCAATATACTTGTATGAGTAACACATGAATCATTTCATGTCAATAGCTACATTGAGATGTAATGAATTTAATGTACTTTGATAAGTGCAGGCTAATATACCTTGAAAACGGGTTAAGCCAAGCTAATGAAGTTTGATGTAATCATTCTCTAGTAAGAATGAGAGATGAACTCATACCCTATGTTGATAATCATTTAATAATAAATGATAAGAATAAATAAGTATGATTGAATACTTATGGTATTAATGTTGTCTCCTAGTTGTGTGGAGCAATGAATTAGGGTTTGATTATTGATAATATGATCTTGAAAACCTAAGTGGTTATTAATGGAAAACCCTAACCCTAATGAAGGGTGATGATATGTAAGAAAAACCCTAATCGATAAGAAAGGGAAACCCTAACCCTAATGATAGGAAGGTTATCCCTATCAAACAAAGCTACAGGAAAGCATCGAAGGTCTAATAGGGAAAACTATTAAGATTGACGACATGGTTGGTCATCGAGGGAAGTTTGCTCACATAGCAGTAGAGGTTGACACTTCACAACCCCTACTACCTGCGATCACGGTTCATGGAGACAAGTTTAGTATTGAGTATGAGAACATCTCGGTCATTTGTATTAGATGTGGATGAGTGGGCCATACAGACAAGGACTGTGTTTTCATCCCCTCCTTCAATATCCCTGATGCGTCCACATCCTCAGTCCAACTGGTTGTAGTGGCCACGTCCTACTCCCAAGCCATCCATGCCAAAAAGCCAGAAAGGTGCCAACCCCCTAAGACGCCCACCAAGCAAGCTAAGGAAACACATGTAGGTGAGAAAGCTACTTGCTCCAAAGAGCATGAGTCAGATGAATCAGACTGGGAAACAATGGTGAACTGTAAATAGAAAAATAAAAGTTCAAAGAAGCATCATGTTGTTCCAGGGAAGTCGACGACGAGTCTGACAACCTCACTTGGCCATCATCTTCCACCCACACATCATACTACAGTCATCCTAGTGTACGGTGAAATGAGTGAAGGAAGATAACTGAACACCCCTTCAAGTTTGGAAGTAGCGATACTATCTCAGCACAACTCATCCCTAACTTCAACTAGGGTGATAAAGGGATGGGGGAAATGGAGTTCTCCTTCGTAATAGAAGGATCATCTACCAGCTGGTGCAGACCAATCCAGGTAGAGAGAATAAGAAAGGAAAGTTTGCCCAACTGTTGGCCAATGCTAACAACATTAATGAACAAAGGCGTATTATCAACTTCCAGATGAAGGACATAGCCTAGAGGAGAGCCAGCCAAAGGAAGGTGGTCAGTCCATTAAATCAGATGCCACCATCAACTAACACCCCCCCGCCACAATGATGAATTTTCTCTGTTGGAACGTCCAAGGAGCCAAATTCAAGGACAAAATACGGTTGATCAAAGAATACATGTTTGTATATGATTAATGTTCTTCCCTTGATTGAAACAAGGTGCAGTGGCAAAATATCCCATAATGTCATCCGTCAACTAGGCTTCTTTTCCTCCCACCGTGTTGAAGCCATTGTCTTTTAGGTGGAATATGGATTCTATGGGACACATCCAGATGCGATCTTGAAGTCCTTGTAAATCACAAACAACTAATTCATTGTAGAATCAACAAAGACTGATACATAACCTTTGTGTACAATAGTCCAAATCCAGTGAAAAATCCTTTTCTATGGAAACGAAAATAAGAAATCTCTCAATCTATTTGCAATGCTTGGTCAGTAGTTGGTGATTTCAACACAGTGCTGGACCCTACTAAAACGAAAGGAAACAAATATTTTGACAAACGAGCATCCAATCTATTTAAAGAAACTCTTCTATATACTGACTTAGCTCAGATCAAGGCACAAGAACACTTCTTCACCTTCAAGCGACTCAATGTTCGTGCAAAGCTCGTTAGAGTTGTTGCTAAAAAATCATGGATCCCAACAGGACGGTGGATATATAGTATTTGTGATTCCTTGTCTCTACTTGGACCACAACCATATTCTTATCAGTAGCAATGCTACATGAAGGAACTCCACAAGAACCTTTCACACTAAAGCCAGTTGGTCCTTGATGCCAGAATTCAAAGAAGAACTTCTTCCAAAGTGGGACAAGCACATGTCTTTCACTTAGGATCTACCACACTTCCAATCTGAAGCATTAGCATGGGAGTCTAAACATTCTCATAAGCTACGCAAGAACAAAACCACCCCCCAGACAACTTGATAGAATTCTGGTAATCGCTAATACTATCCCTTCTAGTGCTAACGATTTGAAAGTTATGAAATTGTAAGAATAGTACCACCACATACTACTCCCAAAAGAAGCATATTGGCACCAAAAATCACATATCAACTAGGTAAAAGATGCAGAATGAAACACCAAATTCATCCAAACTTTTGAAAAAAGAAGGCAAAGTAATAAAATCACCCGCATCTGTGACAAAGAAGGAGTTTGGATTACAGACGCTACCGCGATCAAGACCTTGACCAATATTACTTTCCCAAGCCGATGACTTCACTGCCCTCAATGCCTACAATTCCTGAAGCAATCTCTAACTACTGAGGCCACTTCCCTACAATCATCCATCAGACAAAGAACTTCCTAGCTCAGTAGATAGGCCACAATGAAGTCCACAAGGTCACCCTCTCTATGTCACCCAACAAAGCGATGGGCCTGGACATGATCCACAGTGAGTTCATCCAATCTAACTGGTGTCAGGTGGGTGGTTCAATCACCATGACAATACATCATGCATTCAACACTAGGACTATTTAACTAGATCTAGAAAATGCATGCATGGTGCTCATTCCCAAAGTAAGACAACCTCAACGCTCTAGTGACTTTAGACCATATCACTAAATATTACATTCTTCAAGCTCATTTCTAAAGTCATAGTTGAAAGAATGAAACCACTGCTATCATCGTGGATCTTAGATACACAATCCATCTGTATACTGGGCTTGCATATCACAGATTATATCCTTCTTGTCCAAGAAGTCATCCACTCTATGAAAAGAAAGACATCATGCAAGCATTGGGTCTGTATTAAGTTCGATCTTTCAAAAGTCTTTGACAAGATGCATAGGCCATTCATCTTTGACACCTTACAGAAAGTGGGCCTTCCATGTAACATCATAAGATTAATCATGGAAATCATCTCTAGTGGTTCTACTTCTATACTCTGGGAGGGCTCGCCTGTTCCATCCTTCAAGTCGACACAAGGCATACACCAAGGGGACCCAATAAGTCCAAATGTCTTTGTTCTATGAATGGAGAATTTAAGACAATCTATCACCCATGAAGTCACCTCCTCACATGGGAACCAATTTGATTGAATCACAATGGTACACCACTTTCTCACATTCTCTTTGCCACTGATATCATGCTTATGGCTAAAGCCTCTAATAGGCAAGCGGACGTTATCACCCAAATCTTGAAGGACTTTTTAGTTGTCTCTGGCTAGGTCATTTCTAAGGAGAATTCTAAATGCTATTTCTCACACAACACAGTCTGTGCAATTAATCTTCCCTCTACAACATACTAGGCATCGACTGAACAAAGGATATAGAATGATACTTGAGAGTTCTACTGCTCCATCACTGTTTTAATCATAGCACTCATGAAAATACAACGAAATCCATGCAAGAAAGAATGAACAACTGGTCGGCCCATCAACTTCCTTTGGCTGACTAAATCACTCTTATGACATTCACCTTACATGCTATACCAGCATATGTGATGCAATCTGTTCGACTATCACCACACCTATGTGATGATATCAATAAGCATGTCAAAAATTTCATATGGTCAGGTGGCCGGGAAAATAAGAAGATGTCCCTAGTAGTATGGAAGAAGATCACCTCAAGCAATCACGTGGAGGCCTTGGCATAAAGGACGCATGTGACTTCAACCAAGACCTCATGCTCAAGAATGTGCAACTCTTCCTTAAAAAACCCGACATCATATGGATTGAGATCATGATAAAAAAATACACAAATGATGGGCGATTGATTAACAAGCCTTTCTCGGTGATGTGGTCTTTCATAAAAAAATCTCCCAACTATTTCCGTTGAATGTTCGAGGATTGTTCCATCTAGTAACTCAATCAATGTGTTTAGTGACAAGTGGATCGATGGCATGCGACCATTAGAGGTTGACCCCCTATGCATTGTGCTAGCCATCCTGGAGGACATCAAAACAAATTCCATGGTACTAGATAACAAGTCATGGGACTATGACTTCATCGCAAATTACATGACTCCCAACCTAATCTAGCACATCAGGGACATTCCGCTGCATGACCCTAGCGCCAGCCTAAACCTAATGGATTGCCCACATGATTCTCATGGTGAGATCACTTCTAAGTTAGGTTACAGTTGGTTAAGAATACCCAAAGAGGCTACCATAGATGGTGCATGGTCCAATATATGGAAAATTCAAGTCCCTGAGTGACTAAAGATCTTCTCCTGGATTTTGCAACATAAAGCACTACTTAACAACATGGAGAAAAGAAGAAGGTATATCGAGGTTGATATCAATTGCCAAGCCTGTCACAACACACCAGATTCGTTGTTGAACAACATCAGAGATTGCCTGAGAATCAAACCTATTTGGGAAGGCCTATCAATTCCTACTAATTTCTTTGTTCTCGACAAGAACACATGGATTGCGGCCATCATCTCATTAGTATAGAGTGGACCACAATCAGCTACCTGGATGGTGGCTAGTGAATTGTTTGGCACGTACAAAATAATCTAGTGCATGTTGGGAAACTAATCAACGTTGAAGTCACATCATTTTCATTAAGGAAAGGGAATACACTATATCTAAGTTGTAGGGTGACACAATGAAACCGTGCGTAAACACAAGTGTGCGCGTCGAGTAATATAGGCCTTGTGAGGCCCGAGTCGAACTCAAGGACATGTAGTCTCATTGACTACTACTAACTACAATACGATCAACTAGACTGATTGCAATGGTTGGATTGGGTTTTAACAAAACAAAAGAAAACAAAAGAGAAAATAAAAATGGTAGATTTGATTATGGTGGAATTCCTTAGGTTTACCAGTTTCACCACGGGGTCTCATTGTATATTGTTTCTACCGAATTAATATGAATTCCCACTAATATCCTGGATAGAAAGCATGTAGCCTGAATTGTTCGTTTCTGCGATACAACTCACTACCTAAGTCTAAACAATTCCACGTCGATGGTAATTTTATTCTTAGATTAGGCGCATTACTGAAAAACTTTGGGTTCTTTCCACTGTCCGTATGTCACCTATTCCAAAGAACACATAGAGTAGTGTACAAGTTATGGTTTTCTAACCGCTAAGACTCCTTCCGGAGTGATTATCGGTCTAATACCCTATCGATGGTGATCAACCAATGATAAGTCATTCAAATCCACACTTATATATCCAAGAAATAAGAGAAATTTATACTAAATCATGTAAATAGTCAATACAATGATTCCCCGGGCTACTCCCTAGTCCTAAGAAAAATGGGATTAGCCCCGCATGATTTTCAATGGCAAGTTTATGGAAAAAGAGAAGAAAAACATGGGAAACATGAAAGAATTTGTGTAACCCTTGGAAAGAAGGTGCTCTGGATGATCCTCCTCAAAAAACATGTGATATGTAGTATTCTGGCAGTAGAAATGCCCGTCAGAGGTGCTCAAATTGTCTGGTTGTCGTCCTTCGGCTCTATGCTTCTCTCCTTCTTTCTCTGGCCGTCGTCCGGTGCAAAAGTTGATGTCCCTTAGGTCTAGCCGTCCTCCCTTTTGTCCTTGGTCACTTACGGTACCACACAAAGTGGACTGTTAGATCTGGGCAGCCAATTTAGATTGTTGAATGACTGAGTCAGTGGCACCAACATGGTGGTCGGTGGCACTAATGGCATCAGGATTTAGTCGATCTCTGTCTGAGTCAGTGCCATTGACTGGAATGTCGGTGGCACCGAGCTGATACGATTTTTCTCCCTTTCACGCTGAAGTTAACTCAGTGGCACCGAACGGTGTGGTCAGTGCTATCGACTCTTCTCGGCAATTGCCTCCGTCTCTAAAGTTATCTCTTGGTGGCATCGACATTGGGGTCGGTCCTATCGAGCCTTTTGGTAGATTTTGGCTTAGTTGCTGATGTCATGTCGGTGGCACCGACTTCAAGGGTCGGTGGCACCGACTCTTTACTATGCATAAGGTACCTGAAAAATCCAGAAAACATGTATAAGTCTGGAAAATATAGAAAATCATATATAAATATGATAAAATAAGCATAATTCGATGCAAACAGAGTGTACAAGCTAACAATAGTGATTTATGTAAATATAATTAAGAAAATAACAAACAAATGCACAAAACACGTATAAAATCGGCCTGTAAAAGTGACTCAAAACCCATGCATCACAGGGAACCCAAGTCCATGACAATCAAACAAGCTCAGACCATCACTACCAAAGACCCAACACAAACTTCTTTATCTTCATAGACGCTACTTTCCATTCCAACTCTGGGAAGACTAGAGTGGGATTCACTTGGTCTCCAACTCGGTCTCTAACATTCTATGTGAAGGATCTATGAGCCTTGTACCATCAACACTTGAAGCAGAGGCACAAGAAATTGCTAATGTTGCACGTCTCTGTCAGAAGAAGGGTCTTCACCATGTTTGCATCTTATCTAATGCTCGAAATGCTATCAACTTGTGGAAGAACAGTCATCTACCACCTCCAAGGTTCAAGGCTCTTTGGAGACAATTCTAAGAGGACTATATGCATGCCACTAATATCATGCTCCAATTCATACCTCACGATCTGAACACTATGTTAGATTCCCTTGCAAAACACTCCTTATCAGCTAATATGGATTTCCAATTTAAATTTTTCAAGACACCCTGGATGAACATGAATGTTAATGTGTATTTTAGTACTTAGCATGTTTCAGAGTACAAGATGAATAATTAAGCTTGCAGTTACCCCAAAAAAAATAGATCTAGGAGAACTACTAAATGTATATTTGGATGGTTGGAAGGAAGTATGTTTATGTAGGTTAGATATGGGTTTCCACATTGGAGAGATGGTGATTTTTCATGGGATACAATAACTTGTTTCATTCAAAGGAACTAAACATAAGAAAGCTTGTATTGACAATCAACATATTTGTATACATTTTGAGTTTGTTATGCTAAAAAATTATGCATTCTATATATTGATCCACAAGTCTATATATGTTGCCTTTCAAGAGATTGACTTTGTCATTTGAAATATTAATACATGAACCATATACACTACCTATGTAGATTTCCAAAACTTATAATGTATATTTTTCCAGAAAGGAATAGCATTGTTGGTGAACTCTACTGGTTGTGTGGCCTCCTCTAGGAATATGAGAGAGAGGGGAAGAAGTCTTTCTCTCTTAGTCTCTTATAATGTGTGTTTTTTTATAAAAAAATAAAAAATACATATATATAAATTTATTTTATATTTATGTGTATTTATAGTGTATATTAATTTAATTGTTCATGTGAATTATGTTATTTATCTATGTGTAGAGCTACACATATATCAGTCTAGACCGATGACCACACCATGCCAGCTATTCAGTCCAATCAGGTCCTGAACCAATTTTCATTTCGGTCCGGTCCTCGATCCTCTATTTTCTAAGATTTTGGTCTTCAGTCCAGTCAAAAACCGGTCCATATTGGTCTGTACCGATTGGACCAAATAACATTAAACAATCTCTTCCTATTAGAAATTAAAGACAATAAAAGGTTATGCTAGTACTAAGTTTTATGATGATTTGTTGGGAATGGAGTGCATGATGGTCAAATATATTAATATTAAGTTATATGTAACCTGTTAGAAATATTATTACTTTAATATTGGAGGTAAATACTTGTTAGAATTTGACATGAGAAGAAGTGATGGAGTTAAGTATATATTTTTCTTATTAAAATTAGTACAAGAAAGTTACTAATCACCTCAATACATGATTCCTTTATATTTTTTAACTAGCAACAATTTTAGTTGGGTCATTCTTAGTCCGGTCCTAGTGTAGTACATACACATTAGATATCACAGTAATCAAGCAATGCAAATGAGAGATATTGAATATTCTTGACAATACATATAAAATAAATTTGTGAACTTTCTTTAATGATCTTTATTCTCTATTTTTCTCTCACTCTCTTAATCATCTCTTTCCTCTGAGCATATTTTCCACCATCCCATATGCCTTGTATTTCACTCTCCCACAGTCCTTGAAAGAATTTGATTCTTGTGTAATATGGGAGGCAACATACTTTTCCATAAAGGTGTCGGGGTAAGTTAGAAGTGGTGGAAATATTTTTCCTAAAATATGTAGTATAATAGTTTATGAATTATAGAAGAAAATATAGGTATTTTCTTACAAATCTATCTTTAAACCATAATATCTTTCAAATAATATTCAGACACACTTGTCCAAAAAATCATTTAAATGTTCCCATTATGTTTCACAATAACTATAATAAATATCTTGTTGTTTCTCTAATGTTTGAAATTACCACTGCCAACCCGTACCCTTGCATTTCTCCTATGATGAGCACATCACCCACATAAAGTTGTCCTTTTATAGTTACATAGTGGCCATCAACACCATGATACTACCACAACACACACTTTGGTCAAATCAAATTTGATTTAAAGTGAGCCATTAGGCATAAAATTTTGTAGCCTACACACACTTTGATTAAAGTGAGAGTTCAACATAGGCATGGTTCGATCAACTCATATGTTGACAAATAGTACATATGTGTTTATCAACTAGTCCTTGCAGTTCGAAATTGATTGCCAATAACTAGTAAAATTTGTCTCCCTATTCCCTAGCATGTCTATTGGCTAACCCCTAACATGTTAATATAGATAGAGACCCTATAAGACCCTTTAAAAATACTTCAAAACTTGAACTATCTTAAGGTTGTCCTTTGTTTGAGATTGATATTACAACCTCACAAATGCCTCAAATTGATTTTCATCATACTCTTAAAATTTCATGTCTACTTCTCAGTGATGATCCATGGTGCTTTACGTATCTATGTTTATGATTTCAAGTACAATAATCCTTCCACCAATTCTCCCTCACTTTCAATTTTTGTAAATAGAGTTGTCTTTATGTTAAGGAAAATATGACTTGATGGTGAATAGAGGAAATTGTCCTTGTTGGTTTTCTCCACTTCTCCTACAACTAGGTAACAGAGAAGACAACATCCTCCCTCTTTCACTACATCAAGAGGTGGTAATGGTCTCCCGAGTCTCAAAGAAACTATCTAGTGATGTTCCAACACATCAATTATAAAGGAAAAAGGTGGCATGTTAAAGACGATTGTAGCATACCAAATCTCAAGTTCCTAAAATTTGATAATATTTATTAGGTACCCATGCACTTAACACATAATAACCCCCCAAATGAGATATATTTACACACATGCCCCTAATATTTTAACCATAATAGTTAAGTTTGGTAATACTTATGTGGATAATGTTAGTATGGTAAATGCTAATCCTCATGATGCATACACCTTAAAACCTAAGTCACTAAATATGCAAATATAGGGTAAAATATATTTTGGAAAATATAATGATGATATATGACTTTTTCATGGAACCATGATGGCTAATATATGGAATCAACTAATGAATGAATCAACCTGATTAATGTATTTATTCCACTAATGAGTCTACAATGAAATAAATCAACCCCAAACTTATTAAGATTGTTACAAAATATTTATTTTATTTGACATGTAAGGGTTGATCAACACTATTTCACAACCTCTTGTGCATAATTATAGTATTAAATGACTTTGAAAAGATCTGGATATAGATAATGGCAATGGTTGAAGGTAATATCTAAAGAAAATTGTAGTGTGACAATGTAAGACCCCTGACCTAGCCTTATGCTGGATCTTTATTGCTTAAACATAATAAGATACTTAAAACCTTAATCTAATCATTTTATGATCCTTAATAACATATTACATTCTTATGTTTTCATTTTGGTCTAATTTGGTTGATGTTTGAGCGAGATACATATATATCTTCTTATTTTGGACCTAATTGCAATTGAACTATGTTTAGGGTTTATGTTGTAATTTATGACATGCTTTTTTACCTCACATGTTTACTATGTTGGAGAGATATGTGACGTTGGGAACTTTTTTTCACCTTGGTTTGATGAGGAGAGATCTGGTGACATCTTGAGTGTTGATGTGTATAGGGTTTGCTTGGATGCCCTAGTTTGGTGTTGACCATGTATGTTGATTGTTAAGTTTTTGGCTTTCAACGACCTCCATGATGTTCTTTGATCATGTCTCTATGGTCAAAGAGGTTTTGAGGTGTGGCTGGTGTTCTCTACGGTCGAAGAACCTTAGCCCCTTCTCCTTGGTCGAAGCATATTAGGGTTTTGGATGTTATGCGATCGATTAATTTTGGTGTGTTTTGGTCACAGGAATCAATGCAACTGATGGGTTTTGTTGGATAAGCAACCTGATGGTTTTACTAGTTTTTAACAAGCTTTGTTTCATGCATGGTCTTAGTGCTTGCATGGATATTATATGGTGGCCAACTGGCATGTTTATTTTGACACCTAACCTCCTCTACATCTCTCCTACCCTTGGGTATTTCCACCCCTCTCTATACATGAAAGTGATCCTTTTTCTCTGTCTTCTTTATCTCTTCTCTTTGGATCTTATCCCTTGTGTTCTTGGTGTGGAGGAGAGATCAAGCTTGGAGCAAGGTGGTTGAACGCTTGCATGTGTGGATCTAGGGTTGGAGCAACTCATCTTTGATGATCCTTTGGTGCTCCTTGGTCTTATTAAGTGATCTATCCTTCTTGGTTTCATTTTATTGCAACCCTACCCTTATCTTCCTTCTCTTGCCTAAATTCATGGTTTTCAATGGTAGTGCTCCTTGAGTAACCTATCTCTCTTTTGGTCAAATCCATGGTTCTCCATGGTAGTGCCTAAAGTTGGGTTGACGATCACCTCTTTTTCCTATCTTTTCATCCCAGGGTTTCCCTCTTCCTTGTGAACCGTTAACCTATGTTTTTTGTTTTCCTCCTTGAGGTGATTATGGCTTAGCCATGAGGTAGTGATCAATATTTGTTTCTCCTCTCTTTCCTTGGAGCATCTTTCTTTTGGAGTTGTTCTTCACAATCAAGGTGAGTTATATAACTTTCTCCTCAATGATTGTTGTACTTAATATTACATGCAAGTAACCTATCTCTAAAATGTGGGTCTAACATGTATAGTGAGGATACCTTGATTTTGGATTCATCAATCTTGAGTAGATTAACTCTTTTTTATTAATTCTAATTCTTGTACTCAAAATCTTGTCGATGGTGAAATAATGGTTTTTACATGCACATCTTGAACGTTGCTTTTTTTCTTCTTCTTATGATCGTAGTTTTTCTCCATTTCTTGATGATAGAGGTTTTGATACACGCATAATCATAGAAACGTGGGTTTTTCTCTCTCTAGATGAGGTTTTGTTTCTCTCATAAGTTGATGTGTGAAATCAGGGTTTCGGGTATTCCTTTCCTTTGTGAGGATTGATCTTTGATGTTTTGGTTTCACGGTGTTAACCAAGCTTTAGACCTTATGTTTGAAGTGTTCTTCTCTCTCTTGATGGTTTCAAGAAGTGCCTTGTGCGGTCATTGAATTTTGGATGCCTTTGGGTTTGTGGAGAATGGATTCTTTGAGTGGTCAAATGGACGAACCATATTCTTCAGTCAATGAGTTGCTCCTTATTTTCCTTCGACCGCAAGGTTATGCATTCTTGAGAATGCTGATGGATGAACTTCTCTTTGGTCAATTAGAGTGTTGTGATGTCTTTGGTCGCAAGGTTTTTATTCGACCTAGTATGTTTGGTCAAAGGTATGCCACTTTCTCTTTGGTCGCTAGGGTTGATGATTTGTCTTTGGTCATGTTGGTTTTGTTTCTCTTCGGTCGCATAAACATGTAACCTAGGATTTTCTTCAGTCGATGAGAATCTCTGAACACGTGTTAGCCTTGTGTTGTTACCTAATGATGGTTATATTTGACTTAATATGTTCCAAGAAAGTTGGAGATGTTGACAATCATGGTTTAATGGTATTTGTTGGTTCAAAACCCTAATTCAGTTGCAATGTTGAAACCTAACCCAAACATGAGTACATGGTGTTAATGCTTAGCTTGCTTGAGTAACTAATATGTTAATGAAGTAATAATGTTGTAACACTAAATTTTTGATTGAATGAGCATCTTAGCTAATGATTTTTTTGTACGACTTATGAGATACATTTGTAGTGATGGTGGGCCTTATTGAGGCATGGAGAGTTAATGATATTCTTGCAGGGGACAATGTGAATGGTCTTATGACCCTGGGCAGATGCTTAGTTCCTAATTGAGGAGATAGTCTCTAGAAATGTGATAAGCGATTGATATCCCACAATGATGTGATAATAGTATGGACCTTGTGTGTGGCATGGAGGCAATATCATCTAGTAATGTGATTATCTTTATGCCTTATACATTTTATATCTTCTGAAGTTGTATCTAATTATACTTTGTAGAATCTGTATATGGTTTTTCTAAACTTGATTTATGCATTTAAAAGACACCCAATTGGATTAATTAACCATGTGGAACCCTAATCATGTATATTCCCTAGCCATAGATTCATTAAAGTGCCAAAATTTGCTAGATGGTGAAACAAGTATTCGTAAGGGAAAATCAAAGCACATAATGTTAAGTATGTGTGGTTCTTGTAGAGTACATCCTTGTCATCCAGATCCCAAGTGTTTTAGGGAGGATGGTTGTAGTCATTCCTAGCCCCCAGTTTGAGAACGACTGAGGTCAGGTCTCAATGATTATATATATGATGTGATTTTGTACCTTGGTGATTGGGTTGTATACCATGATTTCTAGTGTCGTGACCTGTACTAAGGTGGGATAGGTTTTTTCAAGTTGACTCTATGGCATTGGTGTCAATTTGACTGATATGTCATTGTAGTGAAAACTCGTATTGACCAAGTAGTATAGGAGAAGATCTTTATGTCTGGCTCATCGAAGATCTTGTATGGATTGATTTTGAATTAGTAGTGGCTAGTTGTAATTGGGTGGTACGACTGAAATCCTCATGTGATTAATAAAGGATGCAATACAACTATGTAGAATTTTTTAGGTTAAACATGCTTCACATTGGATGTTTACCCTTGCCTTGCTTTTATTACTTCTTAGTTGTTTTATAATACAGTAAGAGAAATCAACTGTTATACATGTTCTTCATATTCCTTCTAAAACCATATGATGTTCTGCTTATCAGTTACAACTTCTTAATCTGTCAAATTTGAGTAATCAGTTTTACTTATTCATTTAGTTAAATCTGCTCATAATACCTAATTCGTTGTTATAACCTTTTAGTGGACCAATAGTTGTTGGTTGGGAGTTATATGTCTCATTGGCATGGGTCTCACCCTTGTGGTTCGCCACGTCTTTTTAGGTGGTCATCAATGACGTGGGAAGGACCATGCTGCTGAAGAAAAGCATCTTGGAGATCAGTAGACACAGAGGTTTGGATGCTTCTAGTTTTGATGTAGAGTCCTATGTGTAGTATCTACACTCTCAGGTCTGACAGGGATTTGTTTTGTAGATGGTATTTATATCGATATGTGTTTTTAGAAGTACAACTTGGTTGTACATAAGGCTTATATAAGTGGTTTGTACATGTGAACTTATCTTTAGTAACTGGTGTGTGGTGAATGACCACTATACATATGTATATACCTGGTATGATATGTAACATGTTACATGTTGTGGACATTTTTGTAATATATTTACCCATAGTGATGAGGATATAAAATTGATTTTAATTTACCTGTTCTTTTGGTAATGTGGTTGCTGAGTAGTTGATTGCGCACTTTGTTTTGGGTTCTCGCTGTTGTGGAATCGAAGCATCACAGTTTAGGTGGTATCAAAGCTCAAGGTTCGATGAGTCTACAAGGACATATGAATAGGGTTGTGTCTATTCTTGCATCCTCCAACATATATGACTTTAGCTTCTGCTATGTAGATATTTCTGGAGAGAACGAAGAACATGCTGAGAGTAGTGTTGCAGCACCAGGAGGTGGTGCTAGGAGACATGCCAGAGTAGATGGAGTGCTTGAAGTGCCTCATTTTGACCCAGTAAATGTGGCCAATCCCGCTTTTCAGTCTATGTTTGGACAATTGATTTCCACAATTTTGAATATGGTAGATAGATCGCATGTACCTCAAGCAAAGTTTGTTGTTCCCAATGCAGAATCCCAGGGTTATGTGAAGACCTTTGAGAGTTTGCGACATGTAGGAGCCATAGAGTATGCAAGTACGATAGACCCAGAAGATGCAGATATGTGGCTAATATAGTTGGAGAAGGCTTTCAAGATCCTCAATATTATAGAAGAGACAAGGTGAAGCATGTGGTGTACCTACTAAAGGGCAGTGTTGGCCATCCAGGAGGAGAAGCGATCCAGAGAGGCAATCAGTTGAGAGAAGTTTTGGCAAGATTTAGTGAGCCGATACTTCCCAGAGACGTACCTTAACAAGAAGACTCACAGTTTGAGAGGTTCGACAAGGATCAATGACGATCAATGAGTATGAGGAAAAGTTCATTAGTGGTTGAGGTTTTTTCCTCACATGGTAGCGGTCGATAAAGAGATGATTTGATAGTTTGAGAAGGGGCTGATCACGAAGTTGATGAAAATGGTGTCAGCTTCGTAGAACTGGGAGAGGTGTTCCATGTTTGTAGAGTCGGTGAGGTGGATAGGGAGGACTCCTATAGAGAAGTATGAAGCCAACACTAAGAAGAGACCGACTCGATTTCAAGGAAAGTCTTTGGGAGGATTCAAGAAATAGAGGCTTTTTTCACCTCAAACACAACTAAGGTTAGTAGTACAATGTCAATGGTCCCTGAGCGAGGGCAGAGGTTGTACTTTTTAGCCACCAGGTGCCAAGCACAACATCAGTATTGGTGTCCTGGATGTCTAGGCTAAGGTATGAGTGAAACATTTCTTACAAGAGTGGTTAGATTGGGCATACAAAGTGGTTTTTCCCAATGAATGATGAAGATGTTACACAGAAACTGAGGTAGATCCAGAAAGGTTCCCAGTGGCACTAGTTCTATAGTGGTGGTGGCAGAGGATGTAGTCATATGTCACAGGCATGTTCCTCTAGGAAAGCTTGTAGAGGATGTGGATTACATTAGGCGATGAATCAATTCTATGCCATGAATCAGCGAGAGGGATTTGCCAATCTATGGGTCATGACATGTCAGATGGAAATTGTTTATTCCAATTTGTGTGCATCTTCTTTTGTATATGTTTTGGATGACCCGAGTGTGACACACTCTTTTATCACCAGAGATGTGATATGTAGTTGTTCCTTGCCTGTTTCTTGTAAATATGTCAGTCTTCAGTTAGAAAACCCTCTTGTTGCTTCCGCTGAGTTGCAGGAGGTGTGCTCATGATGTGTTCTTTCTTTCTCAAGACACAGCATTCAAGTGGACTTTACGCCAATTGACATGCATGGATTCAATGTGATCCTTGGAATAGATACCTTGGAAAAGTACTGGGTGGTGTTGGACTGTAGTTCCAACATAGAGACCTTCTTTGACGGTGATGGTTTGTGGGTCTTCTAAGGAGATTGGAAGATTCTTCTAACATGCTTGGTTTCTTCTATGACAATAGAAAAACTGATGAGGAAGTGGTGTGAGGCTATCTTGGCACATGTAGTGGATACCAAGGTGAGGAGTCCTAGTATCCAGGAGGTGTTTGTGGTGAGTGAATTGGAGCATGTGTTTCTTGAAGAGTTTCCTATTGTTCCCCCTCCTAGAGAGACTGATTTTGAGATCAATCTAGTTCATGGTACACAACCAATAATGCAGTCACAATATAGGATGGCACCCATAGCGATGTAGGAGTTAAAGAAGAAGTTTCAAGAACTACTAGAGCAGGGATTTATCAAACTGATCACTTCCCCTTGGGGTGATCCCATGTTTTTCGTGAATACAAAAGATGGTTCTATGAGGTTGTGCATCGACTACCATCAATTGAACAATGTCACGATTAAGAACAAGTACCCTTTGCTAAGGATAGATGATGAAGCCATATTTTAGGGATCCATCATGTGTCTTATTGCATTTCAATCACATCTATACATGTTAGATTACATGTTATTTCCCTAATATGTGATTTCATGTAAATTGCACTTAGAGATGATATTTGCATGTTTTTATGGTATTTGGGCCACACATTGATGGAAGAGAGAGACAAGGAATAATCCTAGGGTTTCTCTACCCATAGAGAGGCCCAAAGTAAAGTCCAAGGATCCCTCAACCTACCCATAGTAGATAAAGATCGATTGAAAAAAAGATGTCCAAGGGTACACAAAGAACAAACTCAAAGTGATGTTGAATAGAGAAGCGCGACTGTGGTACTCTAGAAAGGTTTTGCAGGCAGAGTAGATCTGCCACAAGAGTAGATCTGCCACAAGAGTTAAGTCTGAGAATAGTTAAGTTCTATCGGTCCTTTTCACTCTAGGTCCTTGTATAGATGTGAGAGAGTTGTAAATGATGTTATGTATTTTTGTTTCCTTTATAATAGAGAATGTGTATGCTTATCATGTCATATGAACATGGGAATGTGAGAATAGAATGAATGTATGGATGTGTATCATAAATGTTGAGATCATATTAGAGTAATAAAAGTTTAATTCTCTTGTACAGTTTGTTTATGTGATTGAACTCCAGTAAACAAAGAGTTTGAAATAAAGGAATAATCAAAAGAAAAAGTTGGGAGTGAACTTTGTATTCAGTAAATCCACAAACTCATGCCCACATCTCATGAATAGTGGTAATTGTGGGATGCGGGCGTGACAACTTGGTATCAGAGCTTAGGCAGAGTTGTCAAGGACCTTTAGGTTAGTAAGCTAGAGTTGAAAGTGTGGCAGACAGGAGGTGACATGTATATAGCTCTAGGAAGTATGGGCATTTGGATACCCTGGCCTAGTATTTGAATACTTAGGTTAACCAATATCGAGCTACTCAGACTATTCTTCTCAGAATGCCCTGGCCAGGCATGCAGTGGGAGGATGGGCTAGAGAGAAACCCTAGAAATATTAGGGTTAGAAGACCAGAAGGAAATGAATGAATTGAACATAATAAAATAATGTGATATAAATCTTACTTTTAATTGCTTATTTGATTGGATATCAATAGAAATGCTCTTATATGTATGAATTTAGATTATCAGTTTGTAGAATATATATGGTTCTTTTATATTGTTGTGTATCATGAAGTGAATCTTTTATTATTTATATTCTTTGCATCAAATAGACCATAAGTTATGTTTAAATGAGTTTGCCCTAAGTGGATATTCTTTCCACATGTTTGAGATTAATAGGAGTTAGTTAATCCTGAGTAACTCTTGGCTTCAGGACTGTAGGTTTGGCCTGGTTCGGATGACAGGGTGCGTTACTAGGATCTAATGACACCTATTGAAAATATAATAAGAGTAGACTCTGGATAAATTAGACCCATATCATAGTGAGAATGTACATACACTAAGATGTTGAAACATATGGGAAAGATATGAGAAAAGTATGTAAGGACCAAGATAATAAGAATCAATCATGAGGAATGGATCATATAATCGAGTATAATGCTTTTATGTACTCCAAAGCAAAGGAAAAATAGAAGAAAAGAGTTGAGTATACAATAAGTACATAGAAGTGAAGAGTATTCAGAAGAGTTAAAGTAAAGAGAATTGGAGGAACATGTAAATCATAAGAATAGAACAACAAACTTAGTTGAAATAAACAGAAATGTAAAAATGATGAGCTTGATTAAGGAATGAGCGTTATGATATAATTAATAACATAGAATGTATACCTTTATTAAAAAGCTTCATACATTCATCCTTATTAACTTTGGATTTCAAGTCTCTATAGAACAACAAACTAGTTTCTAAAAGAAGAAAAAAAGTGTAGTTTAACAAATGAATAAGTCATACAAAGGTAAGCTATATTCAGGAAGGAGAAAACTTGATTAAGAGAAACTATGTTTCACCCATGCATGATCAGTTTGATTTAAAATGAAGAATATGTATTGTATTAAATATGAGGTGAAACTAGTAGAGAGAATATTGATTTAGAATTTTAACTTCACATTAGTAGAAGGATAAAAAGAAATATGTGCAACATGGTATACATGATCATAATGGAAAAAAAATTGGAAGTTAAAGATGATAGGTGGAAGAGTAGTATATGGTAAGAAGGTTATGGAAAGTAAGGAAGGGTTTGAAACATGATGTAGTAATATAGATTATAAAAGAAAGAGGTTGTGAGATTCAAGCAAGTTCTAACTAGTCATGTATCCTTGTTGATAACCAATTAAACCTACATATGACAAATGTATGAAGGGAATGTTTGAAGATAAGAATTCAAATTCTTAGAATCATCTTATCTTTCATATCTTCCTTAATCATATCAATGTGGGAATGAAGTGCCAAGAAACTGAATCATATATGATGCATAACCACCATGGTAGGGACATTTAGTGAATGTAATAGTGACACACAATATGATGATGAAACCCTAGTAGGGTAAATTGAGAATGTAATCTATTTGAATGGCCAAGTAAGAGAAAGGAAATTCAATTGATAAGATAAGGAAGACTTTAGTAAAACTTGTGAGATCCAAAGTTTGAATTTCAAATTAAGGGAATAAAGTCACATCATAATAAAGTCATGCTACTGATAAGGACCAAACCCCATAATGTTTAGACTTGTAGTAGTTTAAGGGACGTCACTAGTGATTTGACCTTGAATACTAGCATCTCTATAAAACAAGATCATGAAATTTTCACTATGAGAAGTAAACTAGCATTGATAGTAATCTAGGTTTTAAAGGTAGCTAATCTGAAAGGTAGATAAATAATATGGAAATGATTCAGAGTAAAGGATAAGAAATATATTTGCAATATAAGAGGCGTGTTTTGAACAAAAGGAGAAATACAATATGAGTGAAGTGTGATATGAAATAAATTCTTGCAGTGACAACAAGAATGATGAATAATCTATTCCTACCTTGTATGTTTAAATTTTAAGGATGTTTAATATAAATTATTAAAATGAGAAGGATAAGTAGTAAAAAGTAAGTAGTAGTGAATGAAGAGAGAGATAAGAGAAAACAATGGCTATTAGTAATATGTGAATTTGTTTTTAGAATTATAATTTGTTGAAGGTATATTAAGGGATGTAGATTGGTTCTACATATGATTTCAGTGTACATGTGCAAACAATATGTTAATTAAAGATGTCTGATAGTTGTAGGCATTCATACCAGTAATCCATCTTAGTATTGTACAATTGTGGTATGGTGATATGGGTTGAATGATGATGTAACAAATGGAGGTTTACCCTTAATAAGGTAGTCTTACCTATTCACTCATATGAATACAAGGGATGATAACCATATTGTATTGACATGTAACCCTAATGAGGTATATCTTGCTATACCTAGCTTTAATATAACTAGGTGATGATAATTGGGTATGAATAGTCCTTGAATGACTAACACGATCATGGAGTACTTTATTACTATTGTTGAAACCCTAGTACGCTATAACCTGATGGTTACACCTTGAATTATGTGTGGGTTCATACTTGAGAACAATATGGAATGTGATGGTAATTCTTCACCTTATGCATCCATGATCCAATGGGGATGTCGTAAGTGGTATTGTACAATTTTTGTTGGATTTAGTCTTCCAACTCAAGACTGTTTTGGTATTTCTGTAGCACAATAGTAAAATTCAAAACAACATGGTGAACTCTCTTTTGTGACTTAAAGGTAATACAGAACAATAGTACACATTGAGCCGTATGAATTGAGATAGTTGGATCAAATTATCAATGTTGAGGTAACACCTCAAGAATATGAAAATTTTGAAATGGATATTTATCTCTCTATCCTATGATTGACTGTGGCATAGCGAATTTGTTTGTTATCATTGATAACTATTTCAAACTTGTTGCGATTTAGTAAAGAATTAAAGGACTTAATGTTGGAAACTGCATTCAATTATGAAATACAAGAATATAATTACATGTAAGATTTCATAAGCTTAAAATAAACCTTGAATGTACTTTTCTTACATGTTTATGTTTCGGGGACAAAACATTTTAAGGGGGGAAGAATTGTTATGACCGCATGTGAGCTTAATTGATAAACTAGGATTTACCTGGATGATTACATGCTTAATTGGATTGATCATTGCTTAAATCTAATTAATGATGATAATTCAATTATGATGTTTTAAACCTAATAAGAACTTTAAGTGTGCTTTTACTTTGAGAAATTAGGGTTTGAGAAATATAACCCTAGTCGGCTAAAATTAGGGCTTTTACCCAACAAGCCAATGTTGGAGAGGAATGAGAGAGGTAAGTAAAGGAAATAAAAATGGTTTCTAGTCTTAGATAGCACGGTTGTCGTGGGTAGCACGACTGTGCTAGGTCATTGGTGGCACCTTGCCCGGGCATTCTGCGGCATTTTCTCTTCAACTAAGTTTTCGATAGAATTCTGGATAGCAGTGCGCTATTTGATTTTTAATTATTTATTGGTAACTCTAAATGATCTGATATTTTTACTAGAGATCTAAAACTCAATCATTAACAAAATATATAGTTTTTGTAATTTTTGGTGGATCTATTATCTACTCAGTAGATGAATTATAGTAACATTTGTATGACAGAAAATTCAGCTGAAATAAGAGAAAGTATAGTGAGGGGTCAATGTGCAATTGACCCAAGCTGCTCAATTGCTCTATATGGTCAACCTAACACACTAGGAGCTCTCATAATTCATGATTCAATACAGAGAAATGAAATCCTAGAGAGAGAGAGGGAGAGTTAGGGTTTGAGAGGAGAAAGAGGTTGAATTGCTGACCTAGGGTTTCTCTATCCGAGATATGATGAAATCAAGTAAGTTTAGCTTCTTTGCATAGACTTTAATGGTGAATATTCTTTCACATGTCAAGATTGCATCCCTCCTCTGATTTGATCCAAAATGGTATCCGAACTTCCCCTTTTCTCACACTTTCTTCATACTCCCTCATTTTTAGGGTTTTCGAGTTTAAAGGAAGAAGAATGTGACGATTTGCTAGGGTTTTGATATGGATTCGAGATTTTAGATATGGGATATATTTTAAAGCTAATTTCACAACCTAGGGTTAGTGGGTAAAATAATAATTCAATCAATTTTACTCAATCAGATGATTTAGTTGATATTCTCAATTTCTTCTTAGATGACAATAAATGAAAAAAATTGTTTTTGAATTCAGTTTATAGTATACCTCAAACCATATTCTAACTATGATATGAAAATGTTTATATGATGACATGGATATAGATATCAATGCATCTTGAATAATAGAGAATTTATATGTTGATTGAGAATCTTCTGAAGATCTGAATTATGAAGTTATTCGGGTGCTTGAACAACATTATAGCTGAAATTCAGATTTAAGCTTAATTGATCTTACTTATGTTCCTAGTGCATTTAATTCTACATGTTTGATCTCTTTGATTTGATATATAGACAGTAGAGTTTCTGATTTTCATAATACATATCCCATGAATAGTAAGTAATCAGGATGGAAATCCAATCTAGTATGCTTTTATAAGTATACATATCTAATTTAGTATTAAATGGATGATTGAAATGATTAATGTGATATTGTGGGTTTTTAGCTGAATATTATCTTATATGCATCTATGATTTGATTATGAGATTTGAATTCTCTAATTCAAATACTTGTCATGAAATGATAAGTTATTATGCTATTGCAAGTGGAGATATGACATGCCCTAAATTGGGATGTTATCAATGCCATGCATAAACGTGCACTACTACAGAAACAACATTCAATGTCGCTTTTCTGGGCGTCGGTTCTTTAGGAAAATCGACGCCTAAAATATTAGACGTCGGTTATTTAGGCAAACCGACGTCTATATTCGAAGACCAGCCAGACACGGGTACCGCTTTGAATACAACGTCAGTTGTTAATAACAAACTGACGCCTAAAGTCGCCCGCAAAATCCAATTTTCGAGCAAAAAAAATAGTGTCACTTTCAGCGTCGGTTATGTAGATAGAAACCGACGCCTATGCGTGATGAAAATTTTTGCGAAAAATGTCACTTTCAGCGTCAGTTAACCTTCTATAACCGACGCTGAAAGTGGTTCCCGCCAAACATTTTCATGAAAATATCGTCCAATTGGACGTCGGTTGGTTCAAAAAACCGACGCTAAAGAGGTTTAGGCGTCGGTTGTTTGAAACAACCGACGCTATTTGGGAACTTAATATCCCGCGATTTCCCGACTCTTCCCCTTTCTTCTATTTCATTGCGAGCCGATTTCCCTTTTCTTCTCTGCTGTCGCCCGACCACGCCGTCGATTTCTCCTCCACAAAAGCACCTTCTTCCTCCACGACAGCGTCGCCGCGCCGCCGCCACGCCCCCTTCTCCACCGCCACTGCTGCTGCCTTCTTCCCCTTCTCCACACCCCCTTCTCTGCCTGGAGCTCGCCAGCCACCGCTGCACCTGCCTGCACCGCTGCACCTGCCTGCCCTGCCGCCTGGAGCTCGCCGGTCACCGCCAGCACTGCTGGGAGGTCAGTTGTTGTTGCTCGCCTAATATTGCATCTAAATCTAAGTTTCACCACTTCTTTCACTGAGAACTGAGAAGAATGGCCTACCACGGCCGTGCTGGGCAGCACGGCCATTCTGGACAGCACCTCCGTACTTCCCAGCACGGTCGTGCTGCCCAGCACGGCCGTGGTAGGCCAACACAGCCACGGCCGTGTTTGATTTGATTTAAACCCTAATTTGATTTAAATCCATTCTAGCATCCTAATTTGATTTGATTAAACCCTAACATTGATGAAACCCTAACATCAATTGTGATGAAACCCTAACATGTACATATCTATTATTGTGTTTGTTGGCCTAGAAACTCGTCCAAGATTGACTCATTAGGAGTAAATCTTGGATAGTCCCCGGTTTGGGACTGTTCTTGAACACCTAATCTCACTTAGGATGTAAGTTTATAATGTGTATTGGGTTTTTGAGAAAATTTCAGTAGCATTTCCCCATTTGTTCTCTAAGTACATATGTACTTAGAGAACAGCGGGGAAATGCTGCCGAAATTTTCTCGAAAACCCAATACACATTATACACTTACTAGTGAGATTAGGTGTTCAAGGATAGGATAGGTGGTACACATTTATTATATATAAGAATGACATCACATGTGTTTGTTGGCCTAGAAAGTGAACAATCATTGTTCTTTATATTACTTGTACATTGGTATAAATTAGAATGAACAATCACTAAATTATATACTGTTTGTATGAAGTCCGGCTTCATTGTACATATCTATTATTGTGTTTGTTGGCCTAGAAACCCATCCAAGATTGACTCATTAGGAGTAAATCTTGGATAGTCCCCGGTTTGGGACTGTTCTTGAACACCTAATCTCACTTAGGATGTAAGTGTATAATGTGTATTGGGTTTTTGAGAAAATTTCGGTAGCATTTCCCCGTTTGTTCTCTAAGTACATATGTACTTAGAGAACAGCGGGGAGATGCTGCTGAAATTTTCTCGAAACCCCAATACACATTATACACTTACTAGTGAGATTAGGTGTTCAAGGATGGGATAGGTGGTACACATTTATTATATATAAGAATGACATCAAATGTGTTTGTTGTCCTAGAAAGTGAACAATCATTGTTCTTTATATTACTTGTACATTGGTATAAATTAGAATGAACAATCACTAAATTATATACTGTTTGTATGAAGTCCAACTTCATTGTACATATCTATTATTGTGTTTGTTGGCCTAGAAACCCGTCCAAGATTGACTCATTAGGAGTAAATCTTGGATAGTCCCCGGTTTGGGACTGTTCTTGAACACCTAATCTCACTTAGGATGTAAGTGTATAATGTGTATTGGGTTTTCGAGAAAATTTCGGTAGCATTTCCCCGTTTGTTCTCTAAGTACATATGTACTTAGAGAACAGCGGGGAAATGCTACCAAAATTTTCTCGAAAACCCAATACACATTATACACTTACTAGTGAGATTAGGTGTTCAAGGATGGGATAGGTGGTACACATTTATTATATATAAGAATGACATCAAATGTGTTTGTTGGCCTAGAAAGTGAACAATCATTGTTCTTTATATTACTTGTACATTGGTATAAATTAGAATGAACAATCACTAAATTATATACTGTTTGTATAAAGTCCGACTTCATTGTACATATCTATTATTGTGTTTGTTGGACTAGAAACCCGTCCAAGATTGACTCATTAGGAGTAAATCTTGGATAGTCCCCGGTTTGGGACTGTTCTTGAACACCTAATCTCACTTAGGATGTAAGTGTATAATGTGTATTGGGTTTTCGAGAAAATTTTGGTAGCATTTCCCCGTTTGTTCTCTAAGTACATATGTACTTAGAGAACAGCGAGGAAATGTTGCCGAAATTTTCTCGAAAACCCAATACACATTATACACTTACTAGTGAGATTAGGTGTTCAAGGATGTGATAGGTGGTACACATTTATTATATATAAGAATGACATCACATTATACACTTAGGATGTAAGTGTATACCCTAATCTTTTCCTAATATATACTTGTTTCCTAATATATACTTGTTTTCTCTGATCATAGAATGGATAGATCATGGATGTCCATTCGTAATCGTTGCACCCCAGAGTTTATATCTGGTCTTGATCAGTTTATTAGATTTGCCGAGGACCATAGGAAAAAACCTACAGATAGGTTCTACTGTCCATGTAGGCATTCCGGTAACAACTTGAAAGTCAACACTGGTGAGGAAATCAAAAGTCATGTCATGTGCAACGGGATTGTACAAGGCTAAACAAAATGGCACTAGCATGGAGAGATTTCAAAATCGAAACCAGTAGATGTCGATAGCAGTGCTTGGGTGGAAGAAGAAATTGCCTCTGATGACGTAAATGTGAACGAACCAGTTCCAGCAGACATCGTTGATGTGATGCTGGATAGTTGTATGGTAGAGCACACCGATCCACCTCCTATCTTTAGAAACATTGTGCATGATGTTGAGATACCGTTATACACAGGTTGTGCTAAGTTTACGAAGCTTAGCGTTGTGTTGAGATTGTATAAGTTGAAAGCTAACAATAGATGGGGCGATAAAAGCTTCACTTCATTGTTGACTTTGTTGAAAGAAATGCTTCCTGAAGGAAACGAGCTGCCAATCTCAACATACCAGGTAAATAAAATGTTGTGCCTAATGGGAATGGAGGCCAAGAAGATACACGCATGCCCGAATGATTGTGTATTATTTCAAAAGGACTATGTAGATTTGAAAGATTGTCCAAAATGTGGTGCGTCAAGGTATAAATTGACGACTTCGGGGGAGTCCAAAACTGGTTCTCCTGCCAAGGTGTTGTGGTATCTACCTATAATATCACGGTTTCAACGCTTGTTTGCAAATTTGAAAGATGCGATGAATTTGAGGTGGCATGCAGATGTTAAGAAAAATAATGATGGGATCCTACGACATGCGTCTGATTCCCCACAGTGGAAGAAGATTGATCTATTGTACCCCAAATTTGGTGAAGAAGATAGGAATCTAAGACTTGGGCTTTGTATAGATGGGATGAATCCGTACGGGACATTGAGCAGCCAACATAGCACTTGGTCAGTCATGCTTGTTATATACAATCTTCCTCCCTGGATGTGTATGAAAAATAAGTATGTTATGTTGTCGTTGTTGATATCGGGCCCTAAACAACCCAGAAATGATATCGATGTTTATCTTGAACCTTTGATTGATGACTTAAAGAAACTGTGGGCTGAAGGTGTGATGACATATGATGCTTCAACAAGAGAGACATTTCGTTTGCACGCTATGTTGTTTTGCATTGTTAATGACTTTCCAGGGGATGTTGTTTATGCAAGAGTAAAAGACATTGTCAATGAATTTGGTAAGAAATCACAATGTAGTATGGCCACACCGAGTGACAATTCTTCATTCAAGAAGAAGTCAATATTTTGGGATCTTCCTTATTGGAGTTCTTTGACAGTCAGGCATTGTATCGATGTAATGCACGTTGAGAAAAATGTCTGTGATAGCATCATTGGTACTCTGTTAAATATACCAGGTAAGACTAAAGATGGGATAAAATCTAGACTGGACCTACGTGAAATGGGAATAAGGTCAGAATTAACAGAATTACGTGAAATGGGTAATAAAAGAACATACTTACCTCCCGCTTGTTACACATTGTCTAGAAAGGAGAAGAAAACTTTTTGTGAATGCTTAGTAAATGTAAAGGTGCCACATGGTTACTCATCCAACATCTGTAGATTGGTATCAATGAAAGATCTGAAGTTGATAGGTCTTAAATATCATGATTGTCACACTCTAATGCAACAAATATTGCCTGTGGCAATTCGATCTATATTGCCGAAGCATGTAAGGTTTGCAATTACCAGACTTTGTTTCTTTTTCAACAGTCTATGCAGCAAAGTTATTGACCCTGATCCTCTCGATAATTTGCAAAGAGAAGTGGTTGTTACCCTATGTCAGCTTGAGATGTATTTCCCTCCTTCATTCTTTGATATCATGGGACATCTTGTTGTCCACTTGACTAGGGAAGTGAAAATGTTGGGACCAGTTTTCTTGCATTGGATGTATCCCTTTGAACGATACATGAGCGTTTTTAAAGGTGATGTTCGAAACCGTTATCGGCCTGAAGGGAGTATTATTGAAGGTTATGTGGCGAGAGAGGTTATGGATTTTTGCAATGACTTTCTCAGTGGTAATGACACTCCTGATAATGACAAGAATATTGAGGAGGGCAAAGGAATTTTGGGATCACGGGTGAAAGTAATCAGCCGTGAGCAGTTGGAACAAGCTCACTTGTATATTTTACACAATATGGACGAAGTGAGTGTTTATATCGAGGAACATACCAATTTCATAAAGAGACAACATCCTCGAGCAAGTTCAATGTGGCTTGCTAGAGAGCATAATAAGACTTTTAATAAGTGGTTTGAAGATAAAGTCTTACATCAACTATCTCAAACACCAAATGATATTACAGAAACTATCAAATGCCTCGCCTTTAAACCAAAACCGAATGTTATGTCTTAAGAATGGTTTGACATTAATGGATTCACATATTACACAAAGCGCCAAGATGATAAGAGTGTCGTCCAAAATAGTGGGGTCACTCTTCAAGCGTCGACTATGTACTTTGCAAGTGCAAAGGATAAGAGTCCACGTGAAGCTAAAATGTCATATTACCGTGTCATTGAAGACATTTGGGAGTTTGACTACATAGATTTCAAAATTTCGCTCTTTAAATGTAATTGGGTTGATAACACCAAAGGAGTTATAGTGGATGAATTGGGTTTCACTTTGGTGAACTTTGAAAAGATTGGCGAGAAGGGTGAACCATTCATATTGGCATCACAGGCGAAACAAATATTCTATATCGATGATCCTGCAAATGATAAATGGTCGGTTGTTCTTCATGGTAAAAGACAGTTCATTGAAGATCCTATAGATGAAGAAGAGTACTATGATAAGTATGATGACTCCAATCCATTCTCAGTTGGGTTGCCAACTCCACAAAATATTGAAGCTAATGATGACTTATATGTGCGCGGAGATCACAATGAAGGATTGTTAATTGATAAAAGATCACAATTTTAGAGACATGTATGTTTATACAAATGCTAAATGTTTGCCTTTTTCTAGTTAATACAAATGCTAAATGTTTGCCTTTTTATAGTTAATACAAATGCTAAATGTTTGCATTTTTAATGACATTTTCAGATGGCTAACCATGATGAGCATGAAGTCCATGATGAGCATGCTATCCATGACGAGCATGGCGAGGATACCAATGTAAGTTCTAAAAACATATCCTGTATTTCTATAAAATTCATTATCTTCTAGTTATGTCATATATCTTATATTTCTATATTGGGCTAATTCAGTGTGTTTATTTTTGTCAAATTTTAGGTTGATGATGCACATGTACCCACTGAAGCACTGGAGCAACTTGATGCGCAGCACCAAACACTTAACAAGAAAAGGGGCATCACTCTGTTGAAGAAGTTAATAGCGCTTAGTGGCAGTGGATCCAAATTGGTTGTGGAGTTTGATAATGGAGGAAATGAAATTGGAGTGAACCGCAATAATTTTGTAAACTATCTTGGGTGTACCACTCGGAGCCATTGTGGTGTTAAGTATGATAATTGGCATAAAGTTCCTCAGGGGAAAAAAGACTTGATATGGAAGGATTTATGCGTGATTTATTATTATTTGCAATTCTATTTTGTAGATTACAAATTCTATTATTTGCAATTCTATTTTGGATACTAGTTAATAACATTTCTATTTTACAGAATCTGTTTGTATTGGATGAGAAGTTGCATCGTAAAAGTGTGATGCAACGCGCTGGAAAGATGCTTAGGAATTATAGGACAAATCTGAAAAGAGAATACATAAAAGAGGGTGATAAGAAAAAGAAGTCATCCCTTGAACAATGGAACATCTTGGACAAAGAAGATTGGGACAATTTTGTTGCTTCAAGAAAATCTGAAGAATTCAAGGTATTAGGTGTCACTCCCAATTTAATTAATATACATTGTATTCACCTATTCAAGATTAACATTTAGTGATACTAACCAAATCATTAATGTGCATACTAACTAGGCCCTCAGTGACGCACAAAAAGCAAGGCGTGCACTGAATGTGCATGACCACACTATGGGTCCAAAAGGCTATGCAAGCGTTCGCCAAAGACTACATGCGGAGTCTGCGGCTACTCAGGAGTCTGCCCCTACTCAGGAGTCTGCTCCTACTCAGGAGTCTGCCACACCCATGCCTCGCCATGATATCTGGATAGCTGGGAGGCAAAACAACAAGGGTGAAATAAAGAAGCCTGTAACTGCTGAGGCGGCTGCGAAAATGGTAAAATACAACTCTTAGAGCAATCGTTTGAATATTGATTATTTGTGGTGTTAATTTACCAATTTCTATTGATGGTGATTAGCGGGAGCTGCACGAGCAGAGGAAACAAGGCACGTTCATCCCTCAGGGCACAAGGGACGAATTGACAGTTTCTCTGAGTAACCCAGAGCATCCTGGACGTGTTAGGGGTGCAGGCGTTGGTGTGGGCATCCAAGCATTATTTGGGCCATCCCAGCACAAACCCAGAGAAGGACTTTCTCAAGAAGAGGTAACCTATTCTTTTTTTAGAATGTTACTGCAAAAGGAAATTCAATAATAAGAAGCTAATGTTTCTTTTATCCATGTATAGGAGAATAAAAGAGTCGAGGATATAGTTGCTAAGAAGGTCAACGATGTAGTTGCTGAGAAGGTAAAGGAAGAATTGCTGCGGTGGTAGGCATCTCAGGCTTCCAATCAGCCTATGGTGACCCACTCTTCTCCTGATGCACAGACTGCGAGTAATCCTGGAGACCCATCGCCTAACACATCTGCTGTAAGTATTGTTTATGACATTGTAGCTAGTCTTTTCAATATGATATGTTTTCAAGATGATATGTATATATGTATAACATTCTTTACGTAAATTTGTAGGCATTGAAGCCATGCCGCTTAAGAATACAAGACTATGTTGTTGCAGAGGCGCAGGCTTATCCGTCCCTTCCTGGGGAAAGGTTTCACGAGACTCCAATGCCACAGGGCTACGTTCGTGTGGGCCCATTACGTGTGTTACCCGATTGGAGGGAAGCTACATTGCCATATCCCCACCCAAATATTGATACACTTGCTGAGGCAGAAGACCGGGTCATATTGTGGCCCAAAGAAGATGTCGTCTACACTACTGAAATTGTAAGATAAATTTACATTGATTTAGACTGTTAATGTGTATATATGATGTCAACTGATCTGAAATTATATATACAGGTTAAAAAGAAGACACCAGGAGCACCTAGGCCTCCACCTCCACTTCCCACATTACCAACTTGGGTTCCAACTGACCTAACATACCCGTTAGGTCCTGCTTGTAGGGGAATGGCATGTTGGCTACGGGCACATAATATACATTGCCCGATAATTGTTTCTTTAGATGCAGATTATGCAGGTCAATCATACGATAGCTCTTTATTTATACAAGATATTATTGAGCTGTTTATGTATGATTGGCTGAATACATCAATGATAGAGACATGGATAAGGTGATATCTTGTTTATACATCCATATACCTTGTGTAAGATCCGGTGATCTGGTTTCTTATATATTAATGCATACGTAATACATGTTTTGCAGCTACTTAGTCAAAGATCATTGCAAACAATTTGCATTTGATCATGTGGGATTTTTGATTCCATCATTGATTAGTATGGTAGCTAAAGACCCTGATAATGTCCAACAATATTGTATAGATGCTTTTACAATTTTTGGTCAGCAAAAGAAGACGATAATAATAGCTCCATTCAATGTCAAGTAAGTTTACTTTATTTATAATTTGGACTTAAGAAAATTCCATTTTTATTGTGCATTTTGAGTTATTAATTGTTAACTTTTTACCTCTAGCGGTAAACATTGGGAGTTACTAGTTATTGTCCCCGGGACGTTCACTGTTTATTATCTAGATCCCGCGGGAAGTACATTAAACACTAAAATTGAACACGTAATGAGAATGCCATTATTCTGGTGAGAAATATTTCATTTTTGTATCTGTTAACATCTGTTATTACATTACTATTTACTTATGTAATTTACTGTGTTATATTAACGTGTAGGGGTTTAGATGCATTCAAAAAGGCTGGAGGAACGGTCCCAAGGAAAAAGAACCAACCAATAAATTGGCAGAACGTACAAGTAAGTTCCCGACTCCAATGTATATATTATTGATGTGAATTGTACTTAGTTGTATTATTTTGTATGTTTCAATTTATAGTGTGCTACACAAGACAATGGTTGGGCATGCGCATACTATGTGATGCGATTTATGCAGATGATTATCAAACATGTCGCATTGGACATCGATACCATACATGAGGTATTATATATAGTCTCATTAGTTAGTATGAAATATATCAATCTTATTTTTATATTATTACTTATATATATACATCATTCTCTTTGCAGGTGTTTAAAACTGACCACACTATAGGTAAACGCTTAAAAAATATACATGCTCCATATACGATGGAAGCATTAAATGAAATAAGAGAAGAATGGGAAAAAGCCATACAAATAGTGGCAACTGTAAGATATAATTGGGATGTTGATAGCGATAATGAATGATACTTTGTAAATGAATATTTATGAATGTTAATACATGTATTTGAATGTTTCTATATGTGTGAATGTGAGAATTGAATTGATGTCTGAATGTATCTACTTGTGTGAAATTTTCCTTGGGACTTTTGCAGGTTTGTGGCCTGTTTGTAGGCTGATATCAATGGATGTCGTAAACCTGCAGTTCAGAAAATTGAACTGCAGGTTCTCATCCTGCTAACCAGCCACAGCAGGCCTACAAACTGATATTAAAAAAAATAGATATAGGCGTCGGTTATTTACAGAAAACCGTCAGCAAAGACCTACAACGTCGGTTATTGGATAAAAACCGACGCCTAATATTACAAACAACCCGGCTGTGCAGGAAAGCACGGTCGTGGTGGAAAAGGCGTCGCTTAGTCATATAAAACTGACACCTATAGTACTAAACATGACCGTGCAGGGAAGCACGTCCGTGTCGTCTTGAAGTATGGCGTCGATCTTTTAGTAGATAACCGACACAGAATGTGTCCTAGATGACGCCGTTTTCTGTGGCGCGAACCCTTTTGGCGTCGGTTATCTACTAAAAGGCCGACGCCTATATGTTAAATAGGCGTCGGTTAAAAAACCGACGCCAAAGTGTTCGACCTTTATGTGGGCGCCGCTCAGAAACCGACGGCAAAGGGGGTTAAACAACCGACGCCAAAGGCTGTTTCTGTAGTAGTGAGGCCAAGGTATGAGTGAAACACTTTTTACAAGAGTGGTTAGATTGGGTATACGAAGTGGTTTTTCCCAATGAATGATGAAGAGGTTACACAGAAACTGAGGTAGAGCCAGAAAGGTTCCCAGTGGCACTAGTTCTATAGTGGTGGTGGCAGAGGATGTAGTCAGATGTCGCAGGAAGGTTCCTCTAGGAAAGCTTGTAGAGGATGAGGATTACATTAGGCGATGAATCAATTCTATGCCATGAATCAGCCAGAGGGATTTGTCAATCTATGGGTCATGACATGTCAGATGGAAATTGTTTATTCTAATTTGTGTGCATCTTCTTTTATATATGTTTTGGATGACCCGGGTGTGACACACTCTTTTATCACCAGAGATGTGATATGTAGTTGTTCCTTCCCTATTTCTTGTAAATATGTCAGTCTTCAGTTAGAAAACCCTCTTGTTGCTTCCGCTGAGTTGTAGGAGGTGTGCTCATCATGTGTTCTTTCTTTCTCAAGACACAACATTCAAGTGGACTTTAATGCCAATTGACATGCATGGATTCAATGTGATCCTTAGAATAGATAACTTGGAAAAATACTGGGTGGTGTTGGACTGTAGTTCCAACATAGAGACCTTCTTTGGCGGTGATGGTTTGTGGGTCTTCTAAGGAGATAGGATGATTCTTCTAACATGCTTGCTTTCTACTATGACAATAGAAAAACTGATGAGGAAGTGGTGTGAGACTATCTTGGCACATGTATTGGATACCAAGGTGAGGAGTCCTAGTATCCAGGAGGTGTTTGTGGTGAGTGAATTGGAGCATGTGTTTCTTAAAGAGTTTCCTATTGTTCCCCCTTCTAGAGAGACTGATTTTGAGATCAATCTAGTTCATGGTACACAACCAATAATGCAATCACCATATAGGATGGCACTCATAGCGATGTTGGAGTTAAAGAAGAAGTTTCAAGAACTACTAGAGTAGGGCTTTATCAAACTGATCACTTCCCCTTGGGGTGCTCCCATGTTTTTTGTGAATACAAAAGATGGTTCTATGAGGTTGTGCATCGACTACCATCAATTGAACAATGTCACGATTAAGAACAAGTACCCTTTGCTAAGGATAGATGATGAAGCCATATTTTAGGGATCCGTCTTGTGTCTTATTGCATTGCAATCACATCTATACATGTTAGATTACATGTTATTTCCCTAATATGTGATTTCATGTAAATTGCACTTACATATGATATTTGCATGTTTTTCTGGTATTTAGGCCACACATTGATGGAAGAGAGAGAGAAGGAATAATCCTAGGGTTTCTCTACCCATAGAGAGGCCCAAAGTAAATTCCAAGGATCCCTCAACCTACCCCTAGTAGCTAAAGATTGATTGAAGAAAAGATGTCCAAGGGTACACAAAGAACAAACTCAAAGTGATTTTGAATAGAGAAGCACGACCGTGGTACTCCAGAAAGGTTTTGCTGGCTCACTCAAAATCAGCGGAGTCAAAACATTAAAAAACTCAAAGAGTATCATTGATCTACAACACAAAATGGTCATGTTGTCATGTTCCTGAATGGTTGTGTACGTAGCATTGCACAGCTGTGTTGCAGCTCAACCAATACAACCATTCCTTAGAGAATGGGCAACCAACTCCAGAGCCACCACATATGTGGTGACAACCATGATTGTGCTACCCATGCCTCACCACAGATGTGGTGACTACCACAGCCATGCCACCATCAGTTCAAAACCCCAACTATTACTATTATTTTTCACCAAAAATCACCTCGCTTGTTCCACTCCACCATGACCATTCTCACCCCTAACTAATATGGTTGTGCTACCCAGCATTGTCGTGCTACACACAAACTTATCCACTCCATTTCTCACTTTACCCCCACTTAACCTAGTTCTTCCCCACCACCTATATATACTTGGGTGTAGGCTCTAGAATGAGGTTAGCCACTAGTAGACCACTCTCAGCACCCCCATTTCACCCCACTCATTTATACTCCATTCCACCTCCATTTCATCATCTTACACCTCAAAGACACCTACTTTAGGGTTTTTGACCACTTTCCACCATACATCCATGCCAACCACTCACCTTGGATGTATTGATGCTTCCTTAGGAGTAGGTGTTGTTATGAGGAGTGGTACTAGAAAGTATGCCGCCCTTAGTCGGCTTTTCTCTGGTGGGGATTGGATTTTGACTAAGTCTAGGCATGTTAATACCATTATTCATTTACTTTGGAAGACTATCTGGTCAGACTCTAAGGATGACCTGATCTTGTTGAAGGGTAGTGAGGTTTCGAATTTCAAGGATGCATGGGAGGAAGTTCGACCTAGATCTTCTATTCCTTTATGGTATGATCGATTGTGGAAAACTAAGGGTTCGAGAAATCATATTATTAATGGTTGGAGGTGTTTTCTAGATAAGATACTTACGCTAGATCATCTTCAAATCAGAGGATTTCATTTCCCTTCAAGATGTGTGTTATGTAAGGATGATACTAAAGATTTGATGCATATCCTGTTCAGGTGTGACTATGCTTTGCTGCTACGGAATGAAGCTTTTAGAGATTTGTAGATACCTTATATTCATTCCTCCTTTGCTGATGTCTGTTCTATGTTGGTGATGAAGCACAAAGTTATAGTTTTGGTTGTTTTCCATGGCTTGTGGGATGAGAGAAACTTGAGAATTTTTATAGATAGGATCTTATGTGCAAATAGGAGATGTCTTCTTCTGAATAAAGATATAGATTGCCTTCTTGTATACTTTTTTTCTTCTTTTGAATTTCTTAGGATTTTGCGAGCTTGGCTCAAAATTTTATACATATTTTACAAAATCTAGAAAAAGGTATAACACGATGTTCTGATAAAAAATCCACTCACCTTGGAGGGAGGTTCTTGAGCTACAATTGCTCGGAGGTGGAGTAGGAGAAGTATTCACCGATCTAATCATGGCTTTTCACTACTCTACTCATTCTTATTCCTTTCTTTTTTATTTTCATGTTCTATGAGTAGCTATGACCCTTAGGTTGGCTATTTGGGGATCAAAATGTTACTTTGAGACCATGTTGGGGAACAATGATACGTAAACAATATGATTTCATTTGCTAATGATTATGTTATATTTATTGCTCATTTTTCATTAATTTCCTTGTGGTTTGTTCTTGAAATCATCTAGAATAAGAGGAAAATTTCTTATTTTAGGCTATGTTTGTGAATTGCTCCTTAGTCCAATTAATGGATCCCTTGTAAGATATCCACCTTCCTACATATTAATCAATTCTCCTACACCTAGGTGTGAGATTGAAGTAGCTAGTATAGGAGAAATTAGTTTAACTAGCTTGGAGCCTTCTGAAGGGTAGAATGTAGGTGATGTGAGGTGTAAAACCTAACTTCCACCTTACAATACTACACTTGGCACCTAATTACCCTAGAAGTTCCTATCCTAGAAACCTAGACTTGATTATATTCTAATTGAATTCTAGTGCGCTCCCGCTAGAGGCTTGCAACAAGCACAATCCACGAGGTCGGGAGGCACGGGATGATGGGATCTTTGATTTCGATATTTATATGGTCCCAAATCCAGTATATCACTAAACTTAAAGCAATGCGCCCGCAAGCGTATGGGGTACTGTTGTAGTATAGATCAAAGGCAAGATGCGGGGTCGAACCACGGAGATAGAGGGGGCGCTAGAGTTAGAAAGCATGAGCTATGTTCCTATTGCGGAGAGTAAGATTTTTAGGGTTTAAAGGTTGGTTGGTTGTTGATTAAGCTAAGTGAGCAAGTAGGAAAAGCAATATGAAACTAAGTTATCAAAAGACTAAATTAGCAATCTAAGTTAACAAGCTATCTAAACAAGAGCAAGAACAAACTATACTAGACTAAGAAAACAACTAGCAATTTAGAGCCTAAGTTAACCACTAATCAAGATCAAAGACCTAAATTAACACTTAGCTAGCAAAACTAGGCAATCGGCTAAGTTAACTAAAGCAATTGAACTACACTAGCATTAACAAGCAAACTAGGCAATTAAGGTATTAAGAAATTAGATGAAGGAGGTGGTCTGTTTGGGAATGTGACCTTGACATTAGTTGGGGGTGTCACCATAATAAGCAATTAACATATTTCATTCTAGATTACCAAACCAAACAACAAGGTGGGTGCTATGAGAATGTACCCTAAGCTACTAATTGGAGAAATAGGGCTAGGTGTAATTCTCATAGGACGTACCAAGTCTAGGTCTCTAGGATAAGTGGTATTAGTCAATTGAGGACCAAGGGTAAGTATGGGAGTAGAGATGAGGATATTTGACCTCATGCCACTGGCCACCTCAGCCTTTAGGAAATCCTAGGCAATTTCACTAATTATACTTATACTAGTTACTTAGAACTCACATTTGCATGTAGGAAGAAGGTGATTATGTAGGAAGATAGGGGGATAGCTAGGGATCCAAATTAAGGACCTAGGAGCCAATCCTATGATAGCTACATAGGAACCAAAACATCCTAGAGACAAATGTCTTCAAACAGCACAAGGCAAGCAATTAATGTAATTAAACAACAATCACATGCACAAGTAATGGGAAATGAGATACAAGCAAAGGCAATCATCATAGAAGTGAAATATGTTCATTACAAATTATATTCCCCCAACATGGTATCATAGTCACATTTTTTCCCCAAACAACCCACCCAAGGGGGGTCTTAGCTATACATGATCAAAACATAAACAAAAGAGAAGGGAAAGAGAGTAGGAAACACCATGGATGATTGATGAAGCTTGACTTCTTCACCTCATTGCTTCCAGCCATGATCCTCCTCCTCCAATGGTGCCCAAGAGCATGGAAATGGTGGAATGGATGGATAGAAACCTAGAGAAACTAGGTTTCTATGGTGGAAATGAGTGGAAAGTGGGTGGAAATGGGATTAAATGCAAGGAGGTAGGTTGATGGGAGTAATGGAGGCAAGGGAGTAGCTAGGTTGCGTCCAGGGGGTGATCTCTCTCGAGCCCTAGAAGCAATTAGTGCTTATATAGGAGCTAGGGCTAAGTGGGGGTATAATAGGAAAAATAGTGGAAAAGTCTGCTGGAAAGAGGGCCACCACGACCGTGGTGAAGGGTCACGACCGTGGTGAAGACGGTATAACATGGCCGTGTTCAGGTGGTACGACCATGGTGAAGGGAAACTGGAAATGAATGGAGTGGATCAATACGACCATGGCGAGGAGCTATGGCCATGGTGAAGAGGCTGTGCCACGGGCGTGGTGTGTGGCCACGGGCGTGGCATCTGGTGAACATTCTCCTGTTGATTTCTGCCAATACACATTATGGTCGTGGGCAGTGGTCACGGCCGTGGTGACTCGGGCTTGTCATGGTCGTGGTGGAGGGCCATGCCTGTGGTGATTCTGGCCATTTCTCCTATTAGAATTGCTGCTCCTTAGCGATAAACATAACGGTCGTGGGCAGTGTTGGATAAATTGGACATTATGATAAATCCCTTTGTTTCGATGATGACAAACATTTCATTCTTATTATTCTAACGAGCTACTTGAGTGTGCAGGATTATGGTGGATGACAAAGCAACTAGGGAAATCACGAGCTTACATATTTACTTTCATGCAATGTAATCACTATTGTAAAAACTTGTACAGTTATATAATGTACAAGTACTTAGATTGCATGTAAATCAAGCGTTAGATCTTCCCTAGCTACACACCATAGTTAGACAAGTCATCCCTTCCAAAAGGATCACATTATGCACACTCATAAACACACTTAGTGGTTTAATTAAAAGATTGAAACAGAGTCAATCTCGGTCGACCACACTCCTCGACCGAGACACTCTCGGTCGACAAACTTCTCGACCGAGATTGACCAAAAGTAGCCGTTAGACACAAGCAGTTGACAATTGCAAATAAACGTTAATCCAGAGAGCCTGTCGGTCGACGAATCCTCGACCGACTGGGCATCTCGGTCGACGAGTCCTCGACCGAGATGGTCTCTGACAGCAACTGCAGAATTAATTAACTAGCTGTTGCTAATGCGCCTAACTTATTCCTAACGGCTAGTTAAGCACTAGGAACCCCCTAGAAGTTGTCTAGAACGTCCTTAAGCATACATAGGTCATTCCTATAAATAGGACATGCCTTAGGTCACCAAAGATCATCTAAGATATACTTGTGCTATACTTGAGCTTGAATACACACTTGCAATCTGTTTTAGAGCAATAGAGCAATTCCTACACTTGCCATTCATTCCTATTGCTCCCATTTCGTGCCCTATAGGCTAGTATCTCCTATCCACTACAATCACATTGTCATACACATTGGTTAGGAGATTTATACGCTTGATATAGGCAAATCAAGCCTTGTGCTTAAAAGGATAAGTTGTAATTTCTGTTTTCCTTCTTGTTCCTCGTTATCTTTTGTACTCTCCTTGCTACTCCCAGGGTTGGAGGCTGCGGATTGGAGAGGGTTGACTTCTCAGGTGGAGAAGGGGACTTCAAGCTACTTCAAGAAGGCTATCGCACGGGAAGCTACTTCAGAAGGCTGGTGCAACGGGTGTTGGTGCATCTACTTCAAGGGAAGGCTGCTTCAAGGTTGGGCGATTACTTCTAGGTGAAGGCTGCTTGAAGGGTTTGGGAAAAGAAATTGTATTTTATGTAAAGTCCTTGCGAGGTAATAAAATAGATTTCTTTTCAAATCCCGGTTGGGTAAGCAACCGGGTAGTGGACTGACTACCTTAGTATTTGCTAAGGCTAGGAACCACTCTAAACCCTTGTGTCTCCTTGTCCAATATTGTCCTTGTGGTTGCTTGAGTTAATTAATTGTTAAATTATCTATAAAACTCTATTCACCCCCCCTCTAGAGGTTTTCAGGCAGTGGCCACGGCCGTGGTGACTCTGGCTTGTCATGGTCGTGGCCAAGGGCCATGCCCGTGGTGATTCTGGCCATTTCTCCTGTTGGAATTGCTACTCCTTGGCAATAAACATAACGGTCGTGGGTAGTGGCCACGGCCGTGGTGAGGGCTTGAGCAGGCTGATGAACTTCAAACTTTGTCAATTTTGGATGTCCTTGCTTGGTGATGACGCTTTGGCCACTAGGGTAGGTTGGGGGAGCTTTGGGGGCTTCTTTGGGCCCCTCCATCACACTCGTCCATCCATTGTGGTCCAAATACCTGAAAATAGTGCAAAGAACATCCATAAGCACAAATTGCATTGATATTCATATTAGGGGAGAATTACATGTAATTCTATTACATTTGAATGTGATAAATGTACAAAATGATACAAGATACAACCCTAGAATAGGGTTGGATCACCACCCCAAACTTGAAACATACTTGTCCTCAAGTATGCTCCAACTCAATCTCTTTTCCATTTTCCACAATCAAAAGATATGACAAATGCAATATGATGGGTGACAAATGCTAAATGGGATCAATGGTGACTAGGTACATGCAAATCACTTCCCTCCTCTTCTACTTTCACAAACCAACCATGAAGAGAGCACAAAGCACATGAACTTTGCATATAATGCATGGGGTGCACAAGTTATCAATATCTCATCCATATGGTTCCGGGTAGACCGCTTCATGATGATGTTAATCTCCGGTGTCTAGGAGTGTTGTTTCACCTTCATGCATTCAACCTTATGCTTCAAGTCATGCCAAATGACCCACATGGCAGCGGAAAGGGATAAAGTGAGCTAGGTTTAATGTTTCCTAGCTCCATGGGTATGAAAGAATGAAGAAAGGGTTGCGGTAAGATTCGGAGTGCTATTACACACTCTTCTTTTCTTTATTTGAATGCTCTTAAACATGAGCATCCTTTTATTTTATTTTTGCTTCTCTTTTCTTTTTTTCTTTTCCCTTGGTGTAGGTAGGGCATATGGTGGATAGAGTGAAGTGGGGAGATAGATATGTGTCCACCCCAAACTTTTGTAGGTGGCCACGGCTAATATGTGCACTTTGGCATCTTTTTATGAGGCGGAGGGGTCACTTGGCATAATCTTCCAAATAAGGTCTCCTGCATGAAAACTAGTCTGACACTTCACCATAGATATCACATCACATGAATGAGCCAAATGAAATCCATATATCAATCAAGTAACTCCATAAACATTAAACGTTCTATGCTTGCTCGGATCATAATTCAATCAAACCAACACATTCCCAAGAGAGGTGATGAGCATGTAAGAAGTCACTCGTTGATACCACATAGCACTCCATCATAGCATATCATCTTGTATTTGTCAAAGATAAGCAATTTCATTCAATATGGTAAAGATTGAGTCAAAACACACTTTTTGGACAAGAAACATCAAATCTGGGCAAAACTGGCCAAAAAGGTGCCAAATTGCACTAAATCACATTCAAACACAATTTTAGGTAAAAAGTAAGTAAATCCTAGCTAAAACATGCAAAAATTAGCAAAAACCTACATGAGATGCAATGCATGGCTGAAATTTTGAAAAATTATGCAAAAATGACGAGAATGAAAACTACATGACATGCATTGATATGATAGAAAAAGCAATAAAATGAAAACTAAACTAAATGGCAAGATGTAGAACAAAAATCACTAGATAGAGAGAAGGGAGGTGTGTACCGCCCTACCCACCCCAAACTTTAGAATCATGCTATCCTCAGCATGAAACTATAGCTTAGGGTAGATAGGGGAAGTGTCACTGCTGCTGCGAGGACTGGTCCGGCCCCTGGGGGTGATCTGGAGGAGGGACGGTGCTTGTTGGAGGATGCTGGTTCTGGTAGTACTGTCCCTAGTATGCGTCCTTGGGTGGAGGGTAGGCTGCTGGATATTCCGCTACACCACCCCAAAAATCTTCACCCCATTTGGGGTTCCTTGCTGCCTGGGCGTGGTTGTAGTGGTACATGTGGTTGACCTGGTAGTGTAATTGTTGTTGGTCTTACCACATGTGATGCTGGGTGAGTTGCACCTACTGCTGTATCTGATAAAGATCCTCAAGTTGTGCCTGGATGTGTGACATGTCATAGGCGTTGCTCGAGGGCTACTACAGATGGGATGTTCCCTCATCCCTCCTTCATCTTCGTCGGGGTTGCTCTTGTTCTTCAACTGACTGTTCCTGCCCCTACACATTTGACTCTGCCATTTCTTCATGTGCGACAGCGGCTCCCCTGACGTAGGTCTCTCTGGGGTGATCTCTCTCCCATTTTGCTATTTTGTCTCTCAGCTTGTAGTAGATTCCCAACACGGATAGAAGAGGCACCGCGTGGTATGGGAGCTCCAACTCGAGATCCGACAGACTGGTAGTAAGATAAATCATCCTGTTGCCATCCTTCTTGATGGTGAGTGAGCGGATGAGATAATCCATATCAACATAATCTATAGGACACCCATCTTTGAGCCCAGAGAGATCATGGCCCAACCCGAGTGCAATTGAAGTGACCAACCCTCCCAGGACAAATGGAGTCTTGCTCTTGTAGGGTATGGACTTCATATGGTCAATAAGTAGCACTCCTAGGTTGACATGATGCTTTTCTATCATGGCTTTCAGAACAAACATTTCTTTTTGTGAGATTGTGCCCTGATTGTCATATCTTCCCACGATGGTATTATTAAGGACTTTTTGCGTGTAGCGGATGAGAGGGTTGCTTAGAGATGAAGTCTTCACCCTCCCTGCATAATACCCATCTCTTCCTGTCATTTGTTTCCAGAAAAGCACGTAATCACACTTCGAATCTTTTTCCAACAAGCCATCATCAAGTTCCTTGGTTTCCTCCGAACTTGCCACAAAAATGTTGTTCAAGTCCTTCGAAGTGTGAGTGTAGAAATGGCCTAAGATGGCAAACTTCAAAGCATCTTTTCCTCTCACTCTTGTCTTTTCAAGCGTAGAAAAGAACTCCTTGGTCATCTGGGCATATGATATTTGGGGTGTGAAGAGAACATGCCACAGCCCCACGGTCTTCAAGCTCTCTTCTATAGCCTCCTTGATGCCCAAGGCATCAAGTATCTTCTCACTTCCATACCTCGTGGCGACTATTCGCCTCATCAAGCACTCCAGGTATTTGTGAGAGATATGCCTTTGCCTCAGCCCCCTCCTATATGAAGTTCCCTCGGGCACATTGCCCATGATTTTTAGTCATTCCTCCTCCATCTTTTCCAGAACATTATCATCCTCCATAGACAATTCCATATCCTCATCTTCACTATTTTCATCGTCCGCCGGCGTGTAGGTTTTCGAACCCAAAGTGGTATCCAGATTAAACCACTGTGCAATTTGCTCCTCTCCGGGCTGCAATTGTCGCACAGACTGCGACTGCTCATCCTGGCCCTCTGACGCACGGGATGTGGATAGGCGTGATGTGGATGGCCCCGCTTTTGTTCGTCGGGTTCTCGAGGCAGCTTCTGGTACCACTTCGTCAACCAATTGAGCGGGAGTAGCCTCCTCGGACTCCTCTTCTTCTTCCTCTCCTCCCGCATAGGTCTCGTCGCTGAGGTGGATGTCGTCAGATGAGTGGGAGGTGGAGGTGAGTGGAGATGGTGTGTGGGATGGTGCGGCGATGTCGGTGGTGGCATTTTTGGAATGCCGCCCACCAGTGATGACGTTGAGAGTTGCCTTCGCCCCACTCTTCACCATCTTCCCTGCCTTCTTCATGTTTTAGGTTAAAATTTTAAAAATGAGTAGGGAGTGGTATGGGAGTGGATTGGGGGTGGAATGGAGAGGTAGGAAGGTTAGGAAGGTGATTGGGGGGTTTAATTTGGGTTTAGTGGATGAAAAGTGGGATTTCATGGAGGTTTTAGGTAGGGGATGTGGTTGGGCGGTTTTGAGAAGAAGCTGGAGAAGGAGGTTCGATTGGGGGTGTATTTGCGGTGGAAAAGGGAGGAGGATGGCTGGGGGGAGGTATGGTGGAGAAAGGAGGGTGATTGGGGGTGTTTTGGAGGGCTGGAGGTGGAGGACGAGTGCCCACGATGGTGCTGACGGCGTCACAGACGTGGCTCTGCGTGGGGAAGAATAGGAAAAGAAGAAGAGTGGTTCGGAGAGTTTATATAGAGTCTTGCTGAACCCGGTTCGGCCACGGTCGTGGCCGATGGCCACGGTCGTGGTACTTCCCTCAAAGAACGGGCGTGGTGTCAGCCCATGGGCGTGTTGTCGCTGAAGGAGCCTCGTCTGTCCTCAACACGGCCGTGGCCGGAGGACACTGTCGTATTTCTTTGGGTTTGCCACGGTCGTGGCAGATGGCCACGGTCATGGGCCAAATCTCTAAAATTCGTGTTGGCTCCTGTAACTTTTGACCAATAAACATTACGGCTGTGGCCTTGTGCCATGACCGTGTTGGGCTCTTGGACAACCTCAACTCAGCAGCATTTCATTTTTTTCTTCGAGCCTTAGTGCGTATCATCTTCCATTTCATCAAAAACCCAAACAAAATCTGTACAGCACAAGTGTGTGTGTGTGTATTTGTGTAAAACAAAACTAAAGCATCAAAAGAAGGGTTCGAGAATCTCAAACCACGTGGGTTGCCTCCCACTAGTGCTAAATTTAACTCCTTCAGCCAGGCTTATTGATTGTTGGACTTGCCATCGCTTTGGGACCTTCAGGGCATCCTTATAGTAGATGCCTCTCTCATCCTCATCTAGGCAATCCTCTTCCTCAGAATGTTCTTCCACAAGCATCACAATGTCAAAGCTCTGATTTCCCTTGTCTGGATCCACTTCAATAACTGGTTTCAATCGTTGCCCATTGACGGCAAATTCTTTAGCTCCTTCTTTTGCACAAATTACCACTGCCTCGGATGGGTAAACCTTCTTAACAAGATATGGTCCTTCCCATCTTGATCTGAGTTTTCCGGGAAAGAATTTCATTCTTGAGTTGTATAGCCATACCCATTTGCCGGGCTCGAACTCTTTCTTTCTTATGATCTTATCATGTAGGAATTTGGTTCTTTCCTTGTAGCACTTTGACATTTCATATACTTCATGACGCATTTCTTCCAGCTGATTCAATTGAAACTTTCTTTTCATTCTGGCACTCTCTTCATCAAAGTCCATCTTCTTCAAGGCCCAAAGTGCCTTGTGTTGCATCTCAACCGGAAAATGGCAACTCTTACCATAGATAAGCTTGAATGGTGTTGTGCCAATCGGGGCTTTGTATTCAGTCCTATATGCCCATAAAGCTTCATTGAGGCGAAGTGACCAATCCTTGCGGTCCGGTCGCACCGTCTTCTCCAAAATGAGCTTTATCTCTCAATTCGCCAACTCAACTTGACTACTCGTTTGAGGGTGGTAAGGAGTAGCTACACGATGGTTCACTCCATGTCTCTTTAGTAGCCCTTCAAAAGTGCGGTGGATGAAATGACTCCCGCCATCACTAATCATAGCCCTTGGAACACCAAAATGGCTAAAGATGTTGAATTTCACAAAATCACACACCACCTTATGATAATTTGTCCTTGTTGCCACAGCCTCAATCCATTTTGATACATAGTCTATGGCGACCAAGATGTAGACATACCCGAAAGAAGGAGGGAAAGGACCCATAAAGTCAATCCCCCAAACATCAAACACTTCTACCACAAGAATAGGTGATAGAGGCATCATGTCCCTCTTTGAGATGGTGCCCACTTTTTGGCACTTGAAGCAACCCTTGCAAAACTCATGAGCATCTTTGAACAATGTCGGCCAGTAGAATCCACATTGAAGAACTTTGGTGGTCGTGTGTTTCCCTAAAAAATGGCCCCCACACACTCCGGAGTGGCACATAGATAAGACTTCGTGCTGCTCCATCTCCGGAATGCACCTCCTAATGAGTTGGTCCGGGCAATACTTAAAGAGGTGAGGGTCATCCCAAATGTAGCTCTTTACCATAGCAAACAATCTCTTGCTTTCCTCTCTTGTCCACATGTCGATATCCTCCCACTGGCTAGGAAATTTGCTATGTGCTTGTACCATGGCTTTTGGATAGATGAGACTAAGAGGAGTTGTTCATGTGGCATTGTCTCTTTAATTGGACTTGTCATATCAAAAGGTCCATCAAGACGGGAGAGATGATCTGCAACACCATTTTCTATTCCTTTCTTATCCACAATTACTATGTCAAATTCTTGGAGCAACAAAATTCATCGGATCAACCTTGGCTTTGAGTCTTTCTTGGACATGAGATACTTCAACGTAGCATGGTCCGTGTAGATCGTCACTTTGTTTTGCAAGAGATACGGCCAAAATGTGTCAAGAGCGAAGATCACCGCAAGAAACTCCTTCTCGGTAGTAGTATAGTTTCTTTGGGCATCGTCTAATGTTTTTCTTTCATAATAGATGGCATGAGGAATTCGGCCAATGCGTTGACCCAGCACAACCCCCACCTCCATATCAGATGCATCAGTCATGATCTCAAATGGCAATGAGAAATCCGGGGGCTGCATGATAGGAGCAGAAATAAGCCTTTCTTTCAAATGATTGCAGGCTTCAACACATTTGTCATCAAGCTGAAATTCGACATCTTTCTCAAGCAATCGACAGAGTGGTATTGAGATTTTGCTAAAGTCCTTGATAAAGCGGCGGTAGAAACCTACATGTCCCAAGAAAGATCGAACATGTCTTATGGTGGAAGGAAGGTCGAGTGTAGAGATAAGGCCCACCTTGGCCTTGTCAACTTCAATCCCATCTTTAGAAACTCGGTGTCCCAGAACTATACCTTCAGGTACCATGAAATGGCTCTTTTCCCAAGATAAAACTAAGCGAACTTTCACACATCTTTCCAGAACAACAGCTAGATGTAGCAAGCACTCATCAAAGGTTTTCCTGAAAACTGAAAAATCATCCATGAAAACATCAAGTGATGAATCAAGCATGTCAGTGAAGATTGAGGTTACACATCTCTGGAAAGTGGAAGGGGAATTGCACAACCCAAATGGCATTCTCCAGTAGGCAAATGTACCACTTGGACAAGTGAATGTCGTCTTCTCTTGATCCGCTGGATGCACAGTAATCTGAAAGTATCCCGAGTATCCATCAAGAAAGCAGTAGAAGCTCTACCCAACCAATCTCTCTAAAATCTGATCAAGGAATGGGAGTGGGTAGTGATCCTTCTTTGTCTTTTCTTTGAGCTTCTGGTAATCCACACACATTCTCCACTTGGATTTCTCTCTCACCAGCATAAGCTCACCCTCGACATTTTCTGCAACTGTGATCCCACCCTTCTTGGGCACAACTTGGATGGGACTCACCCACGTGCTGTCAGAAATGGGGTAGATGATCCCTGCATCAAGCAACTTTACCACCTCTTGAGTTACAACGTCCTTCAACTTTGGATTTAGCATTCTTTGCATTTGGCGGGTCGGTCTCGCATCTTCTTCTAAGTATATCCGATGCACACAAATAGAGGGGTCAATCCCTCTCAAGTCAGCAATAGACCATCCAATGGCTTGGATGTTCTTCCTCAAGACTTCCATCAAGGCATCTTCTTGCTCAGGAGATAGAATGGAGGAAATGATCACTGGGAGGGTGTCATTTGAGCCAAGGAAAGCGTACTTCAATCCTTCAGGAAGTTTCTTCAACTCAAGGTTGGGGGGTGCTTCAAGGGAGTTCTTCAATGGTGCAGAAATAGAAGGAAGGTCCTGACTTGTAGCCACTAAGTCTATCTCACACTCTTCATCATCTTCATCATCATCATCAGGGAACTCAACAATTGGTTCAAGACCTCTACCTTGGGTGGCAGTCTCAATCCACGCAGGTAGGAACTCTTCAACAATCTCATCTAGGCATTCCACCAAATAACAATCTTCCTCGGTGGCCCCTATCACTTCGGCTGTAGTAGAAGACTTGAAGATGTTCAACCTGATCTTCATGTGCATGAATGTAACATACATGGTCCCTGTCCTCACATGGATCACAACATCAGTTGTGGCTAAGAAAGGTCTCCCCAAGATGATTGGCACCTTTCTAGTCTCTTTCTCCATATCAAGAATGATAAAATTGGCTGGGAAGAAAAGTATCCTCATCAAGACGGACCAACACATCATCCACACGCCCTCTAGGTGTCTTCACAGATCGGTCGGCCAACTGTAGAGTGCAATGGGCTGGCCTCAACTCCCCCATTTGGAGCTCAGCAAACAGATCATACGGCATCAAGTTTACGCTAGACCCTAAGTCAAGAAGAGCCTGGTCTATGCGATGTGCCCCGATGTAGCATGAGATGATGGGAGTACTGGGGTCTTTTCTTTTTCAGGGGATGGTGTGTTGGAGAATGGAGCTCGCTTGCTCAGTGAGCTTGATCTTCTTAGGCGTCCTCCCTGTTGTCTTTCTTTTGAAGGTGCACAATTCTTTAAGGAACTTTGCATATGACGGAATTTGTTTGACTGCATCTAGAAGATGTACGTTGATTTTCACTTGCTTGAAGATATCCAAAATATCATATGCATGCTTCTTCTTTTTCTTTGCAATAGAAGGCCCCTCAAGTGCATCAGGATATGGAGGGAGTTGGGAACCCAATCGATCCAAATCAATAGTATCATCCATTGGTATCACTAGAATCACGGTATCACAGCTCAGTATCACAATATCACTGCTCGGCATCACGGTATCAACAATGCCTCTTATCACAGTATCATCCATCTGCATCTCAGTATCACCCTGCTCAGCCTCAGTGTCATCTCTGCCAACAACTGTACCATGGGGGCTCTCCAGAGTCCTACCACTCCTCAACGTAGTCACCGCCTTCACATGCTCATGGGTGGTAGGAGAGTGAGCTTGTAGACGTGGTTGTGGCTATTGGGGTGGTGGAGGCCTTTGGTGAGGAGAGTCGGGATTTTGAAGAATGAATTGGGGTTGCGGTTGTTGTTGTGGTGGGTGGTGGTATTGTGGAGGTGGTTGTTGGTAGGTGTGAGGTGGAGGTGGAGCATATTGATAATTGAGTGGCGCTTGAGGAGGTGGAGGGGCATAGGGGTTTGGTGGGGCTTGGTAAGATGGTGGAACATAAGCACTCGAAGTGTTCCCTAGAAAAGCCCCATCGTTTTTCCGATTTGGAATTGGTTGAGATGGAAGTCTACCTTCTTCCCTTCTAGCCAAAGAGAGAGAAATCTGATCCAACCTCTGCTCAAGTCGTTTAATAGACTGCCCATGTGCATTGACATCCTTTTTTACTTCGTCTAGGATTCTTAGCCTTCCAAGTACCTCATCCTCAAACTTGGAGCTGTAGCTTGCCTTTGGCTGCCCCTGTCCATGTCCATCCTCGTTCTGTTGTTTCCAAGAGAAGTTTGGGTGGTTCCTCCACTCGGGAGTGTAGGAGTTGGACATTGGGCCCTGGTTGTTGCGGCCACCAAAGGAATGTAGAGCATTGACTTCCTCGTCTATAGTATCAACCGCCATTGCGGGCTGGCTAGAAGAGCAACCCACTTGATTCTTCATCATTCGCATCATATCGGCCATCATTTGCATCATGTTAGGGTCTATGGCATTGTGTGCGGGAGCCACGGAGGAAGGTGGAGGAGTGTAGTTCCGGCCGCAATGCCCCCCTTTACTGGAAGCTCGGTGGTGAGAATTCTCGGCGAGATGCTCGAACAGCGGCCATGATTCCTCGGGAAGCTTTGCCATGAACGTGCACCCGCAAGAAGAATCTACGTTGTTCTAGCTTTTCTCCTCAAGCCCGGTGTAGAAGGCATGAACTAGCTACCAAAGAGAAACCTCATGATGAGGGCAGTCACGAAGCAACTTCTGGAACCTCTCCCACGCCTCGTGGAAGGGCTCATTCTCTTTCTGGGCGAATGATGTGATGCACCTTCTCATGTAGGATAACTTGGTGATGGGGAAGAACTTCGTGAGAAACTCATTCTTCACCTCATTCCAAGTGACCAACTATGGCCTCGAGACGTACCACTCCTTGGCTTTCTCCTTGAGGGAGAAAGGGAAGAGTGTCCTCCTGATTGAGTCGTCGGTGGCGGCAGGCGTACGGAAGGTAGAGCACCTTTCAAGGAATGCGTCTATATGGTGGTAGGGGTTCTCATTCTCCATACCGAAGTATGTAGGTAGAAGCCCCAAGAGTGCCGGTGGGATGGAAAACTGCTGACCGGGCATTTGGTCAACCAGCGTGGCGATGGGGGAGTTGTAGTTCCCTGACGTAAAGTACCCATGGGGCGGGTGATGTTGCGGTGGAGGTTGAGCATCCAGTGGTGGGTTGTTTTCAGCCATTTTAGTCTCTCGGTGTACGTTGCGGCGAGCTTGACGCCTTCTTCTCCCAATCTCGGGGTTGTAAACCACCAAGTCGGTGCAAGTCGAGTGCGTGCTATGCATGCACAGCTGTCACCTACGCAAAGCACAAACAAACAACAAGAAACCAAGTTAGCAAACCAAGATGCAAAAGTAAAACAAAGAATAAATAATAGCAATGGTGAGGGCAAAAGGAAAGGCTAAGCTACACTATCTAACTAGGTCGAGCGCCTCTTTCCCCAGCAACGACGCTAGAAAGCTTGGTGCGCTCCCGCTAGAGGCTTGCAACACGTGCAATCCACGAGGTCGGGAGGCACAAGTTGATGGGATCTTTGCTTTCAATATTTGTATGGCCCCAAATCAAGTCTATCACTAAAACTAAAACAATGTGCCCGCAAGCGTACGCAGTACTGTTGTAGTATAGATCAAAGGCAAGATGCGGGGTTGAACCACGAAGATAGAGGGGGCGCTAGAGTTAGATAGTGTGAGCTACGTTCCTATTGCGGAGAGTAAGGTTTTTAGGGTTTAAAGGTTGGTTGGTTGTTGATTAAGCTAAGTGAGCAAGTAGGAAAAGCAATATGAAACTAAGTTATCAAAAGACTAAATTAGCAATCTAAGTTAACAAGCTATCTAAACAAGAGCAAGAACAAACTATACTAGACTAAGCAAACAACTAGCAATTGAAAGCCTAAGTTAACCACTAATCAAGATCAAAGACCTAAATAAACACTTAGCTAGCAAAACTAGGCAATTGACTAAGTTAACTAAAGCAATTGAACTACACTAGCATTAACAAGCAAACTAGGCAATTAAGGTTTTAAGAAATTAGATGAAGGAGGTGGTCTGTTTGGGAATGTGACCTTGACATTAGTTGGGGGGTGTCACCATAATAAGCAATTTACATATTTCATTCTAGATTACCAAACCAAACGACAAGGTGGGTGCTATGAGAATGTACCCTAAGCTACTAATTGGAGAAATAGGGCTAGGTGTAATTCTCATAGGACGTACCAAGTCTAGGTCTCTAGGATAAGTGGTATTAGTCAATTGAGGACCAAGGGTAAGTATGGGAGTAGAGATGAGGATATTTGACCTCATGCCACTAGCCACCTCAGCCTTTAGGAAATCCTAGGCAATGGCACTAATCACACTTATACTAGTTACTTAGAACTCACATTTGCATGTAGGAAGAAGGTGATTATGTAGGAAGATAGGGGGCTAACTAGGGATCCGAATTAAGGACCTAGGATCCAATCCTATGATAGCTACATAGGAACCAAAACATCCTAGAGACAAATGTCTTCAAATAGCACAAGGCAAGCAATTAATGTAATTAAACAACAATCACATGCACAAGTAATTGGAAATGAGATACAAGAAAAGGCAATCATCATAGAAGTGCAATACGTTCATTACAAATTATATTCCCCCAACATGGTATCACAGTCACATTTTTGCCCCAAACAGCCCACCCAAGGGGGGGCTTAGCTATACATGATCAAAACAGATACAAAGGAGAAGGGAAAGAGAGTAGGAAACGCCATGGATGCTTGATGAAGCTTGACTTCTTCACCTCCTTGCTTCCAGCCACGATCCTGCTCCTCCAATGGTGCCCAAGAGCATGGAAATGGTGGAATGGATGGATAGAAACCTAGAGAAACTAGGTTTCTATGGTGGAAATGAGTGGAAAGTGGGTGGAAATGGGATTAAATGCAAGGAGGTAGGTGGATGGGAATAATGGAGGCAAAGGAGCAGCTAGGTTGCGGCCATGGGGTGCTCTCTCTCGAGCCCTAGAAGCAACTAGTGCTTATATAGAAGCTAGGGCTAAGTGGGGGTATAATAGGAAAAACAGTGGAAAAGTTTGCTAGAAAGAGGGCCACCACGACCGTGGTGAAGGGTCACGGTCGTGGTGAAGACGGTATAACATGGCCGTGGTCAGGTGGTACGGCCACGGTGAAGGGAAACTAGAAATGAATGGAGTGGATCAATACGACTGTGGCGAGGAGCCACGACCGTGGTGAAGAGGTTGTGCCACGGGCGTGGTGTGTGGCCACGGGTGTGGCATCTGGCGAACATTCTCCTGTTGATTTCTGGCAATGCACATTACGGCCGTGGGCAGTGGTCACGGCCGTGGTGACTCTGGCTTGTCATGGTCGTGGTCGAGGGCCATGCCCGTGGTGATTCTGGCCATTTCTCCTGTTGGAATTGCTGCTCCTTGGCGATAAACATAACGGCCGTGGGCAGTGGCCACGACAGTGGTGACTCTGTCTTGTCATGGTCGTGGCCGAGCGCCATGCCCGTGGTGATTATGGCCATTTCTCCTATTGGAATTGATGCTCTTTGGCAATAAACATAACGGCCATGGGCAGTGGCCACGGCCGTGGTGAGAGCTTGAGCAGGCTGATGAACTTCAAACTTTGTCAATTTCGGATGTCCTTGCTTAGTGATGACTCTTTGGCCACTAGGGTAGGTTGGGGGAGCTTTGGGGCCTTCTTTGGGCCCCTCCATCACACTTGTCCATCCATTGTGGTCCAAATACCTGAAAATAGTGCAAAGAACATCCATAATCACAAATTTCATTGATATTCATATTAGGGTGGATAACATGTAATTCTATTACATTTGAATGTAATACATGTACAAAATGATACAAGATACAGCCCTAGAATAGGGTTGGATCAAATTCCATATAAATCCTAACCCGATTGAGCCTCTCAAGGGTATGTAGGAGTTGTTAGGAACTAGTTCCCCTATAGACACCCTACCTTATCCATGATTCGTTAGTAGTTTTGGGAAGTGCATTAGCCTCTAGCTTGTTGTTTGGTCTAGTAATCTAAATGGAAGTATAATGTTCACATGTCATCACCCCAACCTAATTAATAAGTGCATCCGCCAAACAGCCCACACTATCATTTATTGCATTAACACCCTAATTACCTTCTTTGTTAGTTAGTGTTAGCTTAATTAGGTCTTTCACTACTTAGTTAAAATATTTCCTTGCTCTTTCCTTGTTCTTGCTAGTTTAAGTTTTTCTTTGATCTTGTTCTTATTTTTCTAGCTTAATGTAGTGTACATCTTTGTCTTGCTTGCCTTAGTGTGATTTTCATTTTTCATGCCTTATCTTACTTATCATGTCTTTCTTTTTCTCATTAAAATTAGACGTCTAGGGTTACCTTAGGTTTTGATCATTGTTTCCTTTAATTTCTTGTTTGATCCATCTCAGTGTAATAAAAAACCCAACCTTCAAGCCTTTTAACTATAGACTCCATAGTAGGAACCTAGCCCCAAACTAACCTAGATCTTTTGTCCCCTTTTATCCCTGTGGATCGACCCTATACTTGCCGCTTGCCTATACTATGACACAACCCCATGTTCTTGAGGGTGAGTGTGCTAGTAAAATTAAGTGTGTTAGTTTAGGTCCCTTATAAGTTTTGAAAGATCCCAGGTGTGTTTTCTTAACTTGCATCTAATTTAATTCAATGTATTAGGTGTAACCCAAGGCAAGTCAAAATGCACCAAGCTTCTAGCACTATTGTCGGGGAGAAAGGCGCTCGGCCTAGCTAGATAGTTATGCTTTGATATTTTCCTACTAAACTCATTGTTGTTATTCTTTATTTTTTACTCTTTATTCTTTGCATTATTTGTTCATATTGGCTTGCTAACTTTCTTTATTTTGTTTGTTTGTGACTTGTGCATGTGAAAAGTCACTCGGGGAATACAAGATGAAGGACAAAATGCACCTCACAAGATACTTCAAGAGTACTTCATGCCTAGAAACTATAAATCGCTAATTGATAGAAGAGTTAAGAAAATGCCATGGGTGAAATTATCCATCCCTAAAGGTTTTCTTGGGCTCCTACCCACCTTTTATGTCTCAGAGAGTGAGAACCCCTACACTCACTTGCACTCCTTTCTTGAAGTATGTTCCACCTATAGGATGATATCAACCAGTGACGACACAATTAGGTTGACCTTCTTCTCTTTCTACCTAAAAAAAGCCAAAGATTGTTATGATTCAAGAAGTGACATCATGAGTTGGGAAGAGATGAATAATTCCATCTTATGGAAATTATACTCTATTTCAAGTTTGACACAAATGCAGCATGCTATACTGAGTTTTAGCCAAATGGGAAATTATCAATTTCACGATGCTTCAGAGAGATTTTAGAAGGTGTTGAGAGAGTGCCTGCACCATGAGATCCCTTTGTGGCAACTAGTTCAGTCCTTTTACTTCGATCTATCTCCAATGGGTCATGGTACAATAGATACTTCTTATGGTCGAGCTTTTATGGCTAGGTCACCTGAGGAGACATGGCCATTGTTTGAGCAATTGGCAAAAAGTTCAAGAATATGAGCTACTAGAATGATGAATGACAATGACCACCCCTTTGGTGTGACATCTCCAATGCATAGTGGTTCAAGCATGATTAATGACAATGACCACCCCTTTGGCGTGACATCTCAGTGCATAGTGGTTCAAGCCCACAAGTGATGAAGATTCTCGATGACATGATGAGTTTCATGAAGAACCAAGTGACAAATGTTCCTTCCCATTATGTGAATTATGTCAGTTCCTTTGATGAAGAAATGAAGGCACCTCACTCCTATAGCTACACAGAACAAAAAAGCCCAAGATACAACTAGAGGTTTGAGGAATAGATTCTCTCTAGGTTGAAAATCTTTGATGATGTCTAAAAGAATGTTAGAAAAGCTTGAGGAAAGAGTAGTGCACTATCTTCCATACATACTATTAAAGAAGCAAATTTGTCTTCAAAGTGCATAATGAGTTTCAATAAAACAAGTGGACCTATGAATTCCACTCAAGCTCTCTATAGACCATTTAATAATTCCAAGACTATCCAAAACCTTATACACCTCCTCCTCCATCACTAGAACTTCCCCACGAATTCATCTTCCAATATCAATTTTCTCCTCCACCTCAATTTCAATACCAAGTATCACCTCCACCTCCTCCATAGACACAACTAGATCTCACTATCAACCATGAGCAAGGAAGTGATGTGACAGTTATAAGGAATGGAAAATCTCTTGAGCAACCATTGAGTCAAAGAAACGTTGATAAAGGAAAGCAAAGGCTCAAGTGGTGATACCATCATTGAGATTGTCGAAGATGATTCTATGATGCCTACTTTTGAGCATGTGATACTAGGTGTTCTAATTTCTACTCCATTTATAGGTCTTACCATCCCTAGTGTTCCACTTCATGGCATGCAACAAGAGAACCAATGCATATCATGTAGGTTTTTGTAATTTTTGCATGTTTATAGCTAGGATTTGCTTATTTCTTGCTTGTTGTTCCATAATAAAGGTTTAGATGTGATTGAAGGCAATTTTGCACCATTTTGGCACATTTTACCCAAGTTTAGAACTCCTTATCTAAAAAGTGTGTTTTGTCCTTATATTTACTTATTAGATTGAAAATTATGACCTTTGATAAATGCAAGTGAATTATCATGGTTTATTGATAAATGGTACCAATGCTTGAGTTTTTACATGTGCATCACCCTCATAGGTTTGTGAATGTTTTGGCTGAATTGTGATTTGATCAATCTATGAACGCTTAGGGCCTATGTAATAATTTGATAGAAATATAAATTCCATGTTGTTCACTCATGTGGTGTGATATTATTTTATGAAGTGTTGGAATAATTTTCATGAAGGAAATCTTATGTTGAGAACCACATTAGTGATCCCTCTTTGATCTGAATTTTCTTTCATCATCTTCTTACTTTTCGACTCATGAAAGGATGCCAAAGTGCACATATTCAGTCATGGCCACCTCCAGAAGTTTGGGGTGACCACATCTATATCTCCCCACTTCATTCTCTCCAATATATACCCTACCTATGCCAAGGGAAAAGAAAATAAAAAGAAAATAAGAAAAAAGAAAATAAAAGAGGCTCTTGTTAAAGAGCATCTAAATAAAGGAAAGATGAGTGTAATAGCACTACAAACTTTATTGCAATTCTTTCTTCTATTTTCATACCCATTGAGCTAGGAAACATCAAACCTAGATCACTTCACCCTTTTTCCACAGCCACGTGGGTCACTTAGTGTGGTTTGAAGCATAAGATTGAATGAATGGAAGTGAAATAATATTATCAGTCATCTTTTATTAACACCATCATGAAACAGTCTACCCAATGCTACATGAAAGCAATATGGACAACTTGTGGGTGCTATGCTCTATATTTGAAGTTTGTATGCTCAATGCTCTTTTTATGATTGGTTTGTGGAAGTAGAGAGGAGAGAGGAGGAATGCATGTACCTAGTCATAATTGATCCCATTTAATCAATATTCATCTTTTACATTTCATTTGTCGTTTCTTCATTGTGAAAAAATTGTAGAGAGATTGAGCTGGAGCATATTTGAGGACACGTATGTTTAAGTTTGGGGTGGTGATTCAACCCTATTTTAGGGATCCATCTTGTGTCTTATTACACTTCAATCATGTCTATACCTATTAGATTACATGCTATTTCCCCTAAAATGTGATTTGAAATAAAATGCACTTATGGATGTTATTTTCATGTTTTTTCAGGTATTTGGACCATGCTTCGAAGGAAAAGAGAGAAGGAATGATACTAGGATTTCTCTACCCTTAGAGATTACCAAAGTGAAGTCCAAGGACCCATCAACCAACCCATAGTGGCGAAATATCAATTAAAGAAAATATGTCCAAGGGTGAACAAAGAATAAGCTCAAATTGTTGTTGAAGAGAGAAACACAATCGTGGTACACTAGAATGGTTGTGCCAGCTCACTCAAAATCAACATAGTCAAAACATTGAAGAACCCAGAGAGTAGCATTGTCGTGACATAATGTCCTAGAATGGCTTTGCAACATTGCATTTCCATGTTGCAGCTAAACCAAAATGACCATTCCTTAGAGAACATGTAGCCAACTTCAAAGCCACCAGACCGTGCTACCCATGCCTCACCACGGTCATGCCACCATCAGTTCAAAATCCCAACTATTATTGAGATTTTTCACCAATTCTCACCTTGCTCATTCCAATCCACCACGACTGTTCTCACCCCTACCCACCAAGGTCATGTTTCCCAACACTATTGTGCTACATACAAACTTATCCACTACATTTCCCAATTTATCCCCACTTAACCTAGTGCTTCCTCACCACCTAAATATACTTGGGTGGTGGCTCCAGCACGTGGTTAGCCACTAGTAGACCACTCTCAGCTCCCCCATTTCACCCCCACTCATTCCTACTCCATTCCACCTCCATTTCATCATCTATCACCTCAAAAACACCTATTTTCGGGTTTTTGACCACTTTCCATCATACATCCATGCCATCAACTCACCTTGGAGTTTGTGCTTGAAACCACCTAGGATTCTAGGAAAATTACTTATATGTGGCTCTTTTTGTGAATTTCTCCTAAGTCAATTAACCCTAGTTAGCTTTTCACCCTCCTACATGTTAATCAATTCTCCTATAGCTAGGTGAGATATATATTAGCAATTATAGGAGCACTTAGTGTAATTAGCATGGAGCCTTCTCAGGGGTAGAATTTGGATGAAGTGAGGTCTAAAACCACACTTCTACCCTACATCACTACCCTCAGTCACTAATTACCCTAGGATTTCCTACCCTAGAAACCTAGACTTTATTAGATTCTAATTGAATTCCAATTAAACCCTAACCCAATTGAGCCTCGTAAGGGTATGTAGGAGGTTTTGTGGACTAGTTCCCTTATACACACTTGTTGGTATGTATGCCTAGAGAGACAATCATGTGATTATTGTAATGGCACATTTGTAATTGATTTTATTAATAAATAAAGGTAGACTTCCAAATTATTCTATTTAATTCAGTTGTGCGATAATGATGTATATGTCTAGAGAATAATATTAATCAATGATGTATGTCTTCAAGTACATGACTTTAAAGAAATGAGATCATACAGATGTTAAAAGTACATATATATATGTATGTATGTATGTATATATATATATTCTCATTATGTCCTTGATCAGTTGTTATTGTAGAAGGTTGATAGATGACAATAACTCATAAGATCAGAGTGTGAGTTGGTTGATGACAAAATCTTATTAGCCATGATATGGAAATATTGAACCAATCACACATATACATTTTAGAGAACAATGTATCAGACAGACCCACCGTGAGACTGAAAAATGGAAGCCATCATCATGGAAGTCATAGTCATCTCTGATAGTGATGGTGGTGGTTCTGGTTCTTAGACATGAGATCACTACACTCATCACATGTCGTTTGATATGCTTTGACATCATCAAACACAATCCTGAAACATGGGTTGTTATAATGGTGAGAATTCTATGACACAAGGGGATAGACTCTGAGTGATAGAGAAGGTATTTTTTCCTCCTATAGGAGTTTGATATCCTAGTCCTCGTGATTAGAGAGACTGAGAAATGCATGGCCATGCACATGTGACTCAATATGTGACACTGAGCTTGCATATATCTCAGAAAATCTGCTCTTGGTTCAATAAACAAGATTGAATGTTGAAGAGGGAGACTACTCCATGCCTTGAGTTCAAACTGGATATTAGTGACAAAGGTACTATACAAGCACTATAACACCATACACAAATTGTAGGTTGAAGTTGTTCCCCAACTTTCCATTCACTTGGGTAGCACTGATGTGAGACTCGACACCACTCTTTGCTTGTGATGTCATAATTGAGTTATGGACATTCATTTCCAACGTGATATGGGACCTATAAGGTCACACACATAGATCTAGACCTAGAAGAGGAGTTCAATCTTTAATAGTGATTGAATTAATTACTTAGACATTAAAGTAATTGATTCACATAGCATATCAACTGGCTACACTGCCAGATACCCATCTCACAGGGTGAACGACCGTTTGTAATGCCAAATAGTCATCTCAAAGGTTGAGATGGCATTTGGGAGAGCCATGCTGATTCGAGTAGAAATTAGACATGGGTTGAACTGACCGACTCGGCTCGAGTCACCAGATGACTGTCTGTGAGAGTGAGACGGCTGTATCGCATGGCTGAGACTACCCGATTCAGCTGGAGGAAGGTTCTAGATATTTTCCCGGATTCGTTTGTATTGCACATTACTTGTTGTGCAAGGAATTAATTTTTGTCATCAATGGGAAAAAATTGCCAATTTCGTATGCAATTAGGAAACTACAACTGTGAGACGGCCATCTTACAGTGTAGGATGCTTATCTCACATGCCATACAACTGTCTGGGTCACCATATGGTCATTTGTGTATCGCAAGTTGCAAAAATTCAAGATCTTCCTGCCCCTTCCACTCCCACAATGACTGGGAATTGTGACCTTGGCCTCTACAATAAATAAAGGGGTACTGGGGGCTTCTCAGATCACAATACAGACAATTGAGAATCAGTTGCTCAGACAATTGTTGTCCTCTCTATTTGTGGTAACCAAGAGACCCAAAGTATCCTGTTGAGAGAGGAGTTGTTGCAGATGACAACGTTTAAGGTTGCAGTCTATGGTGCAGACTAGAGGCGCAAGAGTCAGAGCAGTCCCAATAAAACTAGAAGATAGTTGTGCATTTGTGAAGATGATGAGATGTCACTATACATTCACCAGGACCAGGTATGTCCTCAAAACCATCCTTCCTATCTTAAAGTAATCGACATGATCCATTGATTATGGGGAATATGGTAGGTAAAGTTTTTGTTATGCTACATGTTCTATAGCCATATTCCCCTACAGTGGTATCATAGACAATGTCAATTTACTACATTATTTGATATTCGATATGATCATATTTTGGTTTTGTCATTTTATTAATGTATGTGATGTAAATTATATCTGTCCAATGAAATACCATGCTAATCCCAAACTAATATATATATATATATATATGAAAATTACACGTGTCGCCTTGAAAGCGGATTTGATGGTGGATGTGTAGCATTGTAATGACCAATGACCCCAATTATATATGTATGGTTGTGTGGTTGATTTATCCTTTTGTCTCAGTCTATGTAGTGAGCCTCTATCTTATCTCCCCAATGTAAAAGTATTATTCTTTCCGACCCTTGCTCCCCTCGAATGTAACTCGAGGTTTTTATATAATTATGTAAAAGGAGGATAGTTTACTTTCCTGTTATGAAGAAGAAGATGACGTCCCAAAGGCAAGCCAATAAGACAGAGGGCCAAGGAGGACCAAGCGGACGAGCCGAACCGATCGTCTGGTGGACCTGATTGATCTACTGGAGGAGCCAACAGATGGTGGACTGGCAAAACCAAATGACCAGTGTGACGACCTAGCAACTAGCCAGGAAGCAAGATGATTGGTTCAAGGATTGGACCAATCAACCCAGATTGGCAAGCATAGATCTTCATCAACAACAGGTTTCTACATGTGTTGTGAACCTAGGAGACATAGTTCCTTCTATCTCCAAGGAATTACTTTAGGCTAGCCATAACCTTCACTTCTATTTATTGCATGTTTTTGTTGTGGGATATAGCATGTATATGATACATACTACATATGTGGTGATTTGATAAAGTATATGTATTTATAAATACAAACTCCCTCAAATAAAATATTAAGTCTTAGATGCCTTCCATCTGCAGCACACATGAAAAGCTTGATTGAGCAGGCATAGATTTGCACAAAACATAGTGCATCATTTATCTCATGGAAGTGGGATGGTAGATATGTAGATTTTCATAATTCATGATGCATATATATCATGTTGGCTATTGGGTAACTTGTGACTTGGAGAGCCCAAGCCCAGAGGCATGCACATGATTATGTAAAGAGTCGAATGTATCATCTATCCAAGAGTTTCATGTTATGCAATTGGCATGATGGCCTACCTAATTAGTCAAGTTGTGGGCGGTTGAAAAACGTTGACTCATGACTTGATGAAATATCGATCTTGGGCCCACTAGAATATTGTACGTTGCAAAATTCCAAATTGATATCTGTGGGATATCAATTTGAATAAAATAGTGGGAGAAGTAATAACTAAAGACCTGATTAATATCGTCAAAATTTTCAAATCAAATAAAAAGCTTTTTTTGACAAATGCAAATTTTCTCTTAAAGAATCAAATGATGAACAAATTCATACTGCAATTGGTCCTTCAGGAGGACAAACTTGATGAGACATATTTCCATGACTGGTTTTGGACTTTGAGAAGGGTTCTCAACGAAGAGTGCAAGCTATGAATCCTTGAAAAACTAGTGCCAAAAAATACCTGCTCCTGATGCACCTAGGGTACAAGTGGATACTTACTGGAAGCATGTCAATAATGCCTTGGATATGAAGTACCTTATGCTTAGTTGCATGAAGTATGAGTTGCATGAGCAATGTGAGGACATAAGTTGTAAGGACCCTGACCTTCATTTTGGGCTTACCCTTTTTTTGCCTAAATCTTGTGCTTAGTTGTTTGCTAATCACCTTTAGTGGTGATTAGGGTTTGTTGGTGCTTTGTTGAGAGCTGGAGGTACTACTTGCAATTAACCCAAGTCTAGGGTTTGTGGGCAAGTTTGCCACCTTGTGAGGTGTTCCTCCCTCTCCTTGCTTCCTATAGTGTTGAGAGGAAGGTTTGGGCTCGTTGCTTGAGTTCCCTTGGGCTTGGTTGAGCTTGTTGGGCTTTGTGGTGTGTTGCATTTGCCTCTTTGGATCTTGTGTCAGGCAAGTATGCTTGTGTCGGCCTAGGGTGTGTGTCGACCATGGTATGGAGGTGTGTCTCCCATGGACCCTTTGACCTCTTTGACCTCGTTTGTGTCACCACTAGTGGACGCTTGGTGCTTGATGCTTGCATGTGGCAATAGCCTTGGACATGTGTTTAAGACATGTTAGAGTGTTGGCATTGCTCATGGACAAGTGTCCCTAGGTGGGCGACACCTTGCCTTGTCTTACCTTGGTTTCTCCTTCATCCTTTCCTATATACGTGTTCCCTTTCTCTTGCTAAGGATCCCTTTTATCTCCTTAGTTTCCTCTTTCCCTTGGTGCACGACACCCTCTTCTTTTGGAATCTTGGTGGTCGATCCTTCTTGGAGTCTTCTTCTTTCTCTAGTGGTGGCCGAACCCTAGAGTACCTTGCTCTCTTCTTGTGGTGGTTCTTAGATCTAGGAGCTTGGAGCTTGCTTAAGGCGGGTTACATAACTCCTAACCCTAACTGTACTACCTTTTATGTTCTTTCATGTTTCTTATGCTTATAATCAGCCAAGTATGTTTCTAGAAATGGATCTTGCTTAGTTTCACCTTTATCTTATAGTAATATTGATCTTGTTGTTATGGTTGAGGTTTCATGCTCTAGTTGGCCGAACTATGTTTTGGGGTCTCCTTGTTAAGCAACACTCCTTTCTCTCCTTGGTCTAGAGAAGTGAGCTTGAGCTTTAGTAATATGAGCAATACCCCACTCTCGTTTAAGTTGAGAGGTGAGCTTGTGTTCTAGTTGCTTGAGCAATACCCTCCTCTCACCTTGGATTTGAGAGGTGAGCTTTTTGGTAGATGTAGATCCATGTTAGGGTTGATCCTTGTGGTTGCTCGAGTTGTGATAGAGGTTGTGCAAAACCCCTCTCTCTTGGTTGTTGAGAGGTGAGCCGATCTTCTTGATCAATCTAGGGTTTGGTACCCTTGCGCATGAGGTTGATGATGATCTTGTTGGGTTGTACCTTGCACGATATGGCTTGGGGATGGTGTCGCCCGATTACCCTCTCTTGATCTAGAGTCTTGGGTTGATGTATGAGGTTGTGTTGGGTGATACACCTTGGCCTTCATCTTGTGTATTGGCCAATAGGATGAGACTAGCTTGGCTGAACGATAGGCTTTCCTTTGCTACCCATTTGAGTTGCATCCTTGGGCGTCATGCCTTGTTGAGTGCTCTGCCTGTTATGCCTAGCTTGTAGTGGCTTAGTGCCTGTTATACCTTGAGCATTATGGAGCTCATTGGGCTAGTCTTGTGTTGGGAGACATGGTTTGGTGGTGATGCCCGATATAGTGACATATGATGACCCTAATCCGACACATGGATGCACGTCACATTCATGCACGATATGCATGGTTGCACGTCATGCCCCATAGACCTAGCTGCACGTCATGCGGTGTGCACGATATGCCCTGGTCTCTAGTTGCACGATACACCAGGACATGGTAGCCCGATACCCTTGCTAAGTGCTTGACCGATATGTAGCTAGATTGCTTGGCCGATATGTGGTTAGAGTGTTGGGCGATATGAGGGAAGTACTCTGCTCGATACCATCTCTAGTGAGGGTGCCATGCCCATCACACTTCTTGTGAGGGTAGTGGGTACTTCTAGTGAGGGTCTCATTCCTTCTGTAAAACCTTTATGCTGGTTTTGTTCATGTAATCACGTTTGGTTTATGATAGTGACCCTTAATATGCTTGATGGCAATGAATATAATAGACCCCACCTATGTAGCTTACCATAGTGTTACATGTGTTTATGATCATCTTGAATTATCTGTAAAATGCTGAGAATGGTAAGTATATAAGGTGCTTTGCTTAATGATATGACCTATGTCTATGGTCACAGGTTGAGGCATGAATGATAAAGTATATAATCATCAATGTTGCCCTATGTCTATATGATCTTCCTGTTAAGCCACATTGATTGTGTATAATAACCATGCAGGTGTTTCAAATAGATGCATAGCCAGGTAAAGGGCTATGAGGTATATATGTCTGAATAACACCGCTTTGATGGTTACTCTTGATAATAAAATAATATGCATGATGCGTTTTGGTCTGAGGACCTGAGTTTAGCTAAAGTGCTGATATTTCTATCTCATGATGATGATGTAAGCCTTGAGAGGCAGTGACACTATGTGATGAGGGATTGAGATCCCATGGCAATGTAATGTTGGATCCTTGTGATGGATCAGGATGATGATTGACGGCAGTTAAAAACATGATCTTGAGTTTCATGTTGTTTATTCTTGTTATAGTTTGTATGCTATACAACTTGATTGCCTCAATGATCCACATAAAATATACTAAGTAATCATAGTGGAACATATCATGTAGTTTGCCCTGGCCATAGATCCATCATCTTCAAGAGCTGGTGATGGTGAAATAGGTTCTCCTGCGGGTTAACCTGGAACCGCGTATTGTTGAATATGTGTGGTTTCTCCTAGCAAAAAATGAGGAGGTATGAGTGTAACTGCGGTTGTAGACTCCAGAGTGTAGATTCAGGCCCGTAGCTCAATATGTGAAGAGCATGGTGAATAGGCCCATGGCTCAGGATATGTGATATGGGAGCATGAATGCGTTCATGGCTCAGAGCACGGTGAACAGGCCCGTGGCTCAGTTTCACTAGCGCCGATACCTGTACCAAGGCGGGCTAGGCAGAGGGTAGCCTGACCCTGTGGCTGAAGCCACTTAAGCATGATACTTTGGTCTTGCTTGTATTGTACTCGTGCACTAACCACGAGGTGGGAGGTCGTGGAGTCTGGCTCTTCCATTGACCTTGTATGGCACCGACTTGGGTTTCGCAACCGAAGGTTGGATTTGAGCGGTATGGCTCACTTCCTCAGGGCATAATAATACATAATTCATCCGAATAGTATTTATTGCTTAAGGTAAAACACGGAACATTGGTTGAGGCCTTGCTTGAGTAGTTGATCTCGTTATACCTTGCAGTTACTTATATGTTCCTTATGTTTTGTGGTAAGATCTTATATATCTTATCTTGTCAATCATGTTCCATAAAGAAATACATGGGTATATGACTTCCATACTTTCTGGTAAGCTTGACGGAATGAATAGCTTTACTTTATAAACTGCTCTTGTTATATCTCCTATCAGTTACCTGCTGCTTTTGCCTTAACCTTTCTTTGGTTATATGGTTTTTGCGGGGAGTTATGTTTCTTGCTGGGACTGTGTGTCTCACCCCACTAGTTTACACCCTTTTTAGGTGTTCGAGCTAGACGTGGTGGTGGTCGCAGAGTTGCGGCCGAGCAGCAAGAAGAGCAGTAGAAGGTAAGAGATGGAAATGCTGCTGTTTTGGTTGTTTTTTAGTAGAGTCTAGTGTTATCCCTGTACTCTCAGGTCCTTGGAGGCATTTTGACGTTGTTTCACGATGTATGGCCGTTGATGTTTTGTATATCCTACTGCTGGTCGGATGTGGACCGTTATGTACATATAAATAGGTGATGAACTCATATGATAGCTTGACAGCTGATCTCCTAAGTTGTGGACACGTGTCAAGATCTTGTATATGTTTATATAACCTGTTTCCTTGTAGGATGAGGATCGGAATGTAATAGTTTTCTTGGTTTATCTGCTTTCTGCAATCGGCTTTAATTAACCTGTGTTGTTGGTAATTTGTGGTTTATGGTATTTTCTGCAGATTTTTGCATAACACCTCGCTATTTGTGTGATAGTGGGATGTGTTGCCACAAGTTTGGTATATTTTGTTACGCTACATGTTCTATAGCCATATTCCCCTACAGTGGTATCATAGACAACGTAAATTTACTACATTATATGATAGTCGATATGATCATATTTTGGTTTTGTCATTTTATTAATGTTTGTGATGTAAATTATATTTGTCCAATGAAATACCTTGCTAATCCCAAACTAATATATATATATATATATATATATATATATATATATATATATATATATATATATATATATATATATGAAATTTACACGTGTCGCCTTGAAAGAGGATTTGATGGTGGATGTGTAGCATTGTTATGACCAATGACCCCAATTATATGTGTATGGTTGTGTGGTTGATTTATCCTTTTATCTCGGTCTATGTAGTGAGCCTCTATCTTATCTCCCCAACGTAAAAGTATTATTCTTTCCTACCCTTGCTCCCCTCAAATGTAACTTGAGGTTTTTATATAATTATGTAAAAGTAATATAGTTTACTTTCCTATTATGAAGAAGAAGATAACGTCCCAAAGACAAGCCAACAAGACAGAGGGCCAAGGAGGACCAAGCGAACGAGCTGAACCGATCGGCCGGTGGACCCGATTGATCTACTGGAGGAGCCAACAGATGGTGGATCGATGAAACCAGATGACCAGTGTGACGACCTAGCAACTAGCCAGGAAGCAAGATGATTGGTTCAAGCATTGAACCAATCAACCCAGATTGGCAAGCATAGATCTTCATCAACAACAGGTTTTTACATGTGTTGTGAACCTAGGAGACATAGTTCCTTCTATCTCCAAGGAATTACTTTAGGCTATCCATAACCATCACTTCTATTTATTGCATGTTTTTGTTGTGGGATATAGCATGTATATGATACATACTACATGTGTGGTGATTGGATAAAGTATATGTATTTATAAATACAAACTCCCTCAAATAACATATTAAGTCTTAGATGCCTTCCATCTACAACACACATGAAAAGCTTGATTGAGCAGGCATAGATTTGCACATAACATAGTGCATCATTTATCTCATGGAAGTGTGATGGTAGATATGTATATTTGAATAAAGCATGATGCATATATATCATGTTGGCTATTGGGTTAGGCTTAACTTGTGACTTGGAGAGCCCAAGCCCAGAGGCGTGCACATGATTATGGAAAGAGTCGAATGTATCATCTATCCAAGAGTTTCATGTTATGCAATTGGAATGATCTCTTACCTAATTATTCAAGTTGTGGGCGGTTGAAAAACGTTGACTCATGACTTGATGAAATATCGATCTTGGGCCCACTAGAATATTGTACGTTGCAAAATTCCAAATTGATATCTGTAGGGTATCAATTTGAATAAAATAGTGGGAGAAGTAATAACTAAAGACCTAATTAATATCGTCAAAATTTTCAAATAAAAAATAGTTTTTTTGACAAATGCAAATTTTCTCTTGAAGAATCAAATGATGAACAAATTCGTACTGCAATTGGTCCTTAAGGAGGATAAACTCGACGAGACATATTTCCATGACTGGTTTTGGACTTTGAGAAGGGTTCTCAATAAAGAGTGCAAGCTCTATGTCCTTGACAAACTAGTGCCAAAAATACCTACTCCTGATGCACCTAGGGTACAAGTGGATACTTACTGGAAGCATGTCAATGATGCCTTGGATATGAAGTACCTTATGCTTAGTTGCACAAAGTATGAGTTGCATGAGCAATGTGAGGACATGAGTTGTAAGGACCCTGACCTTCGTTTTGGGCTTACTCTGTTTGTTTTGCCTAAATCTTGTTCTTAGTTGTTTGCTAATCACCTTTAGTGGTGATTAGGGTTTGTTGGTTCTTCATTGGGAGCTGCAGGTACTACTTGCAATTAACCCAAGTCTAGGGTTTGTGGGCAAGTTTGCCACCTTGTGAGGTGTTCCTCCCTCTCCTTGCTTCCTCTAGTGTTGAGAGGAAGGTTTGGGCTCGTTGCTTGAGTTCCCTTGGGCTTGGTTGAGCTTGTTGGGCTTTGTGGTGTGTTGCATTTGCCACTTTGGACCTTGTGTCAGGCAAGTATGCTTGTGTCGGCCTAGGTATGTCGGCCTAGGGTGTGTGTCGGCCATGGTATGGAGGTGTGTCGCCCATGGACCCTTTGACCCTCTTTGACCTCATTTGTGTCACCACTAGTGGACGCTTGGTGCTTGATGCTTGCATGTGGCAATAGCCTTGGACATGAGTTTAAGACATGTTAGAGTACTGGCATTGCTCATGGACAAGTGTCCCTAGGTGGGCGACACCTTGTCTTGTCTTACCTTGGTTTCTCCTCCATCCTTTCCTATATACGTGTTCCCATTCTCTTGCTAAGGATCCCTTTTAGCTCCTTAGTTTCCTCTTTCCCTTGGTGCACGACACCCTCTTCTTTTGCAAGCTTGGTGGCTGATCCTTCTTGGAGTCTTCTTCTTCCTCTAGTGGTGGCCGAACCCTAGAGTACCTTGTTCTCTTCTTGTGGTGGTTCTTGGAACTAGGAGCTTGGAGCTTGCTTAAGGCACATTACATAACTCCTAACCCTAACTATACTACCTTTTATGTTCTTGCATGTTTCTTATGCTTATAATCGGCCAAGTATGTTTCTAGAAATGGATCTTGCTTAGTTGCACCTTTATCTTATAGTAATGGTGATCTTGTTGTTATCGTTGAGGATTCATGCTCTAGTTGGCCAAACTATGTTTTGGGGTCTCCTTGTTAAGCAACGCTCCTTTCCCTCCTTGGTCTAGAGAAGTGAGCTTGAGCTTTAGTAATATGAGCAATACCCCTCTCTCGTTTAAGTTGAGAGGTGAGCTTGTGTTCTAGTTGCTTGAGCAATACCCTCCTCTCACCTTGGATTTGAGAGGTGAGCTTTTTGGTAGATGTAGATCCATGTTAGGGTTGGTCCTTGTGGTTGCCCGAGTTGTGATAGAGGTTGTGCAAAACCCCTCTCTCTTGTTTGTTGAGATGGGAGTCGATCTTTTTAATCAATCTAGGGTTTGGTGCCCTTGTGCTTGAGATTGATGATGGTATTTTTGGGTTGTACCTTGCACGATATGGCTTGGGGATGGTGTCACCCAATACCCTCTTTAATCAAGAGTCTTGGGTTGATTTATGAGGTTGTGTTGGGCGATACACCTTGGCCTTCGCCTTGTGTGTTGGCCAATAGGATGAGACTAGCTTGGATGAACGATAGGCTTTCCTTTGCTGCCCGTTTGAGTTGTATCCTTGGGCGTCATGCCTTGTTGAGTGCTCTGCCTGTTATGCCTAGCTTGTAGTGGTTTGGTTCTTGTTATACCTTGAGCATTATGGAGCTCAGTGGGCTAGTCTTGTGTTGGGCGACATGGTTTGGTGGTGATGCCCGATATAGTGACATATGATAACCCTAACCCGACATAAGGATGCACGTCACATTCATGCACGATATGCATGGTTGCACGTCATGCCCCATAGACCTAGTTGCACGTCATGCGGTGTGCACGATATGCCCTGTCTCTGGTTGCACGATACACCAGGAGATGGTAGCCTGATACCCTTTCTAAGTGCTTGACCGATATGTAGCTAGATTGCTTGGTCGATATGTGGTTAGAGTGTTGGGCGATATGAGGGAAGTACTCTGCTCGATACCATCTCTAGTGAGGGTGCCATGCCCATCACACTTCTTGTGAGGGTAGTGGGTACTTCTAGTGAGGGTCTCATTCCTTCTGTAAAACCTTTATGCTGGTTTTGTTCATGTAATCACGTTTGGTTTATGATAGTGACCCTTAATATGCTTGATGGCAATGAATATAATAGACCCCACCTATGTAGCTTACCATGGTGTTACATGTGTTTATGACCATCTTGAATTATCTGTAAAATGCTGAGAATGGTAAGTATATAAGGTGCTTTACTTAATGATATGACCTATGTCTATGGTCACAGGTTGAGGCATGAATGATAAAGTATATAATCATCAATGTTGCCCTATGTCTATATGATCTTCCTATTAATCCACATTGATTGTGTATAATAACCATGTAGGTGTTTCAAATAGATGCATAGCCAGGTAAAGGGCTATGAGGTATATATGTCTGAATAACACCACTTTGATGGTTACTCTTGATAATAAAATAATATGCATGATGTGTTTTGGTCTGAGGACCTGAGTTTAGCTAAAGTGCTGATATTGCTATCTCATGATGATGATGTAAGCCTTGAGAGGCAGTGACACTATGTGATGAGGGATTGAGATCCCATGGCAATGTAATGTTGGATCCTTGTGATGGATCAGGATGATGATTGACGACAGTTAAAAACATGATCTTGATTTTCATGTTGTTTATTCTTGTTATAGTTTGTATGCTATACAACTTGATTGCCTCAATGATCCACTTAAAATATACTAAGTAATCATAGTGGAACATATCATGAAGTTGCCCTGGCCATAGATCCATTATCGTCAGGAGCTGGTGATGGTGAAACAGGTTCTCCTGCGGGTTAACCTAGAAGTGCATATTGTTGAATATGCGTGGTTTCTCCTTGCCGAAAATGAGGAGGTATGAGTGCAACTGCGGTTGTAGACTCCAGAGTGCAGATTTAGGCCCGTAGCTCAATATCTGAAGAGCATGGTGAACAGGCCCATGGCTCAGGATATGTGATATGGGAGCATGAATGCGTTCATGGCTCTAAGCACGGTGAACAGGCTCGTGGCTCAGTTTCACTAGCGCCGGTACCTGTACCAAGGCGGGCTAGGTAGAGGGTAGCCTGACCCTGTGGCTGAAGCCACTTAAGCATGAGACTGTGGTCCTGCTTGTGTTGTACTCGTGCACTGACCACAAGGTGGGAGGTTGTGGAGTCCGACTCTTCCATTAACCTTGTATGGCACCAGCTTGGGTTTCGCAACTAAAGGTTGGATTTGAGAGGTACGGCTCACTTCCTCAGGGCATAATAATACGTAATTCAGCCAAATAGTATTTATTGCTTAAGGTAAAACACGGAACATTAGTTGAGGCCTTTCTTGAGTAGTTGATCTCGTTATACCTTGCAGTTACTTATATGTTCCTTATGTTTTGTGGTAAGATCTTATATATGTTATCTTGTCAATCATGTTCCATAAAGAAATACATGGGTATATGACTTCCATACTTTCTGGTAAGCTTGACGGTATGAATAGCTTTACTTTATAAACTGCTCTTTTTATATCTCCTATCAGTTACCTGCTGCTTTTGCCTTAACCTTTCTTTGGTTTTATGGTTTTGGCGGGGAGTTATGTTTCTTGCTGGGATTGTGTGTCTCACCCTGATGGTTTACACCCTTTTTAGGTGTTCGAGCTGGACGTGGTGGTGGTCGTGGAGTTGCGGCCCAGAAGCAAGAAGAGCAGTAGAATGCAAGAGATGGAAATGTTGTTATTTTGGTTGTTTTGTAGTAGAGTCTAGAGTTATCCCTGTACTCTCAGGTCCTTGGAGGCGTTTTGACGTTGTTTCATGATGTATAGCCATTGATGTTTTGTATATCCTACTGCTGGTCGGATGTGGACCGTTATGTACGTATAAATAGGTGATGAACTCATATGATAGGTTGACATATGATCTCCTAAGCTGTGGACACATGTCAAGATCTTGTATATGTTTATATAACCTATTTCCTTGCAAGATGAGGATCGGAATGTAATAGTTTTCTTAGTTTATCTGTTTTCTACAATTGGTTTTAATTAACCCGTGTTGTTGGTAATTTGTGGTTTATGGTGTTTTCTGCACATTTTTGCATAACACCTCGCTGTCTGTGTGATAGTGGGATGTGTTGCCACATGTTTGGTATCAGAGCTCTAGGTTCGCTGAGTCTATAGGGATTTAGGACTAGGATGTGTCTAATTTTTTTAGTTTTCCAAATTTTCTTACAAACATATTCTTCCCTCAGTGGAAGAAAAAGCCAAGATGTCTGGAAACCATGAAGAACATGCAGCTGAGAACAGCGATGCTGCATCAGTTGATGGAGCAATAGGTCAGGCACATAAGGATCGGGTGCCTGAGGTCACCCAACCTGACCCAACCATTCTTGAACACCCTGCCTATCAACATCTTATGGGGCATATGATGGCTACGATGAATCTCACGGTAGAGAGATTGAGAGTGCCTCTACCGAGAGCGCAGGCTCCCCATGGTGAAACATTGGGCATCGGGAAGACCTTTGAGCGGCTTCACCGAGTCGGAGCTTCGGATTATGCTGGGACGGTTGATCCAGCGGATGCAGATCTGTGGTTGACAAGTCTTGAGAAGGCTTTTCGGATCCTCGACATCCCCGAAGCAGACAAAGTCAAGCACGATGTCTACCTTCTGAAGGGTAGTGTTGGTCACTAGTGGACCATCGAGGAGGAGAAGCGACCTGGTGAGGTGATCGGTTGGGAGGTTTTTTGGTGCGAGTTCGTCCGCAGATACTTTTTAAAGACGCATTTGGATTCGAAGATGAGCCAGTTTGAGTGCTTGCGCCAAGGAACAATGAACATCACCGAGTACGAAGCCAAGTTCATTGATCTGTTGAGGTTTTGTCCTCATATGGCAACAACAGATGATGAGCAGATCAGACGTTTTGAAAAGGGTCTAAGTGCTGAGCTGACAACACCTGCTTCTGCGTTGGAGAATCGAGAGTGGTTTGCTACGTTTGTGGAATTTGTTCGGAGGATCGAACGGTCATTAAGGGAGAAAAGAGAATCCTTGTCTAAGAAGAGGCCTGCTCAGTTCCAGGGACATATGTTTGGTGGCTTCAAGAAGCCAAGGTTTTCAGCACCTTCCGTGATGAGAGGTTCTAGTTCACCGTCATAGTGGTCTCCTAGTAAGGGAAGAGGTTATATCTCTTCACCGTAAAAGGCACATAGTACAGCTTCTGTGGCAGTGACAGGGCCACCTAAGCCACAATAGCGAGACCAGTCATGTGATCTGTGTGGTCAGATCGGGCATTAGAGGTCAAATTGCCCAAGTAGAGATGTTGAAGTGACGCAGCAGCTGAGGCAGAATCATCAAGCTTCAGATAGACAGCTGCCCAGTAGTAGCAAGGGGTGAGGACGCGGTCAAGCATCACAAGCGAGATCATCTGCTCAAGGAAGCAGAGGACGTGGATAGCAAGCAACGGCTCGATTCTATGCCATGAGTCAGCCGGAGGCGATAGTCAACCCGCAAGTGGTGGCAGGTCAGATGGAGTTATTTCATTCTGATATGTCTTCTTCTTGCTTTATATCTGTCCTGGTTGACCCGGGTGCTACACACTCTTTTATCGCCTATAGTATGCATGAAAATTGTCTTTTTCCTGTTAGTTGTAAGAAAGATAGCTTGTTGTTACAAACCCCTCTTGATGGTTCCTCAATGCTTCGAGAAGAGTGTTCATCTTGTGTCTTATGTTTTTTAGGGCACAGTATACAAGTGGATCTTATACCACTTGATATGCATGGTTTCGATGTGATCCTTGGGATGGATACCTTAGAGAAGTATAAGGTTGTGTTGGATTGTGGTTCCAAGCAGGCTCTGTTTGATGATGATGGAGAGAAGTGGGTCTTCCAAGGAGATTGGAAGATTCTTTCGACATGTCTAGTATCAGCTATGGTGGCAGAAAGGTTGTTATGACAAGGATGTAAGGCATTCTTAGCTCACATTGTTGATACCAAGGCGGGAGGTCCTAGCCTTGAGGAGGTGTCGGTTGTCCGAGAGTTTGCGGATGTGTTTCCTGATGAGTTCCCCGGTGTTCCTCCACCCCGAGAGATTGATTTTGAGATCAATCTAGTTCCAGGAACACAGCCAGTTGTGCAAAAACCATATAGGATGGATCCAGTAGAGATGGCAGAGCTTAAGAAGCAGTTGCAAGAGTTGTTGAAGAAAGGTTTGATCTGACTAAGTACGTCACCTTGGGGTGCTCCAATGTTGTTTGTTAATAAGAAGGACGGATCGATGCGGTTGTGTATAGACTACCGGCAGTTGAACAAGGTCATGATAAAAAACAAGTACCCGTTGCTGAGGATAGATGATTTGTTCGATCAGTTGCATGGTGCTACAATGTTTTCAAAGATCGATCTACGGTCCAGATATCATCAGTTGAGGATTAAGGTGGATGACATACCAAAGTCAACTTTTAGGATGAGGTATGGTCACTTCAAGTTGGTGGTTATGCCGTTCGGGCACCAATGCACCTGTTGCTTTCATGGATTTGATGAATCGAGTGTTTCGTCCATTCCTAGATCAGTTTGTCGTAGTCTTTATAGATGACATCTTGATTTATAGTCGGGACATGCAAGAGCATCAACGACATCTTCAACTAGGGCTGACTCTTCTTCTCCAACATCAGTTGTATGCCAAGTTCAGTAGGTGTGAGTTCTAGTTGGAAGAAGTAACTTTCTTGGGTCACGTGATATCTGCTGAAGGAATCAAAGTAGACCCGAAGAAGGTGGAATCCATTACAGAATGGGAACAGTTGAAGATGCCAACAGAAGTTCGTAGTTTCCTGGGATTAGCAGGATACTACCGAAGGTTTATCAAGGACTTCAGTGTGATCACGTTACCAATGACGAAGTTGACCAGAAAAGATGTACCTTTTGTCTGGGATGACCGTTGTCAGCAAGCTTTCCAAAGTTTGAAGGAGAAGTTGACTAGTGCTCCAGTACTAGTGCTGCCAGAGCCTGGAAAGGGCTATGTTGTTTTCTGTGATGCTTCCAGGAAAGGTTTAGGTTGTGTGCTGATGCAGGAAGATCATGTGGTCTCTTTTGCTTCGTGACAACTTAAGAAACACGAGGAGAACTATCTGACTCATGATTTGGAGTTGGCAACAGTGGTTCATGCATTAAAGATTTGGAGACACTATCTTTACGGGGAGGTATGCCAGATCTTTACAGATCATAAGAATCTGAAGTACATCTTTTTGCAGAATGAGCTAAACATGCGACAACGCCAATGGGTGGAGTTGATCAATGATTACGACTGCACCATTCAGTATCATCCTGGTAAGGAAAATGTGGTAGCTGATGTGCTTAGCCGAAAGTCTTCTTCCCCCTTTACAAAGAAGGAACAATTGAGTTCCTTGGTATGCCATAGATGGGATATGTTTGTCTCCCTGTGGCAGATGAATGTGCAGATGGAAGTTTCCTTGTTAGCTGGGCTTTTAGCACATATGCAAGTCAATCCTACGCTGAGACAGTAGATCAAAGATGCAAAACAAACAGATGATGCAGTATAATTGATCAGATCAGAGTTCGGCAGTGAAAAGCGTGATGGGTTCCATGAGTCCGAGGATGGACTAGTTTGCTACCATAATAGGATGGTGGTCCCCGATGCTGATAATCTAAGGAAGCTAGTGCTCGAGGAAGCACACACATTGATGTATGCTATGCATCCAGGAATCACCAAGATGTATCATAATCTGAAGGACTTGTATTGGTGTCCCGGTTTGAAAAAGGATGTAGCCGAGTTTGTGTCTAGGTGTGCGGTATGTCAGCAAGTCAAGGTTGAGCATCAAAAGCCAGTAGGTATGTTACAACCCCTTCCGATACCGTAGTGGAAATGGGATCATATAACCATGGATTTTGTAGTTGGTCTACCCAGGACAACTAGGAATCATGATTCCATTTGGGTAATAGTGGACAGATTGACGAAGTCTACCCATTTCATACCTATGAAGACAACGTATACAGCTGAGAAGCTCGCTCGACTATATGTGGATGAGATAGTGCATTTTCACTGTGTGCCAACGACGATAGTTTCTGACAGTGGTCCTCGGTTCACGAGTCGTTTCTGGGAACTGTTGCACAAGGCGTTGAGTACACGGTTGAGGTTTAGCGCTGCCTTCCACCCACAAACAGATGGACAGTCTGAGAGGAAAATTCAGACTTTAGAGGATCTCCTTCGAGCTTGTGTTTTGTAGTTCCTAGGCAGTTGGGACATACATCTCAGTCTGATAGAGTTTGCCTACAACAATAGTTATCAGCGGAGCATTCACATAGCTCCTTATGAGATTTTATATAATAGGAAGTGCAGATCTCCTTTGTGTTTGTATGAGTCTGGTGAATATCAGCTTTTGGGTCCTGAGTTAGTACAGCAGACGACAAAAAAGATCAAGGTGATACAACAACAATTGAAAGCAGCACAAGACAAGCAGAAGTCTTATGCAGACAATCGTCGACGACCTTTGGAGTTCCAGGTAGGACACAAAGTGTATCTTAAAGTCTCGTCGTGGAAAGGTGTCCTAAGGTTTGTCCAGAAGGGTAAGATAGCACCCAGATATATGGGGCCATACCCAATCATAGCACGTAGGGGAAAGGTAGCTTATGAGTTGGAGCTGTCGCCAGAGTTGCACAGATTACATCCAGTGTTCCATGTCAGTATGTTGAAGAAAAGTCATCTGGACACAGGAACAGTGATACAGTCAGTTGAGGTTGAGCTTGATGAAGATGTGACCTATGAGGAAGGTCCTGTGATGATCCTTGATAGAAGAGTAAATAAGCTTAAGAGGAAGGACCTCGTTCTGGTAAAGGTTGTTTGGCATCACCGTGGAGTTGAGGAAGCCACATGGGAGCTTGAGGAGAAGATGAGGAGAAAGTATCCCTCGCTCTTCTCTTCGGATTTCGGGGACGAAATCCCTTTATAGAGGTTTATGGCTTGAAAGGACCCCGACCTTCGTTTTGGGCTTACCCTATTTGTTTTGCCTAAATCTTGTGCTTGGTTGTTTGCTAATAACCTTTAGTGGTGATTAGGGTTTGTTGGTGCTTTGTTGACAGCTGGATGTGCTACTTGCAATTAACCCAAGTCTAGGGTTTTTGGGCAAGTTTTCCACCTTATGTGGTGTTCCTCCCTCTCCTTGCATCCTCCAGTGTTGAGAGGAAGGTTTGGGCTCGTTGCTTGAGTTCCCTTGGGCTTGCTTGAGCTTGTTGGGCTTTGTGGTGCATTGCCTTTGCCTCTTTCAACCTTGTGTCAGGAAAGTATGCTTGTGTCGGCCTAGGTGTGTCAGCTTAGGGTGTCTGTCGGCCATGGTATAGAGGTGTGTCGCCCATGGACCATTTGACCCTCTTTGACCTCATTTGTGTCAGCACTAGTGGATGCTTGGTGCTTGATGCTTGCATGTGGCAATAGCATTGGACATGTGTTTAAGACATGTTAGAGTGGTGGCATTTCTCATGGACAAGTGTCCCTAGGTGGGAGACACCTTGCCTTATCTTACCTTGATTTCTCCTCCATCCTTTCCTATATACGTGCTCCCTTTCTCTTGCTAAGGATCCCTTTTAGCTCCTTAGTTTCCTCTTTCCCTTGGTGCACGACACCCTCTTCTTTTGCAAGCTTGGTGGCCGATCCTTCTTGGAGTCTTCTTCTTCCTCTATTGGTGGCCGAACCCTAGAGTACCTTGCTCTCTTCTTATGGTGGTTCTTGGAGCTAGGATCTTGGATCTTGCTTAAGGTGGGTTACATAACTCCTAACCCTAACTATACTACCTTTTATGTTCTTGCATGTTTCTTATGCTTATAATCGGCCATGTACATTTCTATAAATGGTTCTTGCTTAGTTGCACCTTTATCTTATAGTAATGGTGATCTTGTTGTTATGGTTGAGGTTTCGTTCTCTAGTTGGCCGAACTATGTTTTGGGGTCTCCTTGTTAAGCAACACTCCTTTCCCTCCTTGGTCTAGAGAAGTGAGCTTGAGCTTTAGTAATATGAGCAATACCCCTCTCTCGTTTAAGTTGAGAGGTGAGCTTGTGTTCTAGTTGCTTGAGCAATACCCTCCTCTCACCTTGGATTCGAGAGGTGAGCTTTTTGGTAGATGTAGATCCATGTTAGGGTTGATCCTTGTGGTTTCCCAAGTTGTGATAGAGGTTGTGTAAAACCCCTCTCTCGTGGTTGTTATGAGGTGAGCCGGTCTTCTTGATAAATCTAGGGTTTGGTACCCTTGTGCTTGGGGTTGATGATGATCTTGTTGGGTTGTACCTTGCACGATATGGCTTGGGGATGGTGTCGCCCGATACCCTCTCTTGATCTAGAGTCTTGGGTTGATGTATGAGGTTGTGTTGGGTGATACACCTCGGCCTTCGCCTTGTGTGTTGGCCAATAGGATGAGACTAGCTTGGCTGAACGATAGGCTTTCCTTTCCAGCCCATTTGAGTTGTATCCTTGGGCGTCATGCCTTTTTGAGTGGTCTTCCTGTTATGCCTAGCTTGTAGTGGCTTGGTGCCCATTATACCTTGAGCATTATGGAGCTCAGTGGGCTAGTCTTGTGTTGGGCGACATGGTTTGGTGGTGATGCCCGATATAGTGACATATGATAACCCTAACCTGACACATGGATGCACGTCACATGCATGCATGATATGCATGGTCGCACGTCATGCCCCATAGACCTAGCTGCACGTCATGCAGTGTGCACGATATGCCCCGGTCTCTGGTTGCACGATACACCAAGAGATGGTAGCCTGATACCCTTGCTAAGTGCTTGACCAATATGTAGCTAGATTGCTTGGCCGATATGTGGTTAGAGTGTTGGGCGATATGAGGGAAGTACCCGGCCCGATACCATCTCTAGTGAGGGTGCCATGCCTGTCACACTTCTTGTGACGGTAGTAGGTACTTCTAGTGTGGGTCTCGTTACTTCGGTAAAACCTTTATGCTGGTTTTGTTCATGTAATCACATTTTGTTTATGATAGTGACCCTGAATATGCTTGATGGCAATGAATATAATAGACCCCACCTATGTAGCTTACCATGGTGTTACATGTGTTTATGATCATCTTGAATTATCTGTAAAATGTTGAGAATGGTAAGTATATAAGGTGATTTGCTTAATGATACGACCTGTGTCTATGGTCACAGGTTGAGGCATGAATGATAAAGTATATAATCATCAATGTTGCCCTATGTCTATATGATCTTCCTGTTAATCCACGATGATTGTGTATAATAACCATGTAGGTGTTTCGAATAGATGCATATCTAGGTAAAGGGATATGAGGTATATATGTCTGAATAACACCGCTTTGATGGTTACTCTTGATAATAAAATAATATGCATGATGTGTTTTGGTCTGAGGACCTGAGTTTAGCTAAACTGCTGGAATTGCTATCCCATGATGATAATGCAAGCCTTGAGAGGCAGTGACACTATGTGATGAGGGATTGAGATCCCATGGCAATGTAATGTTGGATCCTTGTGATGGATCAGGATGATGATTGACGGCAGTGAAAAACATGATCTTGAGTTTCATGTTTTTTATTCTTGTTATAGTTTGTATGCTATACAACTTGATTGCCTCAATGATCCACTTAAAATATACTAACTAATCATAGTGGAACATATCATGTAGTTTGCCCTGGCCATAGATCCATCATCGTCAGGAGTTGGTGATGGTGAAACAGGTTCTCCTGCGGGTTAACATGGAAGCGCATATTGTTGAATATGTGTGGTTTCTCCTAGCCGAAAATGAGGAGGTATGAGTGCAACTATAGTTGTAGACTCCAGAGTGTGGATTCAGGCCTGTAGCTCAATATGTGAAGAGCATGGTGAACAGGCCCATGGCTCAGGATATGTGATATGGGAGCATGAATGCGTTCATGGCTCAAAGCACTGTGAACAGGCCCGTGGCTCAGTTTCACTAGCGCTGATACATGTACCAAGGCGGGCTAGGCAGAGGGTAGCCTGACCCTGTGGCTGAAGCCACTTAAGCATGAGACTGTGGTCATGCTTGTGTTGTAGTCGTGCACTGACCATGAGGTGGGAGGTCATGGAGTCTGGCTCTTCCATTGACCTTGTATGGAACCGGCTTGGGTTTCGCAACCGAAGGTTGGATTTGAGCGGTTTGGCTCACTTCCTCAGGGCATAATAATACGTAATTCAGTCGAATAGTATTTATTACTTAAGGTAAAACACAGAACATTGATTGAGGCCTTGCTTGAGTAGTTGATCTCGTCATACCTTGCAGTTACTTAAACATTCCTTATGTTTTATGGAAAGATCTTATAAATCTTATCTTGTCAATCATGTTCCATAAAGAAATACATGGGTATATGACTTCTATACTTTCTGGTAAGCTTGACGGTATGAATAGCTTTACTTTATAAATTGCTCTTGTTATATCTCCAATCAGTTACCTTCTGCTTTTGCCTTAACCTTTCTTTGGTTTTATGGTTTTGGCGGGGAGTTATGTTTCTCATTGGGACTGTGTGTCCCACCCCACTAGTTTACACCCTTTTTAGGTGTTTGAGCTAGACGTGGTGGTGGTCGTGGAGTTGCGGCCGAGCAGCAAGAAGAGCAGTAGAAGGCAAGATATGGAAATGCTTCTATTTTGGTTGTTTTATAGTAGATTCTAGAGTTATCCCTATACTCTCAGGTCCTTGGAGGCATTTTGATGTTGTTTCATGATGTATAGCCATTGATGTTTTGTATATCCTGCTGCTGGTCGGATGTGGACCGTTATGTACGTATAAATAGGTGATGAACTCATATGATAGCTTGACAGCTGATCTCCTAAGCTGTGGACACTTGTCAAGATCTTGTTTATGTTTATATAACATGTTTCCTTGCAGAATGAGGATCGGAATGTAATAGTTTTCTTGGTTTATCTGCTTTCTATAATCGATTTTAATTAACCCGTGTTGTTGGTAATTTGTAGTTTATGGTGTTTTCCGCACGTTTTCACATAATACCTCGTTGTCTGTGTGATAGTGGGATGTGTTGCCACAAGTTTGGTATCAGAGCTCTAGGTTCGCTGAGTCTACAAGGATTTAGGACTAGGTTGTGTCTGTTCTTATGAGTTTTCTAGATTTTCTTACAGTCATCTTCTGCCCTCAGTGGAAGAAAAAGCCAAGATGTCTAGAAACCATGAAGAACATGTTATTGAGAATAACGATGCTGCATCAGTTGATGGAGCAATAGGTCATGCACATGAAGATTGGGTGCCTGAGGTCCCCCAACCTGACAACCATTCTTGAACACCCTGCCTATCAACAACTTATGGGGCAGATGATGGCTACGATGAATCTCATGGTAGAGAGATTGTCAGTGCCTCCACCGAGAGCACAGGCTCCCCATGGTGAAACATCGGGTATCGAGAAGACCTTTGAGCGGCTTCACCGAGTCGGACCTTCGGATTATGCTAGGACGGTTGATGTAGCAGATGTAGATTTGTGGTTGACAAGTCTTGAGAAGGCTTTTCGGATCCTCGACATCCCCAAAGCAGACAAAGTCAAGCATGCTGTATACCTTCTGAAGGGTAGTGCTGGTCACTGGTGGACCATCGAGGAGGAGAAGCGACCTAATGAGGTGATCGGTTGGGAGATTTTTTGGCGCGAGTTTGTCCGCAGATACTTTTTGAAGATGTATATGGATGAGAAGATCAGCCAATTTGAGCGCTTGCGCCAAGGAACGATGAATATCACTGAGTACGAAGCCAAGTTCATGGATCTGTTGATGTTTTATCCTCATATGGCAACAACAGATGACGAGCGGATCAGACGTTTTGAGAAGGGTCTGAGTGCTGAGCTGACAACACCTGCTTCTACATTGGAGAATCGAGAGCAGTATGCTACATTTGTGGAATCTGTCCGGAGGATCGAATGGTCAGTAAGGGAGAAAAGAGAATCCATGTCTAAGAAGAGGCATGCTCAGTTCTAGGGACAGAGGTTTGGTGGCTTCAAGAAGCCAAGGTTTTCAACACCTTCCGTGATGAGAGGTTCCAGTGCACCGTCACAGTGGTCTCCTAGTAAGGGAAGAGGTTATGTCTCTTCACCGTCAAAGGCACATAGTACAACTTTTGTGGCAGTGACAGGGCCGCCTAAGCCACAACAACAAGAGCAGTCATGTCATTTGTGTGGTCAGATCAAGCATTAGAGGTCAAATTGCCCAAGTAGAGATGTTGAAGTGACGCAGCAGCCAAGGCAGAATCATCAAGGTTCAGATAGATAGCCGCCCAATAGTAGCAGAGGGCGAAGAAGTGGTCAAGCGTCACAAGTGGGATCATCTTCTAAAGGAAGCAGATGATGTGGACAACAAGCAACGACTCGATTCTATTCCATGAGTTAGTTGGAGGCGATAGTCAACCCGTGAGTGGTGGTAGGTCAGATGGAGTTATTTCATTCTGATATGTCTTCTTCTTGCTTTATATCTGTCCTGGTTGACCCGAGTGCTACACACTCTTTTATCTCCTATAGTATGCTTGAAAACTGTCGTTTACATGTTAGTTGTAAGAAAGATTGATTGTTGTTACAAACCCCTCTTGATGGTTCCTCAATGCTTCGAGGAGAGTGTCCATCTTGTGTCTTATCTTTTTCAGGGCACACTATACAAGTGGATCTTACACCACTTGATATGCATGGTTTCAATATGATCCTTGGGATGGATACCTTAGAGAAGTATAAGGTTGTGTTGGACTGTGGTTCCAAGCAGGCTGTGTTTGATGATGATGGAGAGAAGTGGGTCTTCCAAGGAGATAGGAAGATTCTTCCGACATGTCTAGTATCAGCTATGGTGGCAGAAAGGTTGTTACGATAAGGATGTAAGGCGTTCTTAGATCACGTTGTAGATACCAAGGTGGGAGGTCCTAGCCTTGAGGAGGTGCCAGTTGTCTGAGAGTTTGTGGATGTGTTTCCTGATGAGTTCCTTGGTGTTCCTCCACCCCGAGAGATTGATTATGAGATCAATCTGGTTCCAAGAACGTAGCCAGTTGCGCAAACACTGTATAGGATGGCTCCAGTAGAGATGGCAGAGCTTAAGAAGCAGTTGCTAGAGTTCTTCGAGAAAGGTTTCATCCGACCGAGTACGTCGCCTTGGGGTGCTCCAGGGTTGTTCATTAAGAAGAAGGACGGATCGATGCGGTTGTGTAAAGACTACCGGTAGTTGAACAAGGTCACGATCAAGGACAAGTACCCGTTGCCGAGGATACATGATATGTTCGATCAGTTGTGTTGTGCTACAGTGTTTTCAAAGATCGATCTACGGTTTGAATATCATCAGTTGAGGATTAAGGAGGATGACATACCAAAGTCAGCTTTTAGGACGAGGTATGGTCACTTTGAGTTTGTGGTTATGCCGTTCGGGCTAACCAATGCACATGCTGCTTTCATGGATTTAATGAATCGAGTGTTTTGTCTGTTCCTAGATCAATTTGTCGTAGTCCTTATAGATGGCATCTTGATTTATAGTCGGGACAGGGAAGAGCATGAGCGACATCTTCAACTAGCGCTGACTCTTCTTCCCTAACATCAGTTGTACACCAAGTTCAGTAAGTGTGAGTTTCGGTTGGAAGAAGTAACTTTCTTGGGTTACGTGATATCTGCTGAAGGAATCAAAGTAGACCCGAAGAAGGTGGAATCCATTGCAGAATGAGAACAGTCGAAGACGCCGACAAAAGTTCATAGTTTCCTTGGATTAGTATGATACTACTTAAGGTTTATCAAGGACTTCAGTGTGATCGCGTTACCAATGACGAAGTTGACCAGAAAAGATGTACCTTTTGTCTGGGATGACCGTTGTCAGCAAGCTTTCCAAAGTTTGAAGGAGAAGTTGACTAGTATTGCCAGAGCCTGGAAAGGGCTATGTTGTTTTCTGTGATGCTTCTAGGAAAGGTTTAGGTTGTGTGCTGATGTAGGAAGATCATGTGATCTCTTTTGCTTCGTGACAGCTTAAGAAACACGAGGAGAACTATTCGACTCATAATTTGGAGTTGGCAGCAGTGGATCATGTGTTAAAGATTTGGAGACACTATCTTTACGGGGAGGTATGCTAGATCTTTACTGATCATAAGAATCTGAAGTACATCTTTTTGCAGAATGAGATAAACATGCGATAATGCCGATGGGTGGAGTTAATCAATGATTACGACTGCACCATTGAGTATCATCTTGGTAAGGCAAATGTGGTAGTTGATGCGCTTAGCCGAAAGTCTTCTTCCCCCTTTACAAAGAAGGCACAGTTGAGTTCCTTGGTATGCCATAGATGGGATATGTTTGTATCCCTGTGGCAGATGAATGTGCAGATTGAAGTTTCCCTATTAGCTGGACTTTTAGCACATATGCAAGTCAAGCCTATGCTGAGACAGCAGATCAAAGATGCACAACAAATAGATGATGCAGTACAGTTGATCAGATCAGAGTTCGGCAGCAAAAAGCGTGATGGGTTCCATGAGTCCGAGGATGGACTAGTTTGCTACCATATTAGGATGGTGGTCCCCGATGCTGATAATCTGAGGAATCTAGTGCTCGAGGAAGCAAACACATCGATGTATGCTATGCATCCAAGAATCACCAAGATGTATCATAATCTGAAGGACTTGTATGGGTGGCCCGGTTTGAAAAAGGATGTAGCCGAGTTTGTGGCTAGGTGTGTGGTATGTCAGCAAGTCAAGGATGAGCATCAAAAGCCGGCAGGTATGTTACAACCCCTACTGATACCGCAATGGAAATGGGATCATATAACCATGGATTTTGTAGTTGGTCTACCCAGGACAACTAGGAATCATGATTCCATTTGGGTAATAGAGGACAGATTGATGAAGTCTACCCATTTTATACCGGTGAAGACAATGTATACAGCTGAGAAGCTCGCTCGAGTATATGTGGATGAGAAAGTGTGTTTGCACGGTGTGCCAACGATGATAGTTTTTGACAGAGGTCCTCAGTTCATGAGTCGTTTCTGGGAACAGTTGCACAAGGCGTTGGGTACACAGTTGCGGTTCAACACCGCCTTCCACCCACAAATAGATGGGCAGTCTGAGAGGACTATTTAGACTTTCAAGGATCTCCTTCGAACTTGTGTTTTGCAGTTCCTAGGCAGTTGGTACATACATCTCAGTCTGATGGAGTTCGCCTACAACAATAGTTATCAGCAGAGCATTGACGTGGCTCCTTATGAGGCTTTATATGGCAGGAAGTTCATATCTCCTCTATGTTGGTATGAGTCCGGTGAATATCAGCTTTTGGGTCCTGAGTTAGTACAGCAGATGACAGAACAGATCAAGGTGATAGAACTACAGTTGAAAGTGGCACAAGATAGGCAGAAGTCTTATGTAGACAATCGTCGATGACCTTTGGAGTTCCAGGTAGGAGACAAAGTGTATCTTAAAGTCTCGTAGTGGAAATGTGTGCTAAGGTTTGGTCGGAAGGGTAAGCTATCACCCAGATATATGGGGCCATACCCAATCATAGCACATATGGGCAAGGTAGATTATGAGTTGGATCTGCCGCTAGAGTTGCACAGATTACATCCAGTGTTCCATGTTAGTATGTTAAAGAAAAGTTATCCGGATACAGGAACAGTGATACAGTCAGTCGAGGTTGAGCTTGATGAAGATGTGACTTACGAGGAAGGTTCTGTGATGATCCTTGATAGAAGAATCAAGAAGCTGAAGAGGAAGGACCTGGTTCTGGTAAAGGTTCTTTGGCATCACCGTGGAGTTGAGGAAGCCACGTGGGAGCTTGAGGAGGAGATGAGGAGAAAGTATCCCTCGCTCTTCTCTTCGAATTTCGGGGATGAAATCCCTTTGTAGAGGTTTATGGCTTATAAGGACCCTGACCTTCGTTTTGGGCTTACCCTGTTTGTTTTGCCTAAATCTTTAGCTTAGTTGTTTGCTAATCACCTTTGGTGGTGATTAGGGTTTGTTGGTGCTTTGTTGAGAGTTGCAGGTGCTACTTGCAATTAACCCAAGTCTAGGGTTTGTGGGCACGTTTGCCACCTTTTGAGGTGTTCCTCCCTCTCCTTGCTTCCTCTAGTGTTGAGAGGAAGGTTTGGGCTCGTTTATTGAGTTCCCTTGAGCTTGGTTGAGCTTGTTGGGCTTTGTGGTGCGTTGCCTTTGCCTCTTTGGACCTTGTGTCGGGCAAGTATGCTTGTGTCGGCCTAGGTGTGTCGGTCTAGGGTGTGTGTCGGCCATGGTATGGAGGTGTGTCACCCATGGACCCTTTGACCCTTGTTGACCTCGTTTGTGTCACCTCTAGTGGACGATTGGTGCTTGATGCTTGCATGTGGCAATAGCCTTGGACATGTGTTTAAGACATGTTAGAGTGGTGGCATTTCTCATGGACAAGTGTCCCTAGGTGGGTGACACCTTGCCTTGTCTTACCTTAGTTTCTCATCCATCCTTTTCTATATACGTGTTCCCTTTCTCTTGCTAAGGATCCCTTTTAGCTCCTTAGTTTCCTCTTTCCCTTGGTGCACGACACCCTCTTCTTTTGCAAGCTTGGTGGGCGATCCTTCTTGGAGTCTTCTTCTTCCTCTAGTAGTGGCCGAACCCTAGAGCACCTTGCTCTCTTCTTGTGGTGGTTCTTGGATCTAGGAGCTTGGAGCTTGCTTAAGGCGGGTTACATAACTCCTAACCCTAACTATACTACCTTTTATGTTCTTGCATGTTTCTTATGCTTATAATCGTCCATGTACGTTTCTAGAAATGGTTCTTGCTTAGTTGCACCTTTATCTTATAGTAATGGTGATCTTGTTGTTATGGTTGAGTTTCGTGCTCTAGTTGGCTGAACTATGTTTTGGGGTCTCCATATTAAGAAACACTCATTTCCCTCCTTGGTCTAGAGAAGTGAGCTTGATCTTTAGTAATATGAGCATTACCACTCTCTCGTTTAAGTTGAGAGGTGAGCCTGTGTTCTAGTTCCTTGAGCAATACCCTCCTCTCACCTTGGATTTGAGAGGTGAGACTTTTGGTAGATGTAGATCCATGTTAGGGTTGATCCTTGTGGTTGCCTGAATAGTGATAGAGGTTGTGCAAAACCCCTCTCTCTTGGTTGTTGAGAGGTGAGTCGATCTTCTTGATCAATCTAGGGTTTGGTACCCTTGTGCTTGAGGTTGATGATGATCTTGTTGGGTTGTACCTTGCACGATATGGCTTGGGGATGGTGTCGCCCGATACCCTCTCTTGATCTAGAGTCTTGGGTTGATGCATGAGGTTGTGTTGGGCGATACAGCTTGACCTTCGCCTTGTGTGTTGGCCAATAGGATGAGACTAGCTTGGCTGAACGATAGGCTTTCCTTTACTGCCCGTTTGAGTTGCATCCTTGGGCGTCATGCCTTGTTGAGTGCTCTGCCTGTTATGCCTAGCTTGTAGTGGCTTGGTGCCCGTTATACCTTGAGCATTATGGAGCTCAGTGGGCTAGTCTTGTTTTGGGCGACACGGTTTGGTGGTGATGCCTGATATAATGACATATGATAACCCCTACCTGACACATGGATGCACGTCACATGCATGCACGATATGCATGGTTGCACGTCATGCCCCATAGACCTAGTTGCATGTCATGCGGTGTGCACGATATGCACTGGTCTCTGGTTTCACGATACACCAAGAGATGGTAGCCTAATACCCTTGCTAAGTGCTTGACCGATATGTATCTAGATTGCTTGGCCGGTTTGTGGTTAGAGTGTTGGGCGATATGAGGGAAGTACCCTACCTGATACCATCTCTAGTGAGGGCACCATCCCTGTCACACTTCTTGTGAGGGTAGTGGTTACTTCTAGTGAGGGTCTCGTTCCTTCTGTAAAACCTTTATGCTAGTTTTGTTCATGTAATCACATTTGGTTTATGATAGTGACCCTTAATATGCTTGATGGCAATGAATATAATAGACCCGACCTATGTAGCTTACCATGGTGTTACATGTGTTTATGATCATCTTGAATTATATGTAAAATGATGATAATGGTAAGTATATAAGGTGATTTGCTTAATGATACGACCTATGTCTATGGTCACAGGTTGAGGCATGAATGATAAAGTATATAATCATCAATGTTGCCCTATGTCTATATGATATTCATGTTAATCCTTGGTGATTGTGTATAATAACGATGCAGGTGTTTCAAATAGATGCATAGCCAGGTAAAGGGCTATGAGGTATATATGTCTGAATAACACCACTTTGATGGTTACTCTTGATAATAAAATAATATGCATGATGTGTTTTGGTATGAGGACGTGAGTTTAGCTAAAGTGCTGGAATTGCTATCCCATGATGATGATGTAAGCCTTGAGAGGTAGTGGCACTATGTGATGAGGGATTGAGATCCCATGGCAATGTAATGTTGGATCCTTGTGATGGATCAGGATGACGATTGACGACAGTTAAAATCATGATCTTGAGTTTCATGTTGTTTATTCTTGTTATAGTTTGTATGCTATACAACTTGATTGCCTCAATGGTCCACTTAAAATATACTAACTAATCATAGTGGAGCATATCATGTAGTTTGCCCTGGCCATAGATCCATCATCGTCAGGAGCTGGTAATGGTGAAACAGGTTCTCCTGCGGGTTAACCTGGAAGCGCATATTGTTGAATATGTGTGGTTTCTCCTAGCCGAAAATGAGGAGGTATGAGTGCAACTACGGTTGTAGACTCTAGAGTGCGGATTCAGGCCCGTAACTCAATATGTGAAGAGCATGGTGAACAGGCCCATGGCTCAAGATATGTGATATGGGAGCATGAATGCGTTCATGGCTCAGAGCACGGTGAACAGGCCCGTGGCTCAGTTTCACTAGTGTCGATACCTTTACCAATGCGGGCTAGGCAGAGGGTAGCCTGGCCCTGTGGCTGAAGCCACTTAAGCATGAGACTATGGTCCTACTTGTGTTGTACTCGTGCACTAACCACGAGGTGGGAGGTCGTGGAGTTTGACTCTTCCATTGACCTTGTATGGCACCGGCTTGGATTTCGCAACTGAAGGTTGGATTTGAGTGGTACGACTCACTTCCTCAGTGCATAATAATACGTAATTCAACTGAATAGTATTTATTGCTTAAGGTAAAACACGGAACATTGGTTGAGGCCTTGCTTGAGTAGTTGATCTCGTTATACCTTGCAGTTACTTATATGTTCCTTATGTTTTGTGGTAAGATCTTATAAATCTTATCTTGTCAATCATGTTCCATAAAGCAATACATGAGTATATGACTTCCATACTTTCTGGTAAGCTTGACAGTAAGAATGGATTTACTTTACAAACTGCTTTTGTTATATCTCCTATCAGTTACCTGCTGCTTTTGCCTTAACCTTTCTTTAGTTTTATGGTTTTGGTGGGGAGTTATGTTTCTCATTGGGACTGTGTGTCTCACCCCGCTGGTTTACACACTTTTTTGGTGTTCGAGCTAGACGTGGTGGTGGTCGTGGAGTTGCGGCCGAGCAGCAAGAAGAGCAGTAGAATACAAGAGATAGAAATATTGTTGTTTTGGTTGTTTTGTAGTAGAGTCTAGAGTTATCCCTGTACTCTCAGGTCCTTGGAGGCGTTTTTGCATTGTTTCATGATGTATAGCCGTTGATGTTTTGTATATCCTGCTCCTGGTCGGATGTGGACCGTTATGTATGTATAAACATGTGATGAACTCATATGATAGTTTGACAGCTGATCTCCTAAGCTGTGGACACGTGTCAAGATCTTGTATATGTTTATATAACATGTTTCCTTGCAGGATGAGGATCGAAATGTAATAGTTTTCTTGGTTTATCTACTTTCTGCAATCGGTTTTAATTAACCCGTGTTGTTTGTAATTTGTGGTTTATGGTGTTTTCTGCATGTTTTCACGTAACACCTCATTGTCTGTGTGATAGTGGGATGTGTTTCCACAACAATGTTCGAGGCTATAGTCTATGGTCCAGACTGGAGGCGCAACAGCCAGACAAGTCCCAGTGAAACTAGAAAATAGTTTTACATCTACGATGATGAGGATATGTCGTTGGACTTACTCCAAGACCAGGTATGTCCTCAAAACCTTCCTTCCAATCTTATATTAATTGACGCGACCTATTGGTTATGGGGGATATGGTAGATAATTTTTTTGTTTCTGCTGCCGGTTCTGTAGCCATATTTCCCTACACAATCTACCTTATCAATGGCTAGTTAGTAGCTTAGGAAAATTTCTAACTTAGGGAAATTCATTAGCCTCTACCTTGTTGTTTGGTTTGGTAATCTAAATGGAAGTATAATGTTCACATGTCATCACCTCCAACCTAATTGATAAGTGCATCCACCAAACAACCCACACTCTCCTTTATTGCATTAAAACCCTAATTACCATCTCGCTTATTAGTGTTAGCTTAATTAGGTCTTTCACTACTTCTTGCCTTTCTCTTTTTTTGTTTTTTCTAGTTTAGGTCTTTCATTACTCTTGTGCTTAGTTTGATAGCTTAGTGTAGTGTAGATCTTTGCCTTTCTTGCCTTAGTGTAGTTTACTCTTTTCCTACCTTTTCTTTCTTAGCTTATCTTTCTTTTTCTCATTAGAATTAACTGTCTAGGGTTATCTTAGGTTTTGATCGTTGTTTCCTTTAATTGGTTGTTTGATCTATATTAGTGTAATCAACAAAACTAACCTATAAACCCTTTAAACCTAGACTATGTAGTATGAACCTAGCCCAAAACTAACCTAGCTCTAGTACCCCCATTTCTCCTTGTGGATCGTCCTTATACTTGTCACTTGCATGTGCTATGACATGACACCATGTGCTAGTTGGTAAGTGTGTTAGTAAAAGTAAGTGTGTTAGTTTAGGTCCCTTATATATTTTGAATGATCCTAAGTGTGTTCTTAAGTTGCATCTAATCAAACTCAATTGGTTAGGTGTAACCCTAGGCAAGTCAAAACACCCCAATAGATGATCCATTTGATCAACTGAGAGGTGTTGTAGTGTTCTCAAAGATAGATCTAAGGTCATGATACCATCAGTTGAGGATCAAGGCGAATGACATACCCAAGTCAACTTTAGGACTAGGTATGGTCACTACAAGTTTGTAGTTACACCATCTGGGCTAACTAATGCACTGCTAGCATTCATGGACCTATTGAATAGAGTGTTCAGGTTGTATCTTGACCAGTTCATGGTATTACTCACTGAAAGCCACCTAATATACCCCATAGAAATCCAGTAGTAGGAGCAACATCTACACCGGACATTGACTTTGTTGAGGAAGCACAAGTTGTATGCCAAGTTTAGCAAGTGTGAGTTCTGGTTGAAGGAGGTTTCTTTTTGTGGGCACGTGATATCTAGTTATCTACTAGAGGCATTTATATGGACCCCAAGAAAGTATAGTCAATGTTGGAGTGGGATCATCCTAAGACACTGATGGAGGTTTACAATTTCCTAGGCTTGAAAGGCTACTATAGAAGGTTTATGAAGAACATTGGTTCTATGGCGTTACACATAACAAACCTGATGAGGAGAGGTGTAATGTTTGTTAGGGATGACAATTGTGAATGTTCTTCCCAACTTTTGAAGGAGAAGCTGACCCGTGCAATGGTGTTAGTGTTGCCAGAGTAAAGAAAATGTTACATTGTCTTTTGTGATACACCAAAGATGGATCGAGATGCATGCTGATACAAGATAAGAATGTGATTTCTTTTGCTCTGTGATAGCTTAAGAAAAATGAGGATAGCTACCCAACACATGATCTTGAACTTGCAACTGTGGTCCATTATTAGAAGATTTGGAGACACTACCGACGTGTATTTTACTACGCGCTAAAAACGCAAGTATACGCGTCGAGTAGTACAGGCCTTTGTGAGGCCCGAGTCGAACACAGGGATACACTGAATTATTGGAGACTCCTACTAACTATTTGCGATCAGCTAAGCCGAATAACGAAATGGGGTTGTTGTCAAAATTTAAAAGAAAAGAAAAATAAAACAAAGCAAACAATCGATTAAAGGTTAATTTAATCAATTCAAAAGGTATCTTTAAGATTGCAGTTTCACCGCGGGTTATCATTGTATTAGGTTTCATATAACTCCTCAATCTTCTCTCTCTATCCGGGTAGTGGCCTGAAAACAGAATTACCCACTGTCGTGGTGTAATTCACTACTTAGGTTTAGGTTGATTCCACCGTCGTAGTAATCTATTCCCTAAACTAAGTGCATTACGAACGATCTCTCAGTTTCCACCATTAATTTTACACCTCCTTTGTCAAGGGATTTATCGATTAATGTAGATTTCGTCTCTTTTCAACCGTTAATCCTTCTGTCGAAGTGATTAAGGGCATTAGGTTATTATTATGGTGATCATGCATAACAATATATGGAGAAAACGAAATCATACCACGGATGTAGGAGAGAAAATATGAATTATTAATATAAAACTGTCATACAATGCATCCCCGGGCTACTCCCGGTCCTAAAGATGGAGGGGATTAGCCCCGCATGTTCATCTCGCACAAATACATGGTACAAATAGGGGAAATCATATGAAAAATGTGAATTAAATGGGAAAACCCCTGAACAGAGGAGAAGCAATGGATCCTTTGCGTAGAACACGAGCTTTCCCGCCTCTCGGTGGTGAAATCTGTCTTTGGCAGCGTCCGGATCGACAGGTATGAACTTCTAGCCTCCGTTCTCCTCTCTCTCCGTCCTTGGCACTTGTGCAATGGCAAAATTAGATCATCCCCTCGTCTGGGCGGCCGTCATTAGGTATAAGTCCCTAATTAGGTCGTCAATTAACTCCAGCCGTCCGATTGAAATCAATCTGAATCCAACGCATATCTGACGGTGTCGATACCATCGACGCGGGTCGATGGTATCGACCCAGTGTAGTAGTGACAGCCGTCTTGTCTTTTCGTCCGAGTGCCAGTAGCCATCTCGATACCATCGACTGAGGTCGATGGTATCGACCTCTCTATAGTGTCAATTTTCTCGTTTAGCGACGTTGTAGCCTCCATGCGTCGATGGTATCGACTTGGGTGTCGATACTATCGACCACGTCCTCGCCAGCAACCTGAAGGGATCTCAATGCCATCGACTTGGGTGTCGATGGTATCGACTCTTTACTGCTCCTTTCGGCTGGCAACCTGTGGCCTTGTCGATGGTATCGACTTCCGTCGATGGTATCGACGGAAGCAGATACTTGTTTTTCCTGAAATTCCAATACAAGATCGAATAAATCCACATGAATTATGATAAAGTGATGATCAATGCTCAAAATGATAAAACTAAGGGGATTTGACATAAAATGATGGCAAAGACCAAAATAGGTGAATTGTGCAATATTAACCATAAAAATGACTAATAAAAGCACAAAATACATATCAAAAAGGTCTATAAATGCCACTCAAAATCATCGCATCAAACTTCCCTAAGCTTGAACATTGCTTGCCCTCGAGCAACTAATCCTTAGAATAGAATTGCTAATGTCAACTGAGAAACAACACACAAACCCAACATCCCATGTGACTCCCACTGAACATTCACAAACCGGCCTTTCCTAACCACAGAACGGTAATTACCCTAAAGGCGACAGTAATCATCAATAAAAGAAATTAACCTCCAAACCGATTAACACTATCACATAAAGCAGTTAACATAATAAAATTTGCCGATTCAGCATTGGTGCATCTCGTGATCGCCTATACTACGTTGCTCGCCCTAACTACCATCTACATGGAAGCAGTTCTCCTGATAATCATTAGTGAGGAGAATTTCACGGTGGCCTACCAATCCGAGCAACGGGTGGATGAAAATGGGTGGCTCATGGAAGAAAATGGAAGTATTGTACAGTTTCAACATGCATAAAACAAAAATGTCCTATATGATGCAAATGCACATTAGAAATGCCCTAATGCCTAAAATTGGGTGAAATGATGCATGCACTAACCATCCGCCTCAAAATGTGATGGATATCTAGTCAAACTACATCATGTACTCAATTTTCCTGAAATGCGAGTGATATCATGTTCCTTTCTCCTTCTTATTTCACTTTCTTCTAAATTCTTTTTTTTTATATTGCAGATTTCAGAATTTTTTTCTTCAGCCCACATATCCATTATTGCTTAAAGATAAGTTTATTGGGCTATTTTATTCATGCTCAGAAATTTTTTGTTCAATATTTAGAAGGTATGGAACAGTTTAATTCACCATTGGGGAAAAATTGAGACACATGATATACTTTATGCATGAAAATTATGAGTGCAACTACATGGCATGCACCTAAAGGTAATGTGCATGAACCCCTATATTTTTTTCTTTTTATTCAAAAGTATGGAAAATATCAATACAAGTCCTATCTACATGCTATGCACACAAGAAGGAATTAAAACTGCACTTTACTTCCAACTCTTAGGTGGATTATGGAAAAATGAAGTGGAATGATCACAAGATTAGATGACTGAACCTTAGAAAGATATTATGTGTCCCTCCTTACTGACCTGTGTAGTAGTTTAAAGGGTTCTCTCTCTTACATCCAATTAAGGTCTCATTACCATTTGGTTAGGTTAGGCTCAAACAACCATTATTGTCCACTTTTCATAAATCATTAGGAGTACAGGTGTGAACTGTTGTTTTAAAGTTGACATAATCAATCATTTTCGTAGGATGTGTTCCCCAAGGTCAACCAAAGCAAGCTATCCAAGACACAATTTTTTTTTAAATTTCCTTAAATTTCCCATGAACTAACAGCAAGATGACAAACTTTTACGACATCCACAGTTACACTAGATAGCACGTGGATCCTACAAAAAACTACAGATGCAAGAAACAAATAACAATGCTAAAAACTAAAATAATAAAAGATAGAGTTGTTCCAACTACCCCCTAAGCTTGAATCTGACTATGGCCTCATAGTCAAAAACAAACTTAAGAGTGGAACAGAGATACCCGATCACTCTTGTGGAGGCGGAGGTGGGTACTGTGGAGAAGTGGGGTCCCAAGACGGGAACTGCCCTTGGAAGTTCGGCTCATACGGGGGCATTGGTGGAGGCTGTGGATACCCACCAAAATAACCCTGACTCCAGTAGTGGTCGTAGAATGGCTGTTGCTGTTGGTCCATCCTATGCAGCCAATCATGGATGCTTTCTTGATTGGCGAAAAGAAGACGCTCATTCTCGAATATCGCCTGTTGGTTTACGAAAAGCCGGTCGGTGGTGTCTTGGATACCGGCATATGCAGCGGTGTGGCTGTGCTGTGTCTGCTAAATGTCTTGGAGCATGTTGTACATGCCCTGCATAGAATAAACATCCTCGCTAGGCTGCGAGGGCTGTGGTGATGGCGGCGTAGGCTGTGATGATGAAGACGCACCCGGATGCATCCGAGGACGCTTCCGGGGTGCTACTCGTACTCGAAGAGGTGTAAATGCCTCTTCTGCCTCCTCAGCCTCGTCGTCCTGTCCGTCGTTGTCGCCGTCATTACCGCCTTCTTCATCATCAGAGTCGATGGATATGATCAGCCATCTAAAATGCTGTGCGCCCGCGATGTTGAAGACGGGATCCGGCAGCGCACACTCCTGGTACACTTGATTTACGTGGCAATGCGCAAAAGCCACGCCAGTTCGGAGAAGAACGAGATTGGCTCGGTGTAGATGTTGCAAGTTGACCTTGCTTCTCATAGAAAGAGGAGTCAGCTGATCGAGATTCAAGCCCAAGTAGAGGGCTACCTTGGTGACAAGCCCCCCAAAATGAATCGGGGCTTTTCTCGTGCTCCTCTTCACCGCCAACACTTGTTGTAGAAAGAATGCACCCCAGTTGCATTCTTGGCGCTTCAAGAGCTGATATAAGAAGAAAAGATCCGTCTCCTGAAATTTGATTAGCGCCAGATCACTTCGAGCAAAGATGGTGGAACTCAACATCCGGTGCAATACCCGAACAAACGGGTGCTCGAAGTCGGCTACCGTAGCGTTGTGGTAGCTCACCGACCTCCCTTGTGGCACCGTCACCAACTCGGAGAAGAGAGCGTCGTAGTTGGTGCGGTTATCCGGCCGCCGGTGGTCATATGGAGAATGCATCCAATTGAATATCATGTTGAATTGGCGAAGCGTGAGGGTATAGTCACGGTTGTACAGCCGGAAAGACACCCGGCCCTTTATCCATTCGCGGTCAGTGGCGACGATGTCGTTGGGCACGACGCAGATGTCAAGTGACGCCATGAACTCTGCCACCAATTCTTTGTAGGTTGGCCACTCGCCGAAAAATGGCTGGCCATATGCATGGTACTGTAACTCATCGGACCTCCTGCTTGTATGTCTCGCCTACCCCTGCAGAACATAGGCCAGATTGGCCTCGAATCTGAGGTCTCGGATCATGTCCTGGTCCACATACCGGGTGGGTTTGATCTTCCTTTTTAAGATCTCCTCATAGATCTTCCTCACCTCTCTGGAAGGATGTACTAGGCGCGGCTGTGCAACCGACCCGGGAGGAGGTGGCACAAACTCCTGAATCTCCTTCGGGTCCGCACGTGAAGAAGATACTCCAGCGACGTGAGACATGTTGGCGATGAGAAAGGGATTAGAAAGAGAGAGCTCGATGCAGAATGGAGATGTGAATCTCCGTTTGAGGAAGATCGTCGCTCGGTGACGCTGTTCTTCGTTGTTGGATGGCTCGGGGGAGTGCTCGGCGCAAAGGGAGGAGATCACTCTGAAGGTGTGACGTCAAATGACATAGTAGTTCTCCTTAAATAGACTTGGTCGGCACTACTGTTGACCCGTCGATACCATCGACGCAGGTCGATGGTATCGACACGTCTCGATGCTATCCGGCCCTTTTGCAAGTATCGACGGCTGACGATTGCTTGATCTTGAAATCCGGATTGCTGACGTGTCGATACCATCGACATAGGTCGATAGTATCGATGCTGCACCCAGATCGATGACGTGGACGCCGCGATCGCCGTCGATTTCTTTGTGCGGATCGGTGACATGGATGGTCGATACCATCGACAGGAGCTGATGGTATCGACTTGGATTTATTGCGACACCGCCACTTTTTCACTTCAACCTGTGACCATGTCGATACCATTGACGAGGCCGTCGATGGTATCGAGTTGACTGAGACAAATCGCTCTGAACCTCTCCAGAGATCTCGATGGTATCGACTGATGTGTCGATACTATCGACTGTTGTTGGGTGACCTGCCTGTAGGTGTGTCGATACCATCGACGAGACCTTCGATAGTATCGACTCAGAACGAACCTTGTAGTTGTCAACCTGAACCTATGTCGATAGCATCGACAGGTGTGTCGATGGTATCGACTCTGCCTCAGCCTGCACAATGAACAAACGGATCAAGGTATCTTCTTTACACTAAAATTTTAACAAAATTAAAGCAACCTATGATTATAATTAAACGATCCTAATGTACCGATGGTTGGGTTGCCTCCCAACAAGCGCCCTTATTTAACGTCTTAGGCTAGATGGTATGAAGCTCATCATCTTTTCACCTTGGGGACTGCGCTTAGAGGATCATGTGGTAACTTGAATTCAACTCGATCTCCTCCAATTCCCAAGGATAATGTACCTCTCCTTAAGGCAGTCACGACGTCCGCCGTTGCTTGAAACGGTCTTCCTGGAAGAATTTCATAGCTTTGGAGCGGTGGCATATCAATGACAACAAAATCCACCGGGAATATGAATCTATCCACTTTGACGAGAACATCCTCACACACTCCATAGGGTCTCACGATAGACCCATCCGCTAATTCAATTGTTGCGGCTGAATTCTTTATATCTTTTAACCCTAGCTTTTGAAACGTCGCCAGAGGCATGAGATTTATGCTGGCGCCTGAATCACATTGCGCTTTAGGAAAATGTCGACCACCTATTGAGCAAGGAATGTAGAAGCCCCCTGGGTCTTTTCTCTTCTTTGGCGAACTCCCGTGAATCATAGAGCTCACCGTCTCATTCATCCTACAAATATCACTGTCTTTTATCCGCCTCTTCTTATTGATGATTTCCTTGATGAACCTCCCATAGGCGGGCACCTTCTCGATCAGCTCCACTAATGGAATATTGATGTGGAGTTTTCGGAATATTTCCAAGAATTTCCTAAAATGACAATGCTCTTTCTTTGACTTAGGATTGTCCAGTTTAGAAACATCTGTTGCATCAACACGCCTGTGGGGTGGCACATATGAGCTTTTCGGGGTTAACTCCCTTAAGCTTGCTTCAATCACTCCCTCTGACGTGGGCTTTGGCGAGACATCATCAACAGTAATAGCTTGTTGTGGTTCCTCTCTCAAATTAGATACTGCCACACGTGCACAAACAACCTTCAATTGTTCTTCTTGCCTAGATGGAGATGCAATATTCATAACTCGCTGTGATTTTCTGAAGAACGGGTTTCCGCCCGGCAGTCCATAGTAAGTGCATGGATACGGTATCACCGGTGACGCATGCGTATTAAAAGTCATTTTTCTTTCTTCTTTAGCTTCTTGCACCTGAGATTCCTCCTCATTGTTTACCACAGACAGATAGTTGACCTGATGGTGTGCTTGGGCCACGTTTACATTCTCGGCCAGTTTCTGTTGATTGGCGTGCTTGATGGCCGCCACTTCACTTGAAATCTGTGCCACGGTGGTTTCTAATGCCCGCATTTGTGCTCCATGGCTTTGCAGCGTCTGCCCAAATTTGGTTAAGATATCACCTTGAGATTGTAATTGTTTACCGAACATAGCCATCATTTCCTGATTATGTTGAACCATTTGACTAAGTAGTTCAGTGTTCTTGTCCTCCACTCTAGGTTGTGGCTTGGCATCTGGATCCTGCAGAAAATTGTTCGGATCCTTCCATGAGAACTTTTTATCTCTTCTCCATGCATAGTCATTGTTTCTGTATCCCTGTTGTTGCATGAATTTGACTTGGGCTTCCTCTTCCTCAGATGCATCATCCTTAGCTAGCAGCTTCTTGTCTAGAAGATCCAACTTGTCGTTCAGTTCTTTAACTACTTTGGATTCACCTGTGACTCTAACCTGCTCCACAGCACCTCTGTCACCCCATGACTGTTTCCTAGCCATGTTCTTTAATATCTCCCAACACCTATCATCTGTGTTATTCAAAAAAAATCCCGACCCGGCTGAATCCAGATTACTCCTATCATGATCGGAGAGAGCAAAATAGAAGATTTTCACATGCGTTTCCTTGTCCAACCCATGATGCGGACACCTTCTCAACATAACTTGGAATCGCTCCCAGGTCTCAGAATATGTTTCACCGGCCTGTTGGGTGAAATTATGAATCTTCCGGATCATGTCGTTAGTCTTCTCAGGAGGGAAGAACCTCTCAAAGAAGACCTCCACCATATTGTCCCAAGACTCCACGAACTCATCGTCTAGATTATGTAGCCACTCTCTTGCTGCTCCCGCCAAGGAACTTGGGAAAAGCTTGAGGTATAATGACTCTTGTGGAAACCTGTCTATTTTTACCATGTCGCAGTTTTCAACGAACTGGCTGATATGTGCTACAGGATCCTCATTCTTCAACCCATGAAACGCATTTGATTTCACCAAATTAATCAACGCTGGATCGATCTTATATGTCGGTATGTTGATCGCCTACTTTTTTATAGGCTCCTTTGAAGCTGATGAGGAAGAAGCTTTGATCTTCTCCCATATGGTCTGTGGCTCGGCCATGTCTTCTGGTTCAGATTCAGAATCTATATCTTCTTGGTACTCGTGCTCATAATGCTCCTTGTCCTCAGGTCCCGGAAAAATGGAACCTCAGGTGTGCGATTGTCGTAGTATGTACTACGTGTATGCACCATACACAGTACCTGAAATAAGAAAATTCAAGTTCAGTACTATGCTTAGACGAGTATAACAATTATAGTGCAATGTAAAAATATTTGAATTTGAATTAAAATTAAAAAGAAATTTGTGGCCTAGAGTGGCCGCTCGTAGCACTCGAAGTGCCAACAATTCCTCCGTATCCCCGACAACGGCGCCAAAAACTTAACGTGTATTTTACTACGTGCTAAAAACGCAAGTATACGCGTCGAGTAGTACAGGCCTTTGTGAGGCCCGAGTCGAGCACAGGGATACGCTGAATTATTGGAGACTCCTACTAACTATTTGCGATCAGCTAAGCCAAATAACAAAATGGGGTTGTTGTCAAAATTTAAAAGAAAAGAAAAATAAAACAAAGCAAAAAATCGATTAAAGGTTAATATAATCAATTCAAAAGGTATCTTTAGGATTGCGGTTTCACCGCGGGTTATCATTGTATTAGGTTTCATATAACTCCTCAATCTTCTCTCTCTATCCGGGTAGTGGCCTAAAAACAGAATTACCCACTGTTGTGGTGTAATTCACTACTTAGGTTTAGGTTGATTCCACCGTCGTAGTAATCTATTCTCTAAACTAAGTGCATTACGAACGATCTCTCAGTTTCCACGATTAATTTGACACCTCCTTTGTCAAGGGATTTATCGATTAATGTAGATTTCGTCTCTTTTTAACCGTTAATCCTTCTGTCGAAGTGTTTAATGGCATTAGGTTATTATTATGGTGATCAAGCATAACAATATATGGAGAAAACGAAATCATACCACGGATGTAGGAGAGAAAATATGAATTATTAATATAAAACTGTCATACAATGCATCCCTAGGCTACTCCCGGTCCTAAAGATGGAGGGGATTAGCCCTGCATGTTCATCTCGCACAAATACATGGTAGAAATAGGGGAAATCATATGAAAAACGTGAATTAAATGGGAAAACCCCTGAACGGAGGAGAACCAATGGATCCTTTGCGTAGAACACGAGCTTTCCCACCTCTCGGTGGTGAAATCTGTCTTCGGCAGCGTCCGGATCGACAGGTATGAACTTCTGGCCTCCGTTCTCCTCTCTCTCCCTCCTTGGCACTTATGCAATGGCAAAATTAGATCCTCCCCTCGTCTGGGCGGCTGTCATTAGGTATAAGTCCCTAATTAGGTCGTCAATTAACTCTAGCCGTCCGATTGAAATCAATCTGAATCCAACGCATATATGTCGGTGTCGATACCATCGACGCGGGTCGATGGTATCGACCCAGTGTAGTAGCGACAGCCATCTTGTCTTTTCGTCCGAGTGCATGTAGCCATCTCGATACCATCGACTGAGGTCGATGGTATCAACCTCTCTGTAGCGTCGGTTTTCTCGTTTAGCGACGTTGTAGCCTCCATGCATCGATGGTATCGACTTGGGTGTCGATACTATCGACCACTTCCTCGCCAGCAACCTGAAGGGATCTCGATGCCATCGACTTGGGTGTCGATGGTATCGACTCTTTGCTGCTCCTTTCAGCTGGCAACTTGTGGCCTTGTCGATGGTATCGACTTCCGTCGATGGTATCGACGGAAGCGGTTACTTGTTTTTCCTGAAATTCCAAGACAAGATCGAATAAATCCACATGAATTATGATAAAGTGATGATTAATGCTCAAAATGATAAAACTAAGGGGATTTGACATAAAATGATGGCAAAGACCAAAATAGGTGAATTATGCAATATTAACCATAAAAATGACTAATAAAAGAACAAAATACATATCAAAAAGGTCTATAAATGCGACTCAAAATCTTCGCATTAACTACCTTTATGGAGAGAATTGTTAGATTTTCACTAACCACAAGAATCTTCAGTATATCTTCTCAAAGTAGGAGTTGAACATGGGGTAGAGGAGGTGGATGTAGTTGATCAAAGACTATGATTGCACCATAAAATACACCATGGAAGCAAACATGGCAGCTGATACATTGAGTAGGAAGTCTTCTTTGTCGTCATATGTAAAGAAGGCACAATTATGTTCCTTGGTGTTCTGTAAGAGAGATATGTTGGTGATGTTGCATCAGATGTGAGAGAAGTTAAACTTTTCCTTGTTAGAGGGCTTGTTGGTGTAGTTACAAGTGAAGCCTACCTTGTTGCAGTAGATCAAAGATGTGCAACGTAATGCTATTGTGGTACAACAGATCTTATCAGAATTTTGCAGTTAGAATCATAAAGGCTTCCATGAGATAGAGTATGGAATAGTTTGTTTCCATGACATGATAATGGTTCCTGATGTTGATGGTTTGAGGAAGACAATCCCTGAGGAAGTTCATTCCTCCATGTTTGCGATGCATCCATCTAGGAACAATATGTAGCACAACTTGAAGGATCTATATTGGCGGACTAGCTTGAAGCATGATGTGGTTGAGTTTGTGGCAAGGTGACCTATGTGTCAACATGTCAAGTTTGAGCATAAGAAGCGTGTAGGAACTTTGCAATTGTTGCCTATAATGCAGTGGAAATGGGATCATATAACTAATAATTTTGTGGTTGGTCTTCCTAGGACAACCAAAGGTCATGATTCCATTTGGGTGATAGTTGATAGTTAACCAAGTCAGCACACTTCCTCCCGTGAAGACCATGTAAAAAACAAAAGTCCTCAGTTTACCAATCATTTTTGGGAGAGTCTACATACATCCATGGGTACTACATTGAGGTTTAGTACAACGTTTCACCCATAGATAGATGGTCTTGGAGGATCTGTTGAGAGCTTATGTTTTATAGTTTTTGGGATGCTAGGATGTGCACCTTAGTTTGATAGAGTTTGCTGATAAAAATTGTTATCAAAGAAGTATCCACATGGAACTATATGAGGTCTTGTATAGAAGGCATTGTAGGTCCTCTCTTTATTGTTATAAGATAGACGAGTATCAACTTTTGGGTCCTGAGTTTTTATAATAGACTATAGAGAAGATCAAAGTGATACAACAATAGCTAGAGGTATCCCAAGACAAACAAACATCTTATGCTAATAACAATCACATGCCTTTGGTGTTCCAAGTGGGAGATAGGTTGTATCTAAAGGTCTCTCCTTGGAAAGGTGTGATGATGTTTGGGAAGAAGGGTGATAACCTCCTATTTTGGACGATTATCTTAGTCTTTTTCTTTAGATTTCCATACTCTTTCTAATTTAAAACTATACACAATCCCAAAATTACCCTCTTTTTGTAAATATACCATCAGACTAACTTTTCCCTTTTATATATGCATAAAAACACAAAAAAATCATAAAAGATTAACTCAGCCTCAAGACCGCATGGATTCAAACGGTCCCAAGACTGCATGAAGCCAACTGGTCCCGAGACCGCATGGAGTCAAACAGTCCCAAGACCGCATGAAGCCAAACAGTCCCGAGACCGCATGTAGTTCAAACGGTCCCAAGACCGCATGAAGCCAAACGGTCCCGAGACCGCATGAAGCCAAACGGTCCCGAGACCGCATTGAGATCAAACGGTCCCAAGACCGCATGGAGTTCAAACGGTCTCAGGACCGCATGAAGCCAACTGGTCCCGAGACCGCATGGAGTTCAAACAGTCTCAAGACCACATGAATCCAAATGGTCTTGAGGTCCCAAACGGTCTTGAAATCCAAACGGTCTCCAAACCATTTGGACTTCACTTAAGGCCTATAAATAAGACCCCAAGGGTCCTCGACCAAAGGATCAAGTTTTCAGACGTCCAAAGGATGCCTCTATCATTCTAGAGCTCTTGCTACTTGCATCCTCAGCCCTGGGGCTGCCGGTCGGAGATCCATACTCCATCTTGAAGCTGCTTTCTCCTTCTTCGCCAAAGAAGGTGTGAAGGGGAGATCTCATCATCATGCAACCTTTGAAGACTGGTGGATCGTTTCTCTCTCTCCAAGGGGTTGACCTTCCTCCATCATTTATGGGGATGATGCTCTCTCTCTCTTCTTGCCTCCTTCTTTGTCCTAGTCATGAGCGAGTAGTCTCTTTCACTAGGGTGCGGGGAGTAGCCCCGCTACCCATGCTTTCATATCATGTAAATGTAATCCTTAGGTTGTAATATAGAGTTCTTATCTTTGTCAGTTCGACATCAAATGATTAATGCATGCATGTTGCTTGATCTCCAACTTGTGTTATCCTTTATCTTTTAGTATGAATTGTCTACGTTTGTACTATTAGATTCGAAACTCATTTTCATGTTGGTTCTTGGTGCATGTATCCACCATGCATCTGTTTCGGTATCTAGGAGTGTATCTCAAGAAGTGGAGTAAACTCACTATCATCCGTTGCACTTTAATACTATGAAATGGAATCAGTTGACGTATGGAAGTGCAACCTTGGTAAGTCGAGGAACACACTTTGCGAGGGGAATGATGCAAAGTAATGTGACCATTTGTTCGGGAATGGCTGGCATTGCAATAGTCCCGCACTTCTCGTAGTTAGATTCTCTGAAAGGATTCTAAGTCTACAAGGATACTAACTGACTAGACTCTTTTTGCAGGTTAAGTTTTGCTTTGCATGTGTTGATCCATGTGTAGTGGCGGTGAAAAACCGATCACACCATAGTGATCACTTATCATAGTTTAACTCATTAGATTTACTTGCTTTCTTTACTTTATATGTTCTTAGCTTAAACAACAAAATCCAACTTTCGATCTAAGTGCCTACTAGTAAGTAATTAAGTGAAATTCTACCGTTTTCTATCTTGTTGCTTGCAATAAGACCGTTGTCTTTTGGGTTCGATCCTAAATTTGTACTACGATAAGGCTTCCATACTCTTATGGGGTTGGAGCATTTATCCAAGCACCAGTTATAGGTAAACCTAGGGAAGACATCAACTCTCTAGGGTTTTTGGTGCATATTAGGACTCCCATCAGAAGAGTAATCTTTTGGTGTAAGTTCTAGATCCATCAAAGGGTAAGTTGGATCCTAGGTATATGGGACCTTACCCTAAGGTGGCACATGTTGGGAAGGTGGTCTAGAAGTTGGAACTACTACCGGAGTTGTACAGGTAGCATCGTGTGTTCCATGTTTCTATGTTGAGGAAGTCCAAACCAAATGCAGAGCAAGTGTTGTAGCTAGTGAAGGTTGAGTTAGAGGATGATGTGCCATATGTTGAGGGTCTTGTGTTGATCTTAGATATGAGAGTGAAGAAGTTTAAGAGAAAGGATATAATGTTGGTTAAATTTTTGTGGCATCACTGTGGCGTAGAGGAAGACACGTGGGATTTAGAGGATGAGATGAGTAGGAAATACCCATCTCTTTTCGCATAGGATTTAAGGGGCAAAATCATTGTTAGGGGTTTATGGTTGTAAGACCCCTAACCTAGCATTATGCTTGATATTTCTTGCTTAAAAATAATAAGATACTTAAAACCTTAATCTAATCATATGACGAGGCTTATAACATGGGACATGTTTATGTTTTTAGTTTGGTCCAGTTTGGTTGATGTTTGAGCTAGATACACCTATATGCGCTTGTTTTGGACCTGATTGCAATTTTAACCAAATTTAGGGTTTATCTTACAATTTTTCACATGATTTTTGCCTCACATGTTTGGGGGAACCATGTTGGAGAGAGATTTGCCTTTGGTAGATTTGTTTCACCTTTGTTTGATGAGGAGATAGGTGGTGACATCTTGAGTGTCGATGTGTCTAGGATTAACTTGGATGCCCTAGTTTAGTGTTGACCATGTGCTTTGACCATTGAGTTTTTTTTCTTTTAGCGAACACGTTGATGTCCTTTGATCATGTCTCTTTTGTCGAATAGGTTTTGAGGTGTGTCTTGAGTTCTTCGTAGTCAAAGGACCTTACCCCCCACCTTCTCCTTGGTCAAAGAAGATATAGGGTTCCAGATGTTTTGGGACCGATTTGTTTTGGTGTGTTTTGGTCATAGATAACCCATGCGACCGATGGGTATTCCTGGATAAGTAGGTTTATGGTTTTTCTTGTTTTTAATGAGCTTTGTTGCATGCATGATCTTAGTTATTGTGTGGATGTTATATGGTGTACGAGTGACGTGTTTAGTTGGGTACATAACCTCTTGTACCTCTCTCCTACCCTTGGATACTTATACCCCTCTATTTGCATGCAAGTGATCCTTTTTCTCTTTATTATTTCTCTACTCTCTTTGGAGCTTGTCCCTTGTGTTCTTGGTGTTAAGGAGAGCTCAACCTTGGAGCAAGGTGTTTGAACCCTTGCATGTGTGGATCTAGAGTTGGAGCAACTCATCTTTGGTGATCCTTTGGTGCTCCTTGATCTTGGTAAGTGATCTATCCTTCTTGGTTTTGTTTTATAGAAAACCTACCCTTCTCTTCTTTCTCTTGGCTGAATCCATGGGATACCATGGTAGTGATCCTTAAGGAACTTCTCTCTCTTTTGGCTGAATCCATGGTTCTCCATGGTAGTGCCTAAAGTTGGGTTGAATATCACCTCTTTTTCCTATCTTTTTGGCCTAGGGTTTTTCCTCTTCCTTATACAACTTTAACCTATGGTTTTATTTTCCTCCTTGAAGTGATGCTATCTTGGCTGCTAGGTGGTGATTAAGACTTGGTTCTCCTATGTTTCCTTGGAGCAAGCTTTGGTTCTCCTCTCTTTCCTTGGATCATCTTGCTTTTGAAGTTGTTCTTCACAATGAAGGTGAGTTATATAGCCTTCTCCTTGATTATAGATGCAAATAATCTTACATGCAAGTAGCCTATCTCTAAAATGTGGTTGTAAGATGTATAGTGAGGATAACTTGATTTAGCATTAATATCTATTTTGTAATCTCCAGTAGATTAACACTTTCTTATGAACCCTAATTCTTGTACCTAAAATTCTATTGATGGTGAAATGTTGGTTTTTACATGCACATCTTGAACGTCAATTTTATTCTCACAATCATAGTTTTTCTTTCTTTATTGATGATAGACGTTTTGACATGCATGATGGTATAAATGTGGGTTTTTCTATCTCTAGATGAGGTTTTGTTTCTCTCATAAGATGATGGGCAAAATTAGGGTTTTGGGTATTCCATTCCATCATGAGGATTGATCCTTGATGTTTCGGTTTCTGGTGTTAACCAACCTATTTGACCTTGTCTTTGAAGTGTTCTTCTCTCTCTCGATGGTTCAAGAAGTTCCTTGTGCGGTCTTTGAGTTTCATATTACTTTGGGGTCTCTAAGAATGTATTCTTTGAGTGGTCTAACAGATGAACTGTGTTCTTCAGTCGATAAGATTCTCCTTGTTTTCCTTCAATTACAAGGTTTTGGATTATTGAATTTTATGATGGTCGAACTTCTCTTCGATTGATGATAGTGTTGTGATGTATTTGGTTGCAAACTTTTTCTTCGACCTAGTCTCTTTGGTCAAAGGTATGACCCTTTCTCTTTGGTCGCTAGGGTTGATAATTTGTCTTCGGTCATGTTAGCTTTGTTTTTCTTTAGTCTCATAGACATGTGACCTAGGATTTCATTTGATCAATGAGATTCTCTGGACACATGTTATTCTTGTGGTGTTACGTAATGATGATGATATTAGACCTAATATGTTCCCAAAAACGTGGAGATGGTGACAATAGTGTTTAATGATATTTTTTATTTTGGAACCTTGATTCGCTTACAATGTTGAAACGTAACCCAAATTTGAGTACATGGTTTTAATGCTTATATTTCTTGAGTAACTAGTATGTTGATGGAGTACTTTCTCTCTCCTAATGTTGTAACACTAAATTGTTGATTGAATGGTCATCATAACTAATGACTGCTGTGGTATTACTTATGAGAAACATTTGTGGTGATCGTGGGCCTTGTTGAGGCATGAAGACATTATGATGTTCTTATAGGGGACAATGTGAATGGTCTTATGACCTTAGGCAACGACTTTGTTCCTAATTGAGGTGATAGCCTCTATAAATGTGATAAGGGATCTATATCCCATTATGATGTGATAATAGTAATGACCTTGTGTGTGGTAGGGAGACAATATTATGTGGTGATGCGATAAGCTTTATGCCTTTTACGTTTTTTTATCTTCTAAAGTTGTACTCTAGTTATGCTTTGTAGAATCCATTTAGGGTTTGCCTGTAACTTTATTCATGTAGTTAAAAAATAACAAATTGTCTACTAATCAAGTGGAACATAATCATGTATTTTCCCTAGACATAGATCCATTCCAGGTTTAGAACTTGTTGGATGGTGAAACGAGCATTCCTAAGGGAAACTGTTACAACCCCAATTTTGGGTTCATTTGCTGAGAAATATAATTTCTCATATTAAAGATTTTTGAATGAATAAATGAAATAATCTATTTTGGAATAAATGGATTTCATAGCCTTGTTGTTTGATTTGTGGGCTTTATTGGCCATTGGGCCCAATAACAAGAATATTCAATTAATTAATGAATAACTGAGAATTTGAGATAAGAAAGGTGTGGAAACCTCTAGAAGGCAAATCTAAAGAGGATTTCGTGCCTCTTAGATTCCTTGGGTTCCAAGGAGCCCAAAGTTGCAAAGAAAAGGCAATAAGAAAAGAAAACAACAATTAAGTATTTCCTTGTAAATAAAGAAATTGAAAATATTGATGAAATAGGGAAAATATGTGAAAAGAGGTATAATTGGATAATTCTTAGTGGGATTTCGTATCCCAAGGATTCCTAATAATAAAAGGAACACTAATGAGGAAAATAAAAGAGAAATAAAGAGAAATCCACAAAAAGGAAATATTTTAATAAGAAATAAAACAAGATAATGAGAATAATGCATATTGATGCATTTAAGGATAATAAGTATTCCTTTAAAATGAATTTCGAATTATTAAAGTTTCTTGGGTGCTAAGGAGCCCCAATAAGGGAGAAGAAAGAGAAAATACGTAATTACAAAATAAAGAAATAATGGGAATACACGATCCATCAACTATGTAATTTTGATAAAAGGGAGTATTTCCCTAAAGTAGATATGCATATATATTCGTGGCCAATAGTTCAAAAGGCAAGTTTAAAGAGAATTAGAAAATGGGTTTTCATATTTCTAATATCCATATATTTGAGGATATCCAAAAATAGAGAGAGAGAGAGAGAGAGCTACTTCTTAATGAAGGATTTGGTTTCCTAATAAGATAGGGACTTGTTCCCTCTTTGATGGGTCTCTTAGGGCGAGTTTCCCCCCCTATAAAAGGGGTAGACCCCCTGATCGAGTTCAAAGAAGGAAAACCCACGTCTTCCTCTCACCTCCCTATCTTCTTCTTCCTTGTTTACAACCCTAAACCCTAACCTTTGAGAGAGACTCCATCTCGTGAGCAGCGAGGGACCATGTGAAGTCGAGATGGTGGGTGGTTGCCCCACGAGACTAGGGAGAAGCTTCGCCATCATGGCGCTACCCTAGCTCGACCGCAACAGCTGCAGCACGGCTGTTATAACAGTCGCGCTTTGCAGACATGTCCGGCCAAACCAGCCACCATGGCCACGTGTGGAAGACACCTGGAGGGGCGTGGAGGGCCGAAGGAGGTCAGTGAAGGATCTGCCGTGAGTTTCGGGGTCCAGAAGGGGGGAGATCGGGCTGCGTGAGCCGCGCCTAGGGTTCCTGTCGCCAAAGCTGCAGCCGTGCGGAGGTTGAAGAAACCATAGAACCTTTGTACGGTTCTACCCTCAGCATATCAAAGGACGGGATGCTTAAGTGGAGGGAAAAATTGTCTTTCCGTTATGTTTTCAAGCCATGCGGATTACGTCGCATGGCAAGGCCTACGTGGCAGCCTCCAATTGGTCTGAAGTAAGTATTTTTGCTAAAATCATAACTCTTAATTGGTAGCTCAGATGAGAACATATGATACATGAATTTTTCTCATAAAAATGAGAGGAATCTAAATAAAATATAATTGGAGCCTGATTCCTTATGAATTTCGAAAAGTATGTAGAGATACTATCGTTAATTGTTTAATCAATGAAAAACCCTAACCTTTAATGATTAATGAGTTAGAAAGGGTTAAATGAGTATATAATGTTGATATTAGCATGTTAATGATAAAAAGGATCACTAAGATTGGAAAAGGATGAATTTGCATGTAATTTGTTTAATGTCGAGTTTATGTGCATAAATAGGCTTTAATTGGCCTTGAAACCCTAATGTTGACTAAATCGACTATTAATGGCTTTAATTGATTGATTTCATGATTAAAGTTGGGATATGCTTAATCTAAGCTAATTCGATCATTAAGTTCTTAAATTGTGAGAATTAAAGTCCCTAACTTGAGGAAAGATAACCTTAATGTAGTAATTAGGGTTTTCTCATGAATAAAGAATAGAATTAATGGTAAATCAGGTTCATATGTGATTTGAACCATAATGAGCTATGAATTGATGATAAATACATATAATGATATTGTCATGGATTAAAATGATAAAAATAGAAGCTTTAATAAAAGAGAGGCTTCATGAGCTTAATTAATGGGTGATTATGCCTTTAATCCGGAATTGAAGATTAGATGTGGAAATAATTAGGGTTTGTGATAAATTGTGTTAAATTAGGGTTTAAAATAGTAAAAGATAAAAGGAAACCCTAATTGCAATGGAAACCCTAAAAGTGGTCTAGAAAGCCTAAGATGGAATCAAAGTCTAGCTTTAAAATATTCTGGATAAATTATAACACTTGGATGCCATGCATTAATTTCAGGATACTTGTTGATTGCTTGTTGCTTATTCTTTATCATTATTGCTTGGACAACAAGTTGCTCTGGATCAGGTATGTGGTTATGCTTATGAATAACCGCATTAGTTTCCCGCGTGGTTGCCGGATGATTGATCGCATTGACTGCAAATTATCAGTTTGGATGTTCATATTTGCAAATTATAAAGTCACTATGATTGTCACATTAATAATAGAAGTATGGATTCTCACACCTACATGCCACCCTGATGGATGATACCAAAGGTCAGGCCCGGATGGGTAGACCAATGGACACCTTGAGTGGTGACCCCAGGAACCAAGAAGGTGGCCTATGATATTGCATGACTAGTGGGCACCATGAGTGGTGACCCCCAGGCACCAAGCTCGGGATTGAGAAGGTGGCCTTAAGTCATTGGCAAAGGGCACCCTAAGGTGGGTATGCCAGGGTTAGGGCAAAAGCGGTGGAAAATGTCATACTAAAAAGTGTAAATTGGCTTGTTAAATAATTTGATTGTGATATTTAAATTGTTATCCATATGTGCAAACTTTTGGGTGTCCCCACATACCAGTATATTTCGATATACTGACCGCCGTTTTCTTTGTCGGTGTTTTAGGTACAAATGAAAAGAACAAACAGTAAAGTGGCATATGTGGAATTAAATGAGAAGTAACCTACACCGGAGGATTAGTTAGAGTAACATCTTCATGGATAGAAGTTTAGAAATCCCAATTTTTTTTCAAGGTAAGAAAAGTTTTATTTTATACCAGTTTTCAGTTTAGTTGGTAAAGTTTATTAATTATTACTGATTATTTGTCGAACCTTTGATCCTGTTAATTTGATGACGGCACTGACCTTTCGTTCTCCCTTAATTGGGGGTTACCGGGAGGCGGGGTCGTTACAATTGGTATCAGAGCATAGGTTCCTCAATCAATCTTTAATAATTATTAAATTTTACAAATTCTGTAGAAACCAAGGGAGTTATTAGAGGATTGTCTGAAAGACTGAGGTGTCTAGAAAAGGATCACGTCCGGGGGCTGGCAATATTTTCCTCCGCACCGCTAGTCGGAATACGAGGACTCCCGGATCCGTGTGACTGCCTGGCCAAAGTCTTAGGGTATGAATCAAAATAAGATACCTTTTAGGACTCTCTCATCTCGTTTATCCTTTCTCAACTCAAATTATGTTAAGGACCTTAAGGATTAGGGTTTTCTCTCTTTTCCTCACCCTCTTGAGGTATGGGCAAGATTGATAAGGATTAAGGAATACTCCACCAAATTAATAAAAAGCATGTAAATAAGATGTGATGGACATAAGCTTAATAGAGTAAGCGTAAAGGAATAGATACATGCTTAGGTCGTATGACACGAGTTGTCATTGCCCTCAGGAGAGACTTGAGGATAGACCTCCTTGGCAGGAGGATGAGTAGAGAGAGTTAGTCTTGGAGGTAGATACCTCCATTAAAAGTAGATACCTGACACATCCTTTGAGGATGATCTTAACCCTAACCCTAAGTGAATGGTAGATATAGAGATGACATGATGAGTTAGACCGAGTGTTTGGTTGGACATGCTTTAGGATCGTCATACGAGCCATGAGACGTTGGATAATCTAGTACCTTTGGCGACCCAACCCTGGAGAGGGTCGTGCATGTTAGAGTGAAGGATAGCTCCTTCATCGATGAGGTTAGAGGAGAACCTATAGTTACCCTATAGGCATAGGAAGGTAGGGTATAGCTTGACAAAAACCTAGTCAAGGGATCATGGTGAGATAAGCATAAGGGGTTATAGATGACCTTGAGTAAACATAAGTTTGAGTTTAGGCTTCACTAAGGTAGGGGCATTCTTATGAGCTTGATCCTTCATTAAGACAGGACCTCTTATATAGAGGTTGGTTGTAGGATTATCTCTAAAGAGAGGGAGCAGACATCGGCCAAGAAAGTGGGAAGCCTAAAACCCCAAAACTTGAGAAACAGTGGGAGTCAAGAATGATGCGACCTAAGTGGATGATAATGGTTGCCTCATGCATGAACCCTGGAGGTTGATGATGTCTTGGTTAGCTTGACCCTAGAGGGAGAATGATGCTTCTGGTACCTATGGTATAAGTGATTACCTACTAGATGAGATAGAGAGTGCTTTAGACCATGAGGAGGTTAGGGCACTAGTTGTGAGGCGTTATACCTAGTAGTTGTCCAGGAAGAGGAATCAACTCTGAAGTGTTGCTTAAGTAGAAAGATCATGGGAGTACATGACATATCTTGGACATGCTGGATTCCTGGTTAAGAGAATGAGCATGCAGTTGGACACCCGGAGGTGAACCTAGGGTTCCTAGGCCTAAGAAGGGAAGCGGTGTACCCAATTCTCATGTTGAGATTTGAGTCTCTATAGTTTCGAGCATGGTACTCTTAATGTGTAGAGGTAAAGGAAAACCCCTTCAGGTAAGGGTATGTTTGATGAACCCCTCACGAATAAGTTGATATGATGATGAGGAAAGAGAACGAGTGTGACCTAGCATGGTTTAGTAGGTACGCTTGTGCCTTAGTAGTTGTTGGTTTAAGCATGCTCATACGGATGTAAACCCTAAGGATGGTTGTGACCTTGTTGTCATGGGTTGTAGTTTCCTCCCATCCTGGGAGAGGACCCTTTGGTAGGGTGTGTACCAGTTCTATCAGTTTTGAGGTGACCTAAAGAGGTATCATAGGATCTTGAGAAGCTAAGTGAAGAGTACATGGTATGAAAATGAACCTAAAGGCCCATAGATAACCATCTCTAAGTGCATGGACATGTTACCATGGGAGTAACCGGTATGGGTCCTGACCAAGGTAGGCAGGTTGCCATGACCCCTGTGAAGTGATGAAAGTCAGTCATGAATGCAGAAAGAGATTCTGAAGGCTTGGGTAAGGTTCTAAGTCAGACATGTACTATAAGAGAATCCCAAGTCTATCCTAGGGTCAGGTAGGGATAAGACCAATGGAAGAAGGAGTTGCCTACTTCCCAAGTTGCACATGACCATAGGGTCGGGAGGTAACAACTATCATTGTCTAAGGGCCATGGGTTGGGAGATTGATCACCTTCATGAACTCATGTGACCCAAAGGGCAAATGAGTAGGGCACTCTCTGGTGCATATGGGAAGAGGGATGACCCCAAAAGTGCTGGCTCCCTATAGACCTAGAGGAGATGACCCAGGAATGTGCTCAGACCAAGTAAGTTCGAGGCCAGTTTTCCATGGAAGTAACTTTGATATAATGATGATTGTGATATAGAGACATGAGTTGCACGTTTCAACGGAGATTTGAAGGTGTACTGGCGAGGTGGGCTGTACCATCCCTACTCTTGGAATAGGAAGAACTTTGTATTTGGAGGGCCACCAAATGCTTATTTCTTCTTGTTATGAGAGTGAGAGTTAGGACAGTATGCATGCCACACACCAAGGACAAGGATGTTGTGAGTTGGAACGTTGCTATAAGGACTAAGGATAGAGATGTGGAAGGAATGATACATGGATGGTTCACAAACACTATGAGAGGTAGTGTAGCCAGCTTATGAGGATGTTTTATCAGGAACTATGTGGAATTTGCGGATTAACCAAGGTCGAATTCGATCACAGTGAGTATGAGCTTAGAGTTTCTTGATGAAGACAAACTTAGAGTTTGAGATGAGATGATAAGTAGAATACATGGAAGAGTATGTCTTCAACGTTACTTAATACCCAAGGATAAGGAGTGGTAATGAATGCTCTGGTTGAGATATGGCTACCTAGTTTAGCTGGAAGCTAGAAGGAGTTGAGATTGTTCGACTAACCCTATGTTTGGAGAGAAAATGTGTTTTGGCTAACACTCGGCTGTAATAAGATATGTTGAACAAGTTAATGGCTGTTTGGTTAGCCAGTTTAGTCCTTGGGGTAGTGAAAGGATGGTGGTAGAACCTCAGATACACTTCTTTGGATAGGAAGGTAATAAAACTCTTTTGAGAGTGGTTTAGGGTTTCTGAGGTATCAAGCTTGAGGAATCATAATGATACAAGAGGACATGATATACCTTGGTACTACAAAGATAGTAAGTGATGGTAGCATTCTGGATGCTTAAGACCAAGTTGCATGTAGCAGGTGGCCATGCGAGCCAGGAGGTGAAGGACGAACACCATTAACCCAGTGCATGGATATGAAGTATAAAGTTTTCCCGAGGGGGAATGGGAGTTCATCATTATGAAGGTTGTGAGTTTCTCCTAGACCAAGAAGGTCAAGATACAATATGGGTTATGGTAGATCGCCTTACCTAGATGACATGAGAAAGGAAGAGTTCTGTCAAAGGACAGATCTGGTTGAACTACATATGAAAAGAGATGGTTCAACTACACCATGATGTGAATTCAAAGGTTCTTGATGTGATCTAAAGGTTCACTTCCATGAGGTGGAAGTAGATACATGAAGAGCTCAGTGTTTGTACAGTTTATCACCCCGTACTAATGGACAGTATGATCCGGACTAGAGGGTCTGATGAGAGCATGTGTGATCATTTAGGGTGATACATAGAGACAGTTCTTAAGATGTGATGTTAACCACCATAGCCTTTATCGGGATGTAAGAAGGAGGTTGTGTCGGTCACCGCTTCATTAAGATGATGTTGGTGAAGGAGGCCTCGTGAAGGTCATAAAAGAACCACAGTGTGTGCAGATGAAGTTGCTTGATCGTGCAATGGCTGAGAGAGAGTCCAAGGGTGACATGCGTCACGAGCTGATGCAAAGCGGACTGACATGCAGTTCACTGTGGGAGAATATGTGATGTGAAAATCTGACCCCTCTGAGATACAGCTGAGAGAGATGAATCCCCGATATATGGGTCCATTTGAGATGGATTGATGGAGATGGTTGTGTTTAACCTTACCCCTCGGGATAACATGATGTGTAAATTAAGTTTGATCTAGAGCACTATGTGAGGTACCCAAGCCATGTGTTGAGCCTTGAACCTATTCAGCTTCTGAGAGGCTGAGATGTCTTGAGTCACCTATGAGGGTACGATATACCAAGGTAAGAAAGAACTCAGATGGAAGAATATGAGATGATGAAGGTTCTTGTAAAGTACCATGGATAGGGTAAAGCCACATGGTAGCCCTGATGGACATATGAATGGATTATCCTGTTTGTTTGCTTGCTTGATGGAATTTTGAGGACAAAATTCTTATAAGAGGGGAAGGATGTTACAACCCCAATTTTGGGTTCATTTGTGAGAAATATAATTTCTCATATTAAAGATTTTTGAATGAATAAATGAAATAATCTATTTTGGAATAAATGGATTTCATAGCCTTGTTGTTTGATTTGTAGGCTTTATTGGCCATTGGGCCCAATAACAAGAATATTCAATTAATTAATGAATAACTGAGAATTTGAGATAAGAAAGGTGTGGAAACCTCTAGAAGGCACATCTAAAGAGTATTTCGTGCCTCTTAGATTCCTTGGGTTCCAAGGAGCCCAAAGTTGCAAAGAAAAGGCAATAAGAAAAGAAAACAACAATTCAGTATTTCCTTGTTAATAAAGAAATTGAAAATATTGATGAAATAGGGAAAATATGTGAAAAGAGGTATAATTGGATAATTCTTAGTGGGATTTCGTATCCCAAGGATTCCTAATAATAAAAGGAACACTAATGAGGAAAATAAGAGAGAAATAAAGAGAAATCCACAAAAAGGAAATATTTTAATAAGAAATAAAACAAGATAATGAGAATAATGCATATTGATGCATTTAAGGATAATAAGTATTCCTTTAAAAGGAATTTCGAATTATTAAAGTTTCTTGGGTGCTAAGGAGCCCCAATAAGGGAGAAGAAAGAGAAAATATGTAATTACAAAATAAAGAAATAATGGGAATACACGATCCATCAACTATGTAATTTTGATAAAAGGGAGTATTTCCCTAAAGGAGATATGCATATATATTCGTGGCCAACAGTTCAAAAGGCAAGTTTAAAGAGAATTAGAAAATGGATTTTCATATTTCTAAAATCCATATATTTGAGGATATCCAAAAATAGAGAGAGAGAGAAAGCTACTTCTTAATGAAGGATTTGGTTTCCTAATAAGATAGGGACTTGTTCCCTCTTTGATGGGTCGCTTAGGGCGAGTTTCCCCCCCTATAAAAGGGGTAGACCCCCTGATCGAGTTCAAAGAAGGAAAACCCACGTCTTCCTCTCACCTCCCTATCTTCTTCTTCCTTGTTTACAACCCTAAACCCTAACCTTTGAGAGAGACTCCATCTCGTGAGCAGCGAGGGACCATGTGAAGTCGAGATGGTGGGTGGTTGCCCCACGAGACTAGGGAGAAGCTTCGCCATCATGGCGCTACCCTAGCTCGACCGCAACAGCTGCAGCACGGCTGTTATAACAGCCGCGCTTTGCAGACATGTCCGGCCAAACCAGCCACCATGGCCACGTGTGGAAGACACCTGGAGGGGCGCGGAGGGCCGAAGGAGGTCAGTGAAGGATCTGCCGTGAGTTTCGGGGTCCAGAAGGGGGGAGATCGGGCTGCGTGAGCCGCGCCTAGGGTTCCTGTCGCCAAAGCTGCAGCCGTGCGGAGGTTGAAGAAACCATAGAACCTTTGGACGGTTCTACCCTCAGCATATCAAAGGACGGGATGCTTAAGTGGAGGGAAAAACTGTCTTTCCGTTATGTTTTCAAGCCAAGCGGATTACGTCGCATGGCAAGGCCTACGTGGCAGCCTCCAATTGGTCTGAAGTAAGTATTTTTGCTAAAATCATAACTCTTAATTGGTAGCTCTGATGAGAAGATATGATACATGAATTTTGCTCAGAAAAATGAGAGGAATCTAAATAAAATATAATTGGAGCCTGATTCCTTATGAAATTCGAAAAGTATATAGAGATACTATCTTTAATAGTTTAATCAATGAAAAACCCTAACCTTTAATGATTAATGAGTTAGAAAGGGTTAAATGAGTATATAATGTTGATATTAGCATGTTAATGATAAAAAGAATAATTAAGATTGGAAAAGGATGAATTTGCATGTAATTAGTTTAATGTCGAGTTTATGTGCATAAATAGGCTTTAATGGGCCTTGAAACCCTAATGTTGACTAAATCGACTATTAATGGCTTTAATTGATTGATTTCATGATTAAAGTTGGGATATGCTTAATCTAAGCTAATTCGATCATTAAGTTCTTAAATTGTGAGAATTAAAGTCCCTAACTTGAGGAAAGATAACCTTAATGTAGTAATTAGGGTTTTCTCATGAATAAAGAATAGAATTAATGGTAAATCAGGTTCATATGTGATTTGAACCATAATGAGCTATGAATTGATGATAAATACATATAATGATATTGTCATGGATTAAAAGGATAAAAATAGAAGCTTTAATAAAAGAGAGGCTTCATGAGCTTAATTAATGGGTGATTATGCCTTTAATCCGGAATTGAAGATTAGATGTGGAAATAATTAGGGTTTGTGATCAATGGAAACCCTAAAAGTGGTCTAGAAAGCCTAAGATGGAATCAAAGTCTAGCTTTAAAATATTTTGGATAAATTATAACACTTGGATGCCATGCATTAATTTTAGGATACTTGTTGATTTCTTGTTGCTTATTCTTTATCATTATTGCTTGGACAACAAGTTGCTCTGGATCAGGTATGTGGTTACGCTTATGAATAACCGCATTAGTTTCCCGCGTGGTTGTCGGGTGATTGATCGCATTGACTGCAAATTATCAGTTTGGATGTTCATATTTGCAAATTATAAAGTCACTATGATTATCACATTAATAATATAAGTATGGATTCTCGCACCTACATGCCACCCTGATGGATGATACCAAAGGTCAGGCCCAGATGGGTAGACCAATGGACACCTTGAGTGGTGACCCCAGGCACCAAGAAGGTGGCCTATGATATTGCATGACTAGTGGGCACCATGTGTGGTGACCCCCAGGCACCAAGCTCGGGATTGAGAAGGTGGCCTTAAGTCATTGGCAAAGGGCACCCTAAGGTGGGTATGCCAGGGTTAGGGCAAAAGTGGTGGAGAATGTCATACTGAAAAGTGTAAATTGGCTTGTTAAATAATTTGATTGTGATATTTAAATTGTTATCCATATGTGCAAACTTTTGGTTGTCCCCACATACCAGTATATTTCGATATACTGACCGACGTTTTGTTTGTCGGTGTTTTAGGTACAAATGAAAAGAACAAACAGTAAAGTGGCATATGTGGAATTAAATGAGAAGTAACCTACACCGGAGGATTAGTTAGAGTAACATCTTCATGGATAGAAGTTTAGAAATCCCAATTTTTTTTCAAGGTAAGAAAAGTTTTATTTTATACCAGTTTTCAGTTTAGTTGGTAAAGTTTATTAATTATTACTAATTATTTGTCGAACCTTTGATCCTGTTAATTGGATGACGGCACTGACCTTTCGGTCTCCCTTAATTGGGGGTTACCGGGAGGCGGGGTCGTTACAGAAACTCAGAGCGCATACCATTGAGAATGTGGGGTGCTTGGAGAGTACATCCTTGTCATCCAGATCCCAAGTATTTTAGGGAGGATGATTGTGGTCATTCCCAGCCCTTAGTTAGAGAACATCTGTGATCAGGTATCTATAATTATATATATGATGTGATTACAGGACACCATCAGTTGTATCTCAGTGATTGGGTTGTATACCCTGGTTTCTAGCATTGTAATATCCTCAAATTTTGGTAAAATTAAACTATAAAATATGATGCATGAATTAAGTTGATAATTTCTCAATAATTTTATTGGTGGAGTAGTAATGTTAATTTCCTTTGTCGCACAAGTGCTTTTGGCACAAGACAAATAGATAAAATAATTCATGCATTAATATATAGTTGAATGATATTGATAAACATTTTTTTTCAAAGGAGAATAAAGTTTATAATGTGTTAGATAGTTAAAATATTTCCATTATTGGAAACACAATGCTTGGGACACAAATAGTGTTACCTTGGGTTGCCTTTTTGGTATGTTGAAAGATAATTACAATATAAAATAATAAGAGGATTTCAAGGATAATCCAAGATAATGTGTGGCTTAGATAATTAATTAAAAGATTATCGACCTTTTCTTGGAAACCAAATAATGGAACAATATGTAAGTTTCCTAAGAGAAATAGGAAATATGGTTTAAAGGAAAGAAGATGTTTGGTACATAGATAATGAGAAAAGGAAATGGAATCCTAGAGGGAATTTATCGAGAGGAGTATGTTGTCAAGTTTTATGAGAATAGAAACCTTTTCCATATCAATATATCATGGCCCTAACTCCCTTTATGGAAAAAGGGGAAAGTGGGACTTTCCTAGAGGACCAACTCAGTATATCATGATAAAAGGGGACATACCAAGCTTGCAGTCATATCCTTCCCTTCTCACCATCCTTCTACAAACCCTACCCCGATGCTATATAAGATGAGCCATCTGTCCTTCTTTTGGATGTGTCTTGCATTATGTAGAGATCAGGGACATCGACAGTAGGGTTGTAGATCATAGAGGCATGGCAACCATCCCGAGCCCCTCCCCCACATTGTTCCCTAGTCTAGGCGGACAACCCTGAGCTCTACAAGAAGCTCTAAGATCTCGCCCATCCCGGCCACGACGCCCGACAGGTGGTGTAGTAGCCAAGGTGAGGAGTGGCAGACTTGGCAGGGTCTTGCCGCTGGTAAGGGAAGAAGGAGACAGAGAGCTCTCGCCAACCTTGAGCATCAAGGTGAAGGGTTGTGGTTTTCCAAGTCCGCTCGCAGCTGACTCCAGTCCTGGCATCGAGCGTCGGCACTGGCTCAGGAGGAGGTAGTTGGAGCTGGTACAAGGAGGCGGCGGGCCTGAGGGCGGCCGTGATGGTCGTGGTGGTCTGCTGTAGGGGAAGGAGGAGGCACACAAGGTCAAGTGCTACCTTCACGTGGAGCAGAGGTTGGGCGCTAAGCCACAGCCATGGTGCCAGCGGCGCACGAATGAGAACCAGGCTGCTTTCATTGTTGTTTTCACCCGAAGGAGGACGAGGGTGGCCGCTGTAGATCATGCTAAGGGTGTGGTATGGTGCAAGCATCGAAGGGCAACTGACGGCTCCCTCTCCATCCGTGACGCCGACGTACACGCATGCAACAATGACTTAGCGTAAGGCGGGAGAGGCGCAGAGTCAACCTGGCCAGTGGCGCCAGGGACAGAGTCGAGCGCCCACCGTTTCCCCTTCTGTGGTGGATCAGGGGATGCACGAAGGCAGAGACGATGAGCAACAAGGGTGGTGCTTCTCGATGACGGTGGTGACCCAGGCTGCAAGGAGAGAAGCCTCGACGGACTGAGTGTGAGAGACGACGATGTCTGGGTGTCGGGCACGCCTGAGTCGGCAAAAAGGGAAGGAAATAGAGCAAAAAGACTCATCTACCAATCCTCACACGAACAAGACCCAAGGGTAGCGGGAGTCTTTTCCCCCCTTTATTAAATAATTCTGGTAAGTCTTTTAATGCTGACGTGGCGACCCCTGATTGGCTAGTTTAGCAATAATTTGGAATATTTATAATCAATTAATGATAGCTCAGAATATAGCAATATTATATATCAAATTGATCGGAAAACTGAGAGGAATCTAAATAAAATATAATTAGAGTCTTATTATTCTTTATATTCCAAAAGTATATGCAATACATGTTCTAAGGTGTTTGATGAAAAAGAAAGCCTAGATTTAGGTTAATATGATGCTTAATTGAGTAGATTAGTTTATGTTAAGTTACTACATGATGTTGTTAGTTATAAAAAAGAAATCCTTGATAATGATGGATAATAGATGATTCCAAATTAGTAATCTTATTCATGAATTTTAGGGTGTTAAAATCAATGTCAACATCTTGCTATGATCTAATGTTGATACTAATCTAGATGTCATGAATAATTTAATATGATTAAGTTGACGATTAGGGTTTAACCTGATATGCATAAGTGAGATTGTAATCTTAGAAACCATAACGTGAGGAGTTAGAGTTTGTGACCCTAATCCTGGATCCAAACATGAGATAATCCTAAACCCTAGTTTAGGAACGCATCTAGATCTGAGTAATGTAATGTGAATACATGGTGACACATATGTAGTACGCTTTGTTTCAGATACTTGTTGATTACGTGCTTGGTTGATTTCATGTTTGGATTGCATTCCTAAAGTACATAAGATGTTCTGTATGGTTTCTGTGATGGCAAAAGGTATGTGGTTATGCTTATGATTACATGTATCAGATTCTGAGATTGCCTATGTTTCTCGATGGGATTGAACGACAAATAAACTGCTTGCTTGTTTATTTAGTTCTTGCAAACTATAAAGTTCATATGAGTATCATGTAAAGTAAATAACTACATTCTGAACCCTGGGTCAGACTGATCTTAAGGGTAATGCACACAAGCCTCAGAGGGACAGTCATTACACCTGAGGTAGTGGACCAGATTAGGGTTAGAATATGAAAATGAGTTGATGTTCTTATATTTAAGATAAAGATGTTTGCTTATATTTGTATTTGTGATTATTGTTTGAATCCACATACCAGTATAGAAATATACTGATTGTGTATTTGTTTGTCGGCGTTTTAGGTATCAGATATACTTGAATCGTGGACACGAGGGTACAATTAAAGATGATGAAGACACTACAGTTCAATCATGAAGGTTTAGTATTAATGGTTTATCTTCACACATGTATAATTGATTCTATTTAAAAGTTATGTAACTCCCTAGAGGAGCTTTTTATACAAACATGTAAATAATTGGTAGTTAATGGAAATTGTTTACTATTATGTATTATTTCTTGAATCTAATCCTAGAAATTATGAATAACGATCTGCAACTTTAAGGTATTTTAGATACTCAAAAGTGTGGGTCGTTACATTTGGTATCAGAGCACAGATTCATCAACTAATACATATTAGTTTATAATTTCAAATCATCTTTAGAAATTTTAAGAGAAAAATTAGGTTTCTCATCTCATATTTTCATCTACTTCTCATATCGTGCTTAAAATATTTGAAAACAAAATTTTAATTCGAGAAGTAAAATGTGAAAAGATGTAACCTTTCGTGTAGGTCCCTCTAGAGAGGGTATACACTAGGAAGATACATGTTTGGGTAAGCCCTCTCTTATAGGAAGGACTTGGAATAGGGTGTGAAAAATCTAGAGAGTCTAGGGCCCGGGAAACTCTAAGAGGTAGAGTATAGTCCCTAACCCTAACCCTAAAACATTAAGCCTAATTAATAAACATAGTTTGGTGGTATGGGACACTACCCATGTGAAACTTAAAATTGATAACCAGCATGGTGTTGTGGTATGGGACACTGCCCATGTGAAACTTGAAATCATAAATAAGAAAGATAAGGGATGCATGAGGAGCATAAAACTAATATGATAAGTCTTAAGAGATATAAAAACCCAATAGTTATATATATACATATGGAAAATGAAAGGTTGAGTATAACTTGCTGAAATCCCTTATGTTGTCTTTAGAAATTTAGTGATGGTGGCCAAGCCCCTAGAGGGGAAGGCCGAGGTAGCACCAAGCCCTGGAGGGAAGGTGACCCAAGTTCATTGAATGGACAGAGACCATGAGGGGGTATTCCAGAGGTTGAGCAAACATGGGTTGATGATAAAAGTTATGCCTAACGATAAAAGAAGGAGATGTCTAAGAAACCTTTAGGTTTAGTGTGCCAACCTAGGGTGGGTCAACCCAAAAAGTGGGAAGATGACCTATGAGGGAGGCAAAACCTAGATCTTGGGATCTGGTTGTGGCTAGAAAGCCTAACCCCCTCCTATGAGCCAAGAAGACACCCTAGGCTAGGACTTTCCCTTAAAAGGTAAGTGAATAAATGTAATTAAGTATTGATATAACCTTAATCCTCACCTAGAGTAGTGAAGAGTTAAAGATATAAAAAAATAAAAATAAAAAATGAAAGCACTTAAATTCTTTGAACCCAAGGATGCCAACTCTGAGTGACACAATTGGTCAAGCCTAGGAGGGAAGACCAGTAAGGCACCAAGCCCAGGAGGGAAGGTGGCCCAAGTGGACAACCAAGCCCAGGAGGGAAGGTCATGAAACGGTCAAGCCCAGGAGGGAAGACCAGGCAGGCACCAAGCCCAGGAGGGAAGGTGGCCTAAGTCCACAATGTAGTTGTTTAGGATCAAGCCCCTAGAGGGGAAGATCACAGAGGTCAAGCCCAGGAGGGAAGACCGACATGGCACCATGCCCTGGAGGGAAGGTGGCCCAAGCCTAATGATGGGACGACACTTCATTATGTGTACTCAAAAGAGAGAGATGAAGTCAATCCGGGTTAAAGAATTAAATAATAGAATAATGTGCTTAAAAGATGTAACATCTCAAAGGAAACCTTTAGGGAGGGTAGAGTCCTAATGCAATCCTGGGGTCAAGTAGGGGATATTAGAGTACATAAGGATCGATGGGTTGGGAGTTGATAAATCCTGAATGTACATGACCAAGTGATCGCGAGGTAACATTTGGTTTTCCCTAGGCCCATCTCTCAAGAGGTTGGCCACCTACATGATGTTCATGTGGCCCAGTAGGGTGAATGCAAAGACACTCCCTTGATGCATAAGGATGAGATCACTCCAAAAGGTACCTATACCCCCAAGAGACCCCAAGGATTTGGCTAAGGCTCATAATGATACATGAGATGTAAATATAATAGATATAAGGAAGTCATAGAAACTTGAGAGTAGTTGTGCCCTACTTAAGAGTAAGAAAAAGGGACACTTGATTCATGGGATATAAGAATGCCGTGAAATTGAGAACAAGTAAGTTTAGAGTCATATAGATTATGATTCAACTTAATATGTGAAATTAAAAGGTAATGCGTGGATGTACTATCTCCGCTCTTAGAATGGAATGAACTTTGTGTTTGGGCTGCAGCCAAATGCTTATTTCATTTCATTATCAGGGAGGGAGATTGGATAGACACATGTTATTCCTAAAATTTAGATAAAGAGCGTGAATATCATGCATTTAATGTGTAATGACATGATCAAGGGTTAGAGGTGTTATCTCACCCTTGTGTGAAAGTAATGAGTAATAGGTTGGAAACCTAGGTGAAACGAGAGGTCACCAAGTGAATTTGAAATCACATAATGAGAGATGATAAAGTGTGAATACTAGAGATGTGAATATACTTGAATTTCAATATAGGTGCCAATCTTAATAATAATAATAATAAAAATTGTTTAAGTAGGGTGCTAACCCGAAGTTTTGAAAATAAGATGAGTCATCTTTCACCTAGGCTTAGTAGGCCTAAATTTTGAGGACAAAATTCCTTTTAAGGAGTGGTGAATGTAATATCCTCAAATTTTGGTAAAATTAAACTATAAAATATGATGCATGAATTAAATTGATAATTCCTCAATAATTTTAATGGTGGAGTAGTAATGTCAATTGCCTTTGTCGCACAAGTGCTTTTGGCACAAGATAAATAGATAAAAAGAATTCATGCATTAATAAATAGTTTAATGATATTGATAAACATTTTTTTTCAAAGGAGAATAAATTTTATAATGTGTGAGATAGTTAAAATATTTCCATTATTGGAACACAATGGTTGGGACACAAATAGTGTTACCTTGGGTTGCCTTTTTGGTATGTTGAAAGATAATTACAATATAAAATAATAACAGAATTTCAAGGAGAATCCAAGATAATGTGTGGCTTAGATAATTAATTAAAAGATTATCCACCTTTTCTTAGAAACCAAATAATGGAACAATATGTAAGTTTCCTAAGAGAAATAGGAAATATGGTTTAAAGGAAAGAAGAAGTTTGCTACATAAAGATAATGAGAAAAGGAAATGGAATCCTAGAGGGAATTTATCGAGAGGAGTATGTGGTCAAGTTTTATGAGAATAGAAACCTTTTCCATATCAATATGTCGTGACCCTAACTCCCTTTACGGAAAAAGGGGAAAGTGGGACTTTCCTGGAGGACCAACCCAGTATATCACGATAAAAGGGAAATACCAAGCTTGCAGTCATATCCTTCCCTTCTCACCATCCTTCTACAAACCCTACCCTGATGCTATATAAGATGAGCCATATGTCCTTCTTTTGGACGGGTCTTGCATTACGTAGAGATCAGGGACATCGAAAGCAGGGTTGCAGATCATAGGAGGCATGGCAACCATCCCGAGCCCCTCCCCCACATTGTGCCCAAGTCTAGGCAGACAACCCTGAGCTCTGCAGGAAGCTCTAAGATCTCGCCCATCCTGACCACGACGCCCGGTAGGTGGTGTAGAAGCCAAGGCGACGAGTGGCAGACTTGGCAGGGTCTTGCTGCTGGTAAGGGAAGAAGGAGACAGAGAGCTCTCGCCAACCTTGAGCGTCAAGGTGAAGGGTAGTGGTTGTCCAAGTTCGCTCGCAGCTGACTCCAGTCCTGGCATCGAGCGTCGGCACTAGCTCGGGAGGAGGTAGTTGGAGCCGGTACAAGGCGGCGGCGGGCCTGAGGGCGGTCGGGATGGTCGTGGTGGTCTGCTGCAGGGGCAGGCGGAGGCACGCAAGGTCAAGCACTGCCTTCACGTGGAGCAGAGGTCGGGCGCAAAGCCATAGCCATGGCGCCAGCGGCGCACGAATGAGAACCAGGCTGCTTTTTTTGTTGTTTTCACCCGAAGGAGGACGAGGGTGGCCGTAGTAGATCATGCTAAGGGTGTGGTAGCGTGCAAGCATTGAAGGGCGACTGACGGCTCCCTCTCCAGCTGCGACGCCGGTGTACACGCACGCAGCGGTGACTTAGCGCAAGGCGGGAGAGGGGCAGAGTCAACTTGGCCAGCGGCGCCAGGGACGCAGTCGAGCACCAACCGTTTCCCCTTCCGCGGTGGACCAAGGATGCGCGAAGGCAGAGACGACGAGCAACGAGGGTGGTGCTTCTCGACGACGGTGGTGACCCAGGTCGCAAGGAGAAAAGCCTCGACGGACTGAGTGCGAGAGACGACGATGTCTGGGTGTCCTACATGTCTGAGTCGGAGAAAAGGGAAGGGAATAGAGAAAAAAGACTCGTCTACCCATCCTCACACAAACATGACCCAAGGGCTATAGGAGTCTTTTCCCCCCTTTATCAAATAATTCTGGTAAGTCTTTTAATGCTGACGTGGCCGCCCCTGATTGGCTAGTTTAACAATAATTTGGAATATTTATAATTAATTAATGGTAGCTCAGAATACAGCGATATTATATATCAAATTGATCGGAAAACTGAGAGGAATCTAAATAAAATATAATCAGAGTCTGATTAATATTTCTATTCCAAAAGTATATGCAATACATGTTCTAAGGTGTTTGATGAAAAAGAAAGCCTAGATTTAGGTTAATATGATGCTTAATTGAGTAGATTAGTTTATGTTAAGTTACTACATGATGTTGTTAGTTATAATAAAGAAATCCTTGATAATGATGGATAATAAATGATTCCAAATTAGTAATCTTTTCATGATTTTTAGGGTGTTAAAATCAATGTCAACATCTTGCTATGATCTAATGTTGATACAAATCTAGATGTCATGAATAATTTAATATGCTTAAGTTGACGATTAGGGTTTAACCTAATATGCATAAGTGAGATTGTAATCTTAGAAATCATAACGTGAGGAGTTAGGGTCTGTGACCCTAACCCCGGATCCAAACATGAGATAATCCTAAACCCTAGTTTAGGAATGCATCTAGATCTGAGTAATGTAATCTGAATACATGGTGACACATATGTAGTATGCTTTGTTTCAGATACTTGTTGATTACGTGCTTGGTTGATTGGATATTTGGATTGCATTCCTAAAGTACGTAAGATGTTCTGCATGGTTTCTATGATGGCAAAAGGTACGTGGTTACGCTTATGATTACATGTATTGGATTTCGAGATTGTCAATGTTTCTCGATGGGATTGAACGACAAATAAACTACTTGCTTGTTTATTTAGTTCTTGCAAACTATAAAGTTCATATGAGTATCATGTAAAGTAAATAACTACATTCTGAACCCTGGGTCAGACTGATCTTAAGGGTAATGCACACGAGCCCCGAAGGGACAGTGATTACACTTGAGGTAGTGGACCAGATTAGGGTTAGAATATGAAAATGAGTTGATGTTCTTATATTCAAGATAAAGATGTTTGCTTATATCTATACTTGTGATTATTGTTTGAATCCACATACCAGTATAGAAATATACTGATCGCATATTTGTTTGTCGACGTTTTAGGTATCAGATATACTTGAATCGTGGACACGAGGGTATAGTTAAAGATGATGAAGACACTACAGTTTAATCATGAAGGTTTAGTCTTAATGGTTTATCTTCATACATGTATAATTGATTCTGTTTAAAAGTTATGTAACTCCCTAGAGGAGATTTTTATACAAACATGTAAATATTTGGTAGTTAATGGAAATTGTTTACTATTCTATATTATTTCATGAATCTGATCCTGGAAATTATGAATAACGATTTGTGACTTTAAGGTCTTTTAGACACTCAAAAGTGCGGCTCGTTACAAGCATCATGACCTGTACCAAGGTGGGATAGGTGTTTTTATCTTGTCTATATGTCACTGGTGGTAGTTTGACTGATATGTCATTAATGTAACATATAAGATATCGGACCCTACCCTGGAAGTTGAAATTTTGAATTTAGCCAAATAAGGTTGAAGGTTAGACCTAAATAGTTGTTTAGTATAACCCCAATTAGATAATGCATGTATAGATCACCTTAGTATAACCAAATGTTCTAATATTAATCTTAGGTTTATAATGGATACATAAAATATGGCACATAACTCATTTTGGTGGTAATCTGAAGATAAGGAACTTAATTGGATGAATAATTTGGATAATGGGCCGATAATGGGCCATATGACATATGTCATAAAAATAAGTCTCAAAATTGGAAACAAACTTCAAATTTGAAATCTACATATCAAAATTAGCCTACATGTCAAATTTCATCTAATTTGGACCACCTTGAAATACTAAGATAAGTTTAGGAGAGAGAAAATGAGGAAAAGACATAATTAATGAATAATGTGATTATATAACTTTAAGAGATGGAAATAATATCAAATTTGTATTCAAAACATCAAAGTTAACTTGTGGATTAAGTTTGGTCCAATTTGGATGTTGTTTGTGTAAGTTATGCAATTTTAGGTACATTTTGAACTTTTCTACAATTTACCCAATTGGGAGGTTTTCTTTGGAAATTGTCACATGCATTATAATATTTAGATATTAACTTACCATTCTCGAGTTTTGAAACCATGGGGCACCTAGTTGCACCTTGGTTTGATGGTGTTTCTTTCCAAGGGCATTTTAGGGATTTCCTCTTTATAAATGAGCTTATCTTTAGAAGCTATCAACCAAATGGGGTTGTTTCTTTGATTGGAAGTCGGTTGGGATGACTAGAAGTATCCATAAATTAACATTTGATATTCAATAAGACTTTATGATCTGTCCTCTTGCATGGCCATGAAACCCTAGGCTGACACATGGAAAGCTCCATGGACACCTCATGCTTGACTTCTTCCTTATCAATAAAGGTTTGCATGTCCATGGGCACCCTTAGCATTGGACACATGGAAAGTAAATTGAAACCTCATGCTTGAATTCTTCCGCATCCATAAAGGCTTGTATGTCCATGGACACCCTTATACATGACACATGGAAAGTCTCATAGACACCTCATACTTGATCTCTTTCTTTATATAGTCATATCTACCCCTTCCTAACTCCCAATTTGAAAACTCTTTCTCTCCTTTATTACCTCTAGCTTAGAGCATCATTACTACTTTTTTTTGCCACAAATATGTTGTCCCAAGGTAAAAGGAGGTTCCTACCTTGGTGAAGAAGGCTCCTAGGTTCCAAATTTCTCTATTTAGGATTTCTTAAGCTCCTCCTTGGTGATTTTGACCAAAACTAGTAAGTATTCTCCTTTCCTTCCCTATTTTGATGTTGTTAGTCTTCCTTTCACCTTCCTCCTGGTCCGAACCATGGCCTTCCATGGTGAAACCCCACCTAGAACCCATAAAAACCTCATCTCCATGTTCTTTTGTTATGGGTTTTCACCTCTAAGTGGAGAAGGTGCTTCTTGATCGAGATAGGAGCTATGTTGGAGAAACCAACCTCTCTAAGATTGGAAACCTTACTTATTGGACCTGTCCACCTTCCCTAGAGGTTCTTTGGAGGCCTAGGCTTGGATCTAGGACCGACTTGGACTATTTAGACTCTGAAGTTGAGGTATGATGTATCCCCTATTCTTCTATGTTGAGCAATTCACCTATTCTTATTCATCCTATTTGTCCTATGGATATTAGCCTATACACAATGTCTTTTCTTTTGAAAATCATGGTTCATGTAAACTACCTTATTTGATATTGATCATGTGATCATGGATATTCTTTTGAACTCTTATCTTATGCTTTGTTCATGATGGAACTCTAAAAGATGACATGTGATGTCTTTTTCCAACTTATGAGGTGGTTGTTTATGTTGGTCACTTATGTGGTGACTAGTTTATATATTCTGACTATACTTTCTACTTGCCTCTACATTTAACATGCTATGTGATTTAGTAGCACTAGAGTAGTGTAATTACATTGGTTTTTATGGCAGATGTGTTATTTCTTGCTGAGTAGATGTGATATTTCCTATACTTTTGGGATGGAAAGGAACCTCATACCCAGGGCAAGATGTGTGATTCTTGGCCCATGTTTTATATATTTGGAAGATTTGTAGTATTCCTTTCTCTATCAGGTTTTAAGTTTATAAGACTTGGCCGCCTTTGTGTTTCTATTGTTCTAGGGCTATGTTTATGTCACATGCATGCATGTTGATGATGACTGTAGGGGTGTGTGCCATACTTTCTTTATATGTGCTTGTGTGGCACAATCTTTATGTTTTATTAATGGCAAGTATTCTTTTGTTATCATATGATTTCAATTCCTTTTCTCTTGATACCCATTTGGGTGGTCCTTATCCTTTCTATGGGAAGAGATTTATATTTGATATCCTTCATTCCATATATTGCTCAATTTCCTATTTAGTATGCATATACCAGCCATTGATAATGTCATCTATTTTCTCTTCTTGTTGGGGTATGATTCCAACCCTAGGTGAATGACTTGGATGATAAGGCATGAAGTTTTGGACTAGCTTAAGGAGTTAAAGCTTGGAGACAAACTTGTTATAGTTTAGATTTCCATCTACCTAGATCCTTATGTTTTATCATACATATAAACCCCTATTGGATATTATGATGTACTTTTGTAATCTTTTGTGAAAATTGAATATAGTCATTATTTTTATTCCGCTGTTATACTTTGCTTGTTTTGAATACCATTTATTGAAGTTTGAAAATTTTGCACCTATTCTAGCATACCTTTGAGTGTGTTTGGAATTGATTGTTTTATTCTCTAAAATTTATTTTAGTAAGGGGGTGATCCTACCTCCTTACATCATGGTATCAGAGCCCATGGTAGTTGGAATCTGACTATTTCAATTTTGTCTCCCTAGTTAGAATACTTGCCATACCTTTAAGTGACATGTTTGCCCTAGAGTTGATCAATAGATGATGAAGGGTTGATTTAGGATCCTATAGTTTCACATTAGAATAATGATGAATAGATCCCTAAAATATTTACAACTAAAAGATGCATAAGTACCATAGTAACTTGAGGTTGTTTAGCTTGGCCTTCAGGAAGCTACTACAACATGAAGTTGAAAGCAAAGGTGTCCGGAAAGGATCAAGGTTTGGGGGCTGGAAAGATTTTCCTCCGCACCACTAGCTTGGTTTACGAGGACTCCTGAATCCATATGATACTGGCCTGACCTGAGATGATATGAATTTTCTAAAATAGCATGCTTTTAGGCAACAATAGCCTTAGACATCTATATGATTTATCTTTAGGGACCCTAATATGTTGAACTAGTCTCCCAGGTGTAAAGACTTGTTTGAGGATGGACAACATCAAGTTAACCCATAGTTCATAGTTAGTCTTTACAAGTTATGTTTCTTTTTTTTGCATGATACGTATCACTATAGAAAACTGGTGTATTAACGTCAAAGTTTACGACCACTTTATTATCTTGTCACAATAAATACAGTAAAAACGACAAACAACATTTTCCTCCATTGTTGGTGTAGGCAACAACGAAAACTTTTTTTGTCTGTCGTAAATAAATAAATTTTCCGCCGTTGTTGGTGTAGGCAACAATGACAACTTTTTTGTCTGTCGTAAATAAACAAATTTTCCACCGTTAAAACTCTTCCATCTTTTTTTTTGATAATGAGGAACTAGGGGTGAGCAAATCTCAGTCCAGACCGCAAGACCGGACCGGACTGCACATTCGGATCGGTCCAGGGCTGGACCGAATAGGTAGTCAGTCCGATCAATGGTCTTTAAATTTTGTATTTCGGTCTTTGGTCCGGTCCGGTCCAAAATCAGAAAAACTGTAAACCGGACCGCTGACCGGTTGGCAGAGTATTTTTTATCAAATTTGTTAGACCGGTCCAGTGACCCACCCAGACCCAGTGCCCACTTTTGCCCTGTTTCTTTTCCCTTTTCACGATCGATACCTACGCCTCTCCCAAACCCAGACCCTAATTCTATCGCGTGCTTCTGTCCCGAACGCATCATGCACGACCAAACCAATGCCTGCCGGCTTCCCCTACAGTAGCGACGATGACCGCCACAGGCATAGGAAAAAGCAGCGACGTCAGTCGGCTTTCTGCAAGCGGAGGCCGATCTCCCTTCTTCTAGCGGAGGACATCGGCTAGCAAGAGGCGGTGACCACCCAGTAGCAACAAGAGTGGCAAGAATCCAGAGCCGAACCAGGTATTCCTATCTTCTATCTCCTTCGTTCGTCTCTGAAACTTCTAGGAGCCGTTTGGGTAAAGTATTTCACAGTGGGATTGCAGTTAAACACGGTCTTCTAAACACTAGTTTTTATCAATATGTCATTTTGATATTTGCCATAGTAGTATGCGATTACCAGTATTCTCAGGTTGGTATTCTTTCGTGGTTGGATGCAGCCTTTCAAATCCCGCCGATATCGGCGTGATTGAGAAATTTCAGGGCACAATGACACAACCTGGCTTCCCGGAACCTACCTCCGTATTACCGGGGCACACATCATTTCCTACCTTCTCACTCCTTCCTCCTATTCCACTACCTCTTTTTCTTCCTTCCCTCATTCCTTTATTTCTGCTTGCCTGTACTAATCCTTCTGCTGCCACACACGTTGCTCTGCACTTCCTCCGCCATTATCCAATGGACCGATATCTCTGCGCCTTCTCCTTTTCATCTTTTTTCTATGAGTGGGAAGAAGCTGCGATGGCAAGAGGTGCCCCTGCTTTGAGTATGCAAACGATCGATTCTTAAATAGCAGCTATCAATTTTGATGCAGTTGGACTGTTGTAATCTCCAAGTACAGAGGTTTTCTTGAGTGCTCCATCCAAACAGGACCCTACTATGTTCTGTTTTCCTTTTTTTAATTGTTGCCTCCAATCCATTACTGTCGGGGCTCCTGGCCAACTATTGTTCTTTATTTTTTGACAATAGAACTGTTTAGTTCTCTTTCTATTGGCCCTTTTTTTCCCTGTTCGACTGTTTTTGTATCTTCTCACCAAAAATGATAAATGCTTGGGGTGGAAGGGGGGTTTACGGCTTATATAAAAGCTGGATTCACCATTCCATCAACTGTGAATTGCTTGGAGAATCTTAGCCTAATGTTTATGAATTCACAAACCCACCAGCCACGAGGGTCTGAGGGGGGCATATCTCACTTGTGATGACCAGAAACCCCTCCCCCTCCCTTTGGTCTAAGGGGGGCACATCTCACTTGTGATGACCAGAAACCCCTCCCCCTCCCTTTCTTTCCTTGTTCTATTCACTACCAATATATGTGTTCTTACCATTTCTATTTGTACTTATTCTTTGATGGGAAGTAGGAAGAACCTGCTATGTAATTGTTGAAAATTGCCCAATGATTTTTGTTATACATTGTTTCATGCTATTTAATTATTGTCTTGATTTCTTTGGCAAATGAAACTAGAGTTCAATTCAACTTGTTTCATTTCTTATGCGGATTTGCTTCTTGCCTTCGCCGCTGCTCAGACCTTATATAGATTTGCTCCTCAATAGCTAATGCCTTCTAAGGACCATCAGCTGTATATTATTCTTCATAGCCGTTCCTCAGCTAGATGCAAAGAAGAGTTGGTTCTCATCCTTTACTCCTTGCTGGATGGCAGAGCATGATGGTTGTGGGTATAGCCTACTCATTTTGAGTGACAAGTTAGTCTCATTGAAAAGAAGGACAAGGATCAGGTTGTCCACTAGCCATAATTTTAATTTAGACAACCTAAAAAAATATGTTATCATGTTGTTCATTTTTACAATCGTTGAGTGAAAATATCAATCAAACAAAACTTTTGTGAAATGTTACAGATGAAATTTAAAACAGCAGTAATGTTCTGTAATTTCTGTCTGAGCGGTCTGGTCCAAGACAGAAGTGGTCCAGTCTGCGGTCCAAGTTTTAAATTTTGATACCTTCAAATGTCAATGAATTTGAGTTCTACGGGCAGTGCCAATGCAGCCCAAGTGTTCACCTAGGGTCCCAATCTCAGGCGCCCAACCTAGTTACGCCTCTGGGTGGCCTGGTTTGTGTTTATTTATGTACTTATTTTATTATTATTTAATCATGTACTTATTTAAATTTATTTATCAACTAATTTAACTTTATTTATCAACTGATCTGTATTTATTCATCTACTATTTATATTTATTTATGTACGGATTTAGGAATTAATTAATCATCTACTGATTGATATTATTTTATCAACTGATTTGTATTTATTCATCTGCTTATATGTATTTTTTGTCTACTGTTTTATATATTTGTCTATTCATTTGAATTTTTTATGTACTGCTTTTGAAATTATATAATCATCTACTGATGTATCTTTATTTATCAACAAATTTGTATTTACTTATCCACTTAACATTATGTATTGATCTACTTATTTTTATTTATTTATATACTATTTTTTATTTAGTTATCTACTAATTTTTGTTTATTTTTGTACAGATTCTGATATTATTTAATCATCTACTCATTTAACTTATTTATCGACTGATTTGTATTTATTATATTTATTTATCTACTCTTTGTATCTATTTATGTACTAATTTAAGAATGAATTAACCATCTACTGATTTATATTAGTTTATCAACTGATTTTTATTTATTCATCTACTTATTTGTATTTATTCATCTACTAAATTTATCCACATAATATTTTTTATTTAGTTATCTACTCATTTGAATTTATTTGTGTACTTCTTTTGAAATTATATAATCATCTGGTGAAGTAATTTTATTTATCAACTAATTTGTATTTATTTATCCACTTAATTGTATTTATTCATCAAGTTATTTGTATTTATTTATCTATTAAACTTTTGAAGAAATCAGTTTAGATCTTTACTCATTTAAACTCATGCCAAGAGATATTGCTTCAAACAAGAAACATATTCTAATTTCTATTATAACATAAGGGGATATACAATGATGTGTTTCTCTTGGAATTTCCCCATACAATAAATGATACATACAACAATGATGTATTATTTGAAGAATTGTCTTGTGATTCAATTTTATTTAACAATAGTCGATCGAAAACGATAATGCAAAATTTATATCCCTATTTTTAATAAAATTCTATGTTACTGTGTAGAAGATGGCACCATGTAAGCAATGGATTAGACTTGTTGATGATCGACTTGATGATCCATCATATAAATTTGGTGTCGAAGAGTTTTTGATTTATGCATTTCAACGAATTGGCAAAACTGAAATTAGATGTCCATGTGTTCGTTGTGTTAATGTTGTGTCTATGCATCGTGATTTAGTCAAAACCCACCTAATGATGTATGGTTTCATGAGGAGTTATACCTTTTGGTATCATCATGGTGAGACGGGACATGAAACTAATTCTGATTTAGATGCTGGAAATAATGACAATGAACAAGATAGTGAGACTGATGATGAAATGTTAGAGCTTCTGGAAGATATGCATCTGATCCATCATAATATTGAGGGAAATGTTGGGGATATGGGATATTTTAATCACAATAATTTTGAAGAGGAACCTAATTGTGAGGCCCAAAAGATTTTTAGGTTGCTAAATGACCTCAAACAACCTCTTTATAAGGGATCAAAGAGTTCAAGGTTGTCTGCACTAGTCAAGTTGCTTCACATCAAGAGTCTTGGGAGATGGAGTAATCAGTCTTATTATGAACTGATGAAAGATGAGCTATTTCCACAAGACTCAACTTTGCCTACCTCTTATTATGAAGCAAAGAAGACAATAAAAGATCTTGGTTGCTCATATAACAAGATTGATGCATGTGCAAACAATTGTATGTTGTTTTGGAAGGAAGACCACAGTCTTGATAATTGTAAAATTTGCAATACTTCTAGATGAAAACATGACAAGTGTAGTGGGGTGGAGAAAGTAAAAGAAAATGGGAAAAAAATACCAAAAAATTATTGCATTACTTCCCACTAATTCCTCGGCTTCAAATGTTGTTTATGTCTACAAAAACATCTGCACTTATGAGGTGGCATCATGATAATGGTGATAATGGTGATATGTGACATCCGGCTGATTCATTGGCATGGAAGAGATTCAATGAATTAAATGAAAATTTTGCTGCTGAGAGTAGAAATGTTAGATTGGGACTAGCTAGTGATGATTTTCAACCATTCAACAATTCTAGACCATCATATAGCATTTGGCCAGTTATTTTTATTCCATATAATTGGCCTCCTTGGATGATCATGAAGCAACACAATTTGATTTTTTCTATGCTCATTCCTGGTCCTAGTGGTCCCGGTGATGCTATTGATGTTTATCTGCAACCTCTAATAAATGAATTGTTAGAGTTGTGGAATAATGGAATACAAACATTTGATGCAACTATGCGCCAAAATTTTAATCTTCATGCAGCTCTTATGTGGACGATCAATGATTTTCCTGCATATGGGATTTCATCTGGATGGAGCGCTAATGGAAAACTTGTTTGCCCATGTTGCCATAAGGGTACCCATTCAACTCGTTTAGCTAATGGTGGAAAACAATGTTTCATGGGTCACAGTCGGTATTTGCCTATGAATCAAAAGTGGAGAAAAAATAAATCTAAATTTGATGGCACTATTGAGAATGGCACACCAATGCCACCACTAACTGGTGATGATATACTTAACCAAGTTGACAATCTTGAGGGAAATCCTTTAAGTAAAGATTCTAAAAAGGCATCTCACAAGAGTAGGGGGGACAATTGGAATAAGAAAAGCATTTTCTTCAAACTTCCATACTGGAAATATCTTTTGATACGACATACTTTAGATGTGATGCATATAGAGAAAAACATATGTGATAGTATTCTTGCAACTATTATGAATGTTTAGAATAAGACAAAGGACAATTGCAAATCTCGTCTTGATTTGCAAGCTATGAAAATTAGACAAGAATAGCACCCCGTAACAACGGAGGGGAAAATAGTTTTACCAGATGCATCATTTGTAATATCTCAAGATGGAAAGAAGAAGTTTTTTAGATTTTTGAAAGATTTAAAGGTTCCAGACGGCTATTCCTCAAACATTTCACAATGTGTTAACATGAAAGAGACTAAACTTTCTAGATTAAAAAGTCTTGACCATAATGTTCTATTACATCACATACTTCCACTTGCACTTCGTGGTCTTCTTCCTAAGGTTGTTTATGAGACGATTCTTGAGTTGTCTCGATTTTTTAAGGTATTGGGATCTAAGTGGTTAAATATGAGGGAGTTGAAGCAAATTGAAGCTCAAATTCTAGTTACTCTTTGTAAGTTAGAGCAGATATTTCCACCATCATTTTTTGATGTGATGTATCCTATAGAGAGAAATTTGTATGCCTTAAAATCCTATATCCACAACAGGGCCCTCCCAGAGGGTTCCATAGCAGAAGGATACATAGCAGAAGAATGTATGAATCTTTGTTCAAGATATTTGCATAAATTGGAGACAAAGTTCAATCACCCAGATCAAAATTATGAATATAATGTCAAGGAAAATTCAATTTTATCTACTTTTGCATACAAGGGAAGAAGATTAGGTTTTGGAAAAATAAGAGACCTTGATGCACTTGAATTGGAGCAAGCCCATATATACATTCTTAATAATTGTGAAGAAGTGGAACCTTTCATTGAGTAAGTGATTTCCTACAAATTATTATATGTCATTTATTTATAACTTGTAGTAAGCCTATATATAATTGATCTAATATTTAAATGATTTAACGTAGGGAATACTATCGAATTTAGGGGGTAAATGCAGAACAAATATCTTATAAGGAATTAAATGACAATTTCATTGAGTGGTTTAAGACAAAGGTAAGTTGTCTATTCTCTCAATATGGAAATATATATACACAATTGTTTATATGTTTCTCATTACACCATTATAATTTATATATGTCGCAGATCAATTTGAGAATGATAAAAGCAAAAAAAACAGAAGAGTTGCTTTCATTATCAAGGGGTCCATCTAAATCTGTGACATGTTTTTATGGTTATGTGGTGAATGGATATCAATTTCATACTAGGTCTCATGAGGAAAAATTGAGGTCACAATGTAGTGGAGTGGTTGTGGGAGGTGGTGATGATAGTGGTAAAGTTATTGATTATTTTGGAAAATTGACCGAGATTATAGAAATGCAATACTTGGGTGATAACTGGGTAACATTATTTTGGTGTGATTGGTTTGATGTTGGTGACAAAGTGAAAGGATTAAAGATTGATGAGTATGATTTTACAAGTATTGATTGCAAACGCATTTGGAAAACTACTGAGCCATATGTATTAGCCACTCAAGCATCTCAAGCGTTTTATGTCAATGATGACAATAACAAGGGATGGCATGTTGTGATAAAGGTTGAGCCACCCGATAAATTTGATCTAGCTGATGCGGATGAAGCAGCAGAAGTTCCTATTGATATTTGTGATGATGTTTAGAAGATTTATTTATCATTTAATTTGTTGTAGTGATGCCACTAGAAAATATTATATGTTTTATATCTTGTCATGACATTTTCAGCCTAATTTTCTATAAAGTTATTAACTATGACATTTGGTCTTTTACTTTATGCAATCAAGTATTTTTATGTAAACATGTGTAATAATTGTCATTTTTATTGTTTTGATCAACTATATTTATTGATAGTTGATCTTCTAATTATTGTCCTTGGTGGTACAGGACAATGTCTATAAGAGGATCAAAAAATGAGAAGGATCCTAATAAGTCTAAGTCTAAGAATTATCTCTTGGCACAACAACTAAGTGTAATTGGAAAAAGATGTGTTCATGGATTGGTACTTAAAAGTACTTTACCAAATCTCAAAGGAGATAATATCCATGGTATGGATGGGTATTGGGATAGTAATTTATTGGATTTAAATAGTGGGAAAAAGTCTTTCTCTTCCAAAAAATGTTCTTCTCTTCCACAAACATGGAATGATTCTACCTCCAAAAATGTTCCATCTCCACCAATGAAGAGTACTCCTCCACCAATTGAAAGTCCTCCCCCAATTAGAACTGTTGCTCCGCCAATTCAACATGATCCTCTACCGATTGAATCAGGTCATGTACCTCTTGAAGAATCTCCCAATCAACATGGCATGGATGCTGAACCGATTTCCACACATTCTATTGGTGAGATATCAACATGTAAGACCCCTTCTAGTTGTTTCTGATTTGCATTAGTTTGAAATATTAACATGCTCCGCCAATTCAACATGATCCTCCACCAATTGAATCAGGTCATGTACCTCTTGAAGAATCTCCCAATCAACATGGCATGGCTGCTGAACCAATTTCCACACATTCTATTGGTGAGATATCAACATGTAAGACCCCTTCTAGTTGTTGCTGATTTTCATTAGTTTGAAATATTAACATGCATCAATTAAGTCGCATGTTCTCTTAGTGTATACACAACTGATTTCTCAATATATTTTGTTATTTCATATCATGGTTCTTTTTCTACTTGATGATAGGTAATGTCTTTGAAAAGATAGTGAGGCGTCGAGGAAGTAACAAATGTAAAAAGGTTGCTAGACTTAAAGAAGGAAGCAAGATAGATATCACATTTTATCAAGGTCGGCCAGTTGGGAAAAACCATAAGGTATGGAGTAGACACTTGGGAAGAATTATTCGTGATCGCAACATTTTCCCATTGAAGGTTCATTCATGGAATGATATCACTGAAAGACAAAAGGATCACATGTGGGTAGCAGCTGTGGTGAGTGGGATCAATTCATTTTATATTTATCTAAATTCTTAATTGTTCACAAGATAATAACATCCTTAATGCATATTTTGTTGTATAGGATAAATTTTCTAACAACAACATGGATGATTTTAAAAGCCATACAATAAAACAGATGAAAGAGTTATGAGGGAAATGGAGGGCAACAATGCATCATACCGTGAAAGGGCTAGACATGAAGCACCAATTATTCAAGAACCCTATGGCAATTCAAGTTGATGGTGATTGGGAATGGCTCGTAAAGGAAGATTTTCATAGTGAAAAGTTTATGGTAATCTCATGAGTAATCATTTTCACACTGGTACAAGTTATTTGAACTTATGATTGTGATTTCTTAATCATATTTGTTTTATTAATAAAAATGCAGGCCTTGAGTAAGAGAAACTCTAAGAATAGACAAGGATTGAATAAGAAACTACTTCATCACACGGGCAGCATGCCTCTTAGAGAAATTTCATGGCAGAAGGTTGTTTAAATATATCTTCAGTACAACCTTCATTCTTCTTATTTACACAACTTATTTTGGTAATGTTATAGGGGGGAAAGATGGGAATGCACCTGACTTTATAACAATATATTTTGAGAGCCACAAGAAAGGTGATACATTAGCTAACATGGAGGTATCCCAAGTTCATGTAAGTATACTAACATTCATGGTCATGTCACTATTTGTATATTTACACTACATTAATTACTTTATATTATAGGAAAAAATTGTTAGCATCCAACAAGCTGAGCCATCCCTTCATCATGTAGAGGTTGTAGAAAAAGTATATGGAGAACCACAAACAAGAAAATACATATTAGGTTATGGTGGAGAAGTGAATCCTAGATATGTAAGAGGACCATAAAAAACAAAGAATGCCCTATTGAATGAGCTAAAATCAAAGGAGCAAGCATTGAAAGATAAAGAGGAAGCTTTTAATGTGCAAGAGAAAGCCTTGAAAGAAAGTGAAGTTGAAAAGCGTGCAACACAAATTTGTTTGAGCAAAGTGGAAAATCTACTAGAGATGATAGTCAAAAATCCAAAATTTCAGCAACTTGTGCAATTTGAAGAGGATGTTGATGGTTCAGTTGGTTCTTCATCTATATCTGAAGACTAGTTTATATTAGGTATGAGGTTAATTTCATTTATGAGATGAATATTAGAAATTGTTATGTAGTATATGCTATAATTTTATCTTTTTCTTATTCTAATTTGTTCCTCAGAAATGGAAGGATAAGATTTTGGGTAGCATTGGTATACATATATATATTTGAGGTGGCATTGATATAAATTTTGTAATTCACAATTGTAGGTGATGATGCAAGTAATCCAATGACAAGTCAACTAGAGAATGAGTCCAATGGTTTTGTTTGGATGGAAGAAAAATTAAAACCTTTTTTTAGTTAATTTCACCTGAAAGTAGAGTACACACATTTTAATGTTACCCATCCAACATCATTATCCCTCTAGAAATTTTGTAATTATACTTGATTATTTTTGGTGAACTACCAAAACACAGGAAAAATGAGATGTATTAACATAAAAATCTTCAATAGGTAATTCAGTTGATTCTGATTTTAATTGAGTATGTTGCATTTTAATGTATACAGGATGTTCAGAAGTGACATATCCATATATTCAACATCATTTTCATATCACATCCATATGAGGTAATTGTGATAGGTTCCATCTTTTTTTCCAATCATGTATCTAAATCTAATATGTATCTTTCTTTTGGAATAGCCTTTCTTCTTCACGTTGAGCATGAATGTTGCATTACATCCCATGACATTTTGATTTGAACTTGACTTATAATTGGGAGTGTTTTATTACTTGAACATGACATTTTACATTGCTCCATTAATAAGATAGTGTTGTTTAAAGAGTTTATCAAAAGGTATCTTACATGCCATACTTGTTTTCTTTTACAGCTTGGGTTATGCTAATTGTTCCAAGTGAATAAGAAGATGAAAGAGTTAACAAGTTTCTTATGCTTTTTTCAGGTTTGTTTCCACCAACAACTATATTATATTTTTCCAGCATATTCGTCCAAAAAAATTCGGATTATATTGTTCTCTCTTTTTTTAGATTTTTCTTAGTCCAATGCCAAGCAGTACTCTTTCATCTATGCTCGAGATGTATTAAAGGATCTTACACTAGCGGAATGATGATCTGTTACCGCCAGATTTCCTAGGGATATGGGCAGCTATTGAGCCTTCTTTTTTAGAACATACCCGTGGATAAAATGCATCCCCGGGTTTGAAATTCATTCATGCAACGTTTATTAATGTTGCTGAATGTGAGGATGCTCTAATGAAATCTGCAATTATTATGGGAGGAAACTAATGAACATTCTTTGTTACAACATACTCATGGATGAAATTTCACAAGGTTCATTCTTTCACTTTATTTTGATATCAATATTTCTTTATGTAGGTTATGCTCTTTTATTGTCCTCATCTTCATATGTTTTGCTCTAAATTTAGGTTATTCAAATTGATGAGTTCGATTTGCACAATATTGATATCTTGGGAGATATGTACATTCCCACTCTGTTATGATGGTGATTGGTATTCAGATTATATGTTACACTTTGTTATGGGATTTAGCTATAAATGTTTTTCTTCTTCCACTTATTCTTCACTACGAGTGTTTCATTGTCTTTGGTTCAAAAGGTAAGTACTCTTTTCTTACTCATTCAAATATACAACTGTGAGTACTCGTTGTATCGGTATAAGCCATTCATATCCATTGCACATGAGGAAAATTTATTCGTTGCACATCTGAAGTTATATGTTTGTTGCACATTCACTGATATGTGCCCCTAATATATTATTTTTTTGCAGGTACATAGTTATATATATGTGATGATGATTTCTATTCATATGATTTGTGCACACTCATTATGGAAAGATATATATATTATTTTCTTCTCGATTCATTCTTCGGTTAACACATAGTAAATTCTTTGATGCAAGAAAAGAATGTCACATCCATTAAAAGACTGAGTGGAGTCTTGTACTGAAACACTTCTTGGAAACCCATCCCTATCCCCTAAACTTCTAAATGCATGTCGTTTTATTTTCCAACACACAATGTATATGTTGTTTTGGTTTTCGAGTGAGCATATGGAAAATATGCCCCGTTACACATGCGGAAAATGTGTCTGTTTCACATCTGGAGATATGTGTCTATTGCACATGCAGAAAATGTGTCTGTTTACACATCTGGAGATATGTGTCTGTTGCACATTCGGCTTTATGTGTCCGACACACATTCAGAGATATGTGCATTCCATGAATTGTGTTTCTAATACTTAAAATCTCTTTTGTAGGTTTCATTTATGGTGATGGTGATTGGTATTCAGATTATATATTACACTCTATTATGAGATTTAGCTATAAATGGTTTTCTTCTTCCACTTATTCTTCACTACGAGTGTTTCATTGTCTTTGGATCAAAATAAACTAAATATGTGCAATCAAAAGGTAAGTACTCTTTTCTTACTCATTAAAATATACAACTGTGAGTACTCATTCTTTTTTCCTATCAGAATTGATATAAATTTAGTATTGTAACATTCTAATAATCTATGTTGAATACACTTAGCTGCACATATCAATTGTCTACACTATATAATTTTTTAGTCACATCTTTAGTTGTTCAGAACATAGCTGTCTAAATCATAAGATATTGTACCTTATAATTAACTAAGTACATTGAACAATTCTTTAAAACACGACCAGCGATTAAGAAAGCGGCCAGTGCGGCCGCTTCCTACAAGGCAGAAGTTTCAAATTTCCTATGTATCTTAAGTAACACTTAAATGTATGCCTCTTCTCTTTCTCCCCTCTCAATATCCAAGGCACCTTATTTTTCGTCTTCTCCATGACCACCAACATATTTCCTTACACCCTCTCATTCTTCATCCTACCTCTTTTCTTGCTTCTCTACATCTCCATCTCCCCTCCTTGTCTCTTTCCTGTGCATCTTAAGTAACACTTAAATGTATGTTTCTTCTCTTTCTTCCCTCTCAATTTCCAAGGCATATTATTTTTCATCTTCTCCATCACCACCAACATATTTCCTTACACCCTCTCATTGTTCCTCCTAATGGTACATGTTCACCATTACTTACACCAGTGTTGTCATCCTCATGCCTCCTCTTTTCTTGCTTCTCTACATCGCCATCTCCCCTCCTCGTCTCTTGCCTGTGCATCATAAGTAACACTTAAATGTATGCCTCTTCTCTTTCTTCCCTCTCAATCTCCAAGTCATCTTATTTTTCATCTTCTCCATCACCACCAACATATTTCCTGAAAACCTCTCATTTTTCCTCCTAATGGTACATGTTCACCATTACTAACACCATACTTATCAAGGTGTGCGCCTAGGCAGCCGCCTAAGTGGTAACACGTCCCAAGGTTGTGCCTAGTCGAGACAACTTTTTCTATAATGCCAAGCTGACTTAGTTTTTTGGGTTTGGTTGTAGATTGACGTATTTTAATGTTTAATGTGACTATGCTAATGTTCAAAATCAACATTGTTGCCTATGTTATGTGCCAAATATCACTTTTAATTGGACCTAATACTCTTTTTGAGTTTAACTGGATCTAATACTCTTTTTGTGACTGGATCTAAAACTCTTAGTACGGATTTGATTTTTCTTAGTTTGCACCTTTAATTCGGATTGTATTAAGTAGCTATGGTATGAAAGATAGTGATTACATTGCTCAATACTTGTAGGTATGTATGACAATAAATATATATTTTATCATTCTCTTACATTCTTTACAATAATTCTTTTTTGTGTCCTTGACATTATTGTCAATGATAATATATTAGAAATGTAATCAGTTATTTTGTCATACAAATATATAAATATGTGTGTATATATATATATATGTATATATATATATATATGTATATATATATGAGGAGATCGACCATAAATATGTAGATAACTACATATATAACAATACAATGTGTGTTTATGAGTTGGGGAAAACCATGACACATGTATATATACATAAACTATTATTTTTAAAGGTCACCTAAGCGATGCCTGGTCGCACCTAGTCACAAGGCGTTCAACTGGAATGCCATGCCACCTTCACACCTTGAAAAGTATGACTTACACAAATAAAAAAACCTAATGTCTCCAAAATTTTACTAACCTTGATTTTATCATTCCATATATTCTTACTATAATAATTATATAATTAAGGATCCTGATATATGTTGTGAGTTAATTCATACTTTGACTTGTGGATGTATTATTATATGTTGATTGTTGGTTGGATTTCATGGAGATTTCCATCATAGATGATTGATTTAGATCAATTTGTGTGTTTATACATAAAGCTTATTGTATGACGAAATATTCATATATAAATATACATACTTGTATAATAATAAGTTAATTGTTCCCATTTTCGTGTCATGTCCTGCGATGTTGAAAATTGTGGTGCCTCTTAGTCTGTCGATAAATCCATGCACGTGTACATGTTTGTGTCTCCTAGGTTAGGATCCAAGCGTGTTGCAAACATGAAAGACAAATTTAGCAATTTAGTATTTTTTTTGTCATTATAGCTATTTATGACGGAAAAAGAACGTCGTTGTTGACCTTTGTGATCAAGCCTGCCAGTCGTTGTTACTAGTATTAGCGACAAGATTGGGTGGTCGCAACTAGTATCAACGTCAGACATTTTATATAGTCATTAAAACCATTAACGACAAACTATATAAGTCATCGTGATTTGTAATAGTGACGAACTGAAATTATTAGTCGTTATCTTTATTAACAGCAAGACCAATAACGACAAGATGTGACAACTTTTTTTTCCATCGTTAATAGTTTTAACGAAAAACTTATTCACATTTACAACCAACTTTTTCCGTCGTTGTTGTTAACTTTTCCTGTAGTGTTATATGTAGCTGGATGTAAGGAAGTGAAGTTGATCCTTTTGTACCTAAAGAATAGTTTTGACTTAATAAGATGAATCCTTTAAGGGTGGTGAATAACTTGTTTTCTTATATGTGGATGTTTTGGTTTCAAGGATGAAATCCCTTTGAGGCGTGGTGTGCTGTAACATACTAGATCTCAGACCCTACCCTGGAAGTTGACATTTTGGACTTAGCCAAACAAGGTTGAAGGTTAGACCTAAATAGATGTTTGGTATAACCCCAATCAGTTAATGTATGTATAGATAACCTTAATGTAACCTAATGTTCTAACATTAATCTTGGGTTTATAATGGATACATAAAATATGCCACATAACTCATTTTGGTGGTAATATAAAGATAAGGAACTTAATTGGATGAATAATTTAGATAATGGGTTGTTAATGGGACATATGACATATCCCATAAAAAGAAGTCTCAAAAGTGTAAACAAACTTCAAATTCGAAATCTAGATATCAAAATTAGCCCACATGCCAAATTTCATCTAATTTGAACAACCGTGAAATATTAAGATAAGTTTAGGAGCGAGAAAATGAGTAAAAGGCATAAGTAATGAATGATGTAATTATATTACTTCAAAATATGGAAATAATGTCAAATATGTATTCAACACATCAAATTTAACTTGTGGATGAAGTTTGGTCCAATTTGGATGTTGTATGTGCAAGTTATGCAATTTTAGGTACAATCTAGACTTTTATGCAATTTACCCAATTGGGAGGTTTTATTTGCAAATTGTCAAGGGCATTTTAGGGATTTCCTCTTTATAAATGAGCTTATCTTTAGAAGATATCAACGAATGGGATTATTTCTTTGATTGGATGTCGGTTGGGATGACTAGAATTGTCCATAAACTGACATTTGATATTCAATAATCCTCTATGAGATGTCCTCTAGCATGGCCATGAAACCCTAGGCTAAAGGACACATGGAAAGCTCCATGGACACCTCATGCTTGACTTCTTCCTTATCCATAAAGGTTTGCATGTCCACATGAACCCTTAGCATTGGACACATGAAAAGTAACTTGACACGTCTTGCTGGACTTCTTCCTTATCCATAAAAGCTTGCATGACAATGGAAACCCTTATACATGACACATGGAAAGTCTCATAGACACCTCATACTTGACCCCAATTCAAAAACTCTTTCTCTCCTTTATTCCCTCTAGTTTAGTGCATCATTCCTACTCTATTTTTCCATGGAGGTGTTGTCCCAAGGTAAAAGGAGGTGCCTACCTTGGTGAAGAAGTCTCCTAGGGTTCCAAATTTCTCAATTATTGATTTCTTAAGCTCCTCCTTGGTGATTTTGACCAAAACTAGTAAGTATCCTCCTTTCTCCTTCCCTATTTTCATGTTGTTAGTATTCCTTCCACCTTTCTCCGTGTCGAAACCATGACCTTTCATGGTGAAACCCCACCTAAAACCCATAAAGACCTCATCTCCATGTTCTTTTGTTAGGGTTTTTCACCTCTAAAGTGGAGAAGGTACTTCTTGCTCGAGATAGGAGTTTAATTGGAAAACCAGTCTCTCTAAGCTTGGGAACCTTACTTATTGGACCTCTCCACCTTCCCTACAGGTTCTTTGGAGGCCTAGGCTTGGATCTATGACTGACTTGGACTATTTAGACTCTGAAGTTGAGGTATGATGTATCCCCTATTCTTCTATGTTGAGCAATTCACCTATGCTTATTCATTCTCTTTGTACTATAGACATTACCTATATACAATGTCTTTTCTTTTGAAAATCATGGTTTGTGTGAACTGCCTTATTTGATATTGATCATGTGATCATGGATATTCTTTTGAACTCTTATCTTATGCTTTGTTCATGATGGAACTCTAAAAGATGACATGTGATGTATTTTTTCCACTTATCAGGTGGATGTATATTTTGGTCACTTATGCGGTGACTAGTTTATATATTCTGACTATACTTTCTATTTGCCTCTACATTTAACATGCTATGTGATTTAGTAGAACTAGAGTAGTGTAATTGCATTGGTTTTTATGGAAAATGTGTTATTTCCTTCCGAGAAGATGTGATATTTCCTACTCATTTGGGATGGAAAGGAACCTCATACCCAGGGCAAGATGTGTGATTCTTGGCCCATGTTTTATATATTTGGGAGATTAACATTATTCCTTTCTCTACCAGGTTTCAAGTTTATGAGACTTGGTCGCCTTTGTTTTTATATTGCTCTACGGCTATTTTTATCTCACATGCATGAAGGTTGATGATGATTGTAGGGGTGTGTGCCCTACTTTCTTTACATGTTATTGTACGACACAATCTTTATGTTTTATTATTGGCAAGTATTCTTTTATTATCATATGACTTCAATTCCTTTTCTCTTGATACCCATTTGGGTGGTCCTTATACTTTCTATGGGAAGCCTTACATATTTGATGTCCTTTATTCCGTATATTACTCAATTTCCTATTTAGTATGAACATACCCGCCTTTTCTGATGTCATCTATTTTCTATTCTTACTGGGGTATGCTTCCAACCCTGGGTGAAGGACTTAGATGATAAGGCATGATGTTCTGGACTATCTTAAGGAGTTAAAGTTTGGAGGCAAAGCTGTTATGGTTTAGATTTTCCTCTACTTAGATCCTTATGTTGTATCATACATGTAAACCCTTATGGGAAATTATGATGTACTTTTGTAATCTTTTGTGAAAATTGAATATAGTCATTATTTTTATTCTGCTGCTATACTTTAGTTGTTTTGAATAACATTTATTGAAGTTTGAAAATTTTGCACCTATTCCAGCATACCTTTGAGTGTGTTTGGAATGGATGTTTTATTCTTCAAAAATTATTTTAGTAAGGGAGTGATCCCCCTCCTTACAATTGCGGTGTAGAATGGCGACTGAGTAGTGAAATAGAAATCTTGAAGTCCGACTCTTCCTAGATCTTGTATGGCACTGATTTCGACTTAGAAGTGGTCAGTTGGATTTGGATCATATGAATCAAATCATCAGGGAATTAATAAAAAGATATAATATAGTCATGTAGCATATCAGTTTAGGGTTAAACACACTTCACATTGGATGTTTACCGTTGCCTTTCTTTTATTACTGCTTAGTTGTTATATAATACAGTAAGAGAAACCAACTATTATACATGTTCTTCATATTCCTTCTAAAACATATGATGTAGTTATCAGTTACAACTGCTTAATATGCCAAATCTGAGTAATCAATTTTACTTATTCATTTACTTGAATATACTCAGAATGTTGTTATAACCTATTTGTGGAACAATCATTTTTGGTTGAGAGTTATATCTATCACCGAGATATGGATCTCACCCTTGTAGTTATTAGCAATAAATGTTTATTTGGTGAATGAATATAGAATTAATATCCATTAACCCTAATACATTAAACAACCTTATAAATTATTTTAGAATAAATATTAACAACATAATCAATTTATACACCCTTAAATTAGTCTTGCGAATTTCATATCAACTAGCCAATATTTGGAGCCTCAAATGATTTAGGATAGAAAATAATAAGAATTTAAATATAATTGAATTCTATATATGATTTGTTGGTGTTTTCTGACTTAATGTGTCAACCTCAAATTTTTTCCCATTTTTTTGTGCAACTGTCACACGAAGCATTAGATTTAGATCAAGTGGTTATATTTGTCTCCTACCTTGAACAGGAGACCATGAGGAGTTCTGTAGCGACCCCACCTCACTAACCCCCATTTAAGGGAGACCAAAAGGTTAGAGCCGTTATCCAATAACCCAGATCAAAGGTTCGACAAATAATCAATAACAATTACCAAATTTTACCAACTAAACTGAAATCTGGTACAAAATAAAACTGTGCATACCTTTTTCAAAACTGGGATATCTACATCTATCCGCATTAGGAGTCTACTCTAACTAATCCTCCTTTATACTTTAACTCTTAATTAATTTCACATATGCCATTTTACTGTTTGTCCTTTTCAAGCTTGTACCTAAAACTCTGACAAACAAAACATCGGTCAGCATATCAGAATATGCCGGTATTTGGGGACAACCAAAAGTTTGCACATATGGACAACAATCTAATTATCACAATCAAGTTAATTAACAAGCCAATTTACACTTTTCAGTATGACATTCTCCACCGCTTTTTCCCTAACCCTAGCATACCCACTTTTGGGTTTCACTTTTCCCATTGACTTAAGTCCACCTTCTCAATCCCGAGCTTGGTTCCTGGGGTTACCACTCATGGTGCCCTCTAGTCATGCAATATCATAGGCCACCTTCTCATTCCCAAGCTTGGTGTCTGGGGTCACCACTCATGGTGCCCATGGGTCTTCCCTCCTAAGCTTGACCTCTTTGCATCATCCATCAGGGTGGCATGTAGGTGTGAGAATATATACTTATAATATAATTGTGATACGTAGTGGATTTATAATTTTTCAAGTATGAACATCCAACAGTTTAGATTGCATTCAATGAGAGGAAACATTCGAAAATCCCTCAGCAAACTAATGTGATTAACCATAATTAACCACATACTTGTCAGGCAGACTTAGGTGCAGGAATAATCCAAACAAGCAAGTAATCCAGAATCAAGCAAGCACAAAATTCAATCTTGAAATTACATTCAATTCCTTTTTATCAAAATCAATCCAAACCATCTTGCTACTTATGGTTTCTATTCCTTTTTAGGGTTTCTTCCTCAATTATGGTTTTACTTCCCTTTACCTTTTTTAAACCCTAATTTTCTCATCCAACCTTCACGAAAGTTATTAGGGTTATCTTTTACAAACACATAACCTTAATTCCATATTAATGCACAATTAACCATCAATTAAGTACATTAAGCCTCTTTTACATTAAATCTACCATTTTTATCCTTTTTAATCTATGAAAAATTCATTATGCTCATTTATCATCAATTTATAGTTCATTATGCTCTAATTCACATATGAACGTTATTTATAATTAATTCTATCTTTTATCCACTAGGAAACCCTAATTTCCACATTAAGGGTATTTAACCAGAATTAGGAACTTTAATGCTCGAAATAGCTTAGAATCATTATATCCTAGCTTTATTCACAATTTTGAATAATTAAAGCCATTAAGAGTCGCATTTACCAATATTAGGGTTTCAAGGCCCATTAAAGTATATTCATGCACATGAAACTCGAAATTAAACCAATTACGTGCAAAATTCATATTTTTTTATCTTAATGTATCTCTTTATGATTAGCAGGTTAATATCAACTTTAATCATCAATTAAACCCAACTAATCACATTAATCATATCAAAATAGGGTTTCTTAATCATTATTACATTAAAGTTAATAACTTCCATTACTTTTCGAATTGTAATCAGAATTAGGCTTAAAATATATTTTTATTACATTGCTTGAGTTCTCCTAATCAAAATTCATGTATAATGCGCATTTATCCGAGTTACCATTAATTAGTTATGAATTTGGCAAAATTCACTTACTCTGGGCTAATCGGAGGGCGCCACGTCACTTCGTCCCATGCAACGTTGCTTGGCTATGTTGGAAACATTTTCCAATGTTCGAAATTCCCTCATTTAAGTGATTGTCTTCCGTAGTACGTGCAGGGAAGAACCGTCCAGTGCGCCTCTCCCTTCTTCAACCTTCACAACTCGATGGTTGCTGCCCTAGCCGTAGAGTGCAGGGCTACACAAGCGTGCCCCCTCCTTCCTAGGGCCCACGAACTGCCGCTGATGGTCGTCCAAGCTTCCCTGCCCTTAGTCACACCTAGGGCACCACACAAGTCGTGGTTTAGCTGGCTAGTGCATGAGCACTCGACCTTCCAAGCATGGTCTTTGTTGCAGCCATGTAGATTTATTTGCGTGAAGCCGGGGTCGATGGGGTGGTATATAAGTGGTCCTGGGTGGTCGTGGAGGTTTCCCACCTCAACCAAGACCACAAAACACACTGGCGTTACTCTAGGGTTAGATCCCTACTCTCGGTTAGGTTTTCCACAGAAAGAACGAGGAGGAGAGTGTGTGATCTCTCTCTCTCTCTTCTGGACACGAACTAGGGCTTTACTCCCTTTATATAGGGTGAGTATCCACGCCCTAAGACAACCATGTATGGGTCAACTAGTTCTATTCCCAATAGGAATCAAATTCCTTCATGGAGAAGAAATTCTTCTCTCTCCTATTTACCTTCTTGATATTCTTTATTACATGGATAATTAGAAATACAAAAATCCTCTCTCTCTTATTCTCTCTATTCATGCCTTTTAATTTATTGGCAACGAAAATATATTTTCCTTAAGTAGAAAATACTTTCTTCTTAACAAAACTAGATAATTCATTAATTATGTATTCCCATTATCTTCTTATTTTCTATTATAGGTATTTTCTATTTGTTTTTCTTCATTGGGACTCGTTGGATCCCAAGAAACTCAAATATTTTGAAATCCTTTTAATGGACACTCATTATCCTTCCGGATATATCTATATCCATTATTTCTCATTATCTTTTTTATTTCTTATTAATATATCTCTTATTGAGGATTTCTCTTTATTTCTCTTTTATTTTCCTCATTAGTATTCCTTTTATCATTAGGAATCCTTGGGATACCAAATTTCACCAAGGCTAACTCAATTATTCATTTACTAATTGAATTTCCTTGTTATTGGGCCCAATAGCCAATAAAGCCCACAACACAATCATCAATGTTATTGTAAACGAAATCCATTCATCATCATTTGCCCAAATATCTTTAATATGAGAAATTACATTTTTTCTCCAAATGAACCCAAAAATTGGGGTTGTAACATCCTTCCCCTTTTATAGGAATTTTGCCCTCAAAATTCCCTCAAGCAAGTAAACAAACAGGATAAGCCTTTCGTATGTCCATCAGGCTCCCATGTGGCTTCACCCTTTCCATGGTGCTTCCCAAGAACCTTCATCATCTCATATTCTTCCATCTGAGTTCTTTCTTACATTGGTATATTGTACCCTCATAGGTGACTCAGGACATTTCAGCCTCTCATAAAGCTGAATAGGTTCATTGCTCAACACATGGCTTGGGTACCTCACATAGTGTGCTAGATTGGACTCATGGAACACATTATTCTTCATATTATCCTGAGGAGTAAGGCTAAACACAACCGTCTCCACTAATCCATCTCAAATGGACCCATATATCGAGGACTCAACTTTCTCAGCTATAGCTTAGAGGGGTCGGATTTTCACATCACATACTCTCCTACATTGAACTGCATGTCAGTCTACTTTGCATCAACTCACGACTCATGACGTCCCTGGTCTCTCTCTCATCCATTGCATGATCAAAGTGACTTTATCTGCACACATTGTGGTTCTTGTCTGACCTTCGCGAGGCCTCCTTCACCAACATCATCTTAATGAAGTGGTGACCGACACAACCTCCCTAAAGAATTTCTTGCATCCCGATAAAGGCTATGGTGGTTAATGTCACATCTTAAGAACTGTCTCTTTGTATCACACTAAATGAGCACACATGCTCTCATCAGATCCTCTAGTTTGGATCATACTAACCATTAGTATGGGGTGCTAAACTGTACTAACACCGAGTTCTTCAAGTATCTACTTCCACCTCATGGGAGTCACCTTTAGGTCATACTCAAGAACTTTTGAACTCGCATCATGGTGTAGTTGAACCATCTTTCTCTCTTAAGTAGTTCAACTGAATTCGTCCCTTGACAGCATTCTTTCTTTCTCATGTTATCTAGGTAAGGTGATCTTTCATAACCCATATTACTTCTTGACCTTCCTTGGTCTAGGGAAGGCTTACCACCACAACCATAGTGGTGAATTCCCATTCCCTCTCAGGGACTCTTTATCCTCTATATCACTACACTGGGTTACTGGTGTTCATCCTTCACCTCTTGATGTGCATGGTGATGATCCACATGCATCTTTGTACACTTTTCATCTTAGGCATCAAAAATACCACTGTAACTTAGTACCACAGTGTATCATGATCCCTTGTATGTCGTGATTTCTCAAGATTGATTCCTCAAAAACCCTAAACCTCTTTAGTCGGGGTCTCATCACCTTCTTTTCCAAAGAAGTGTATCTGAGGTTCTACAACCATCCTTTTATCAGATCAAGGCCTAGGCTGGCTAATCAAACAACCACTAATATTGTTCAACAGATCTCGTTATATATGAGTATTGGACAAACTTATCTCTTTTTATCAACTTAAGGTTAGCCTAACAACCTCAACTTCTTCTAGCTTCCAGCTAAACTAGGTAGCTATATCTCAACCATAGCATTCATTACCACTTCTTATCCTTAGGTGTTAAGTAATGTTGAAGACATACACCTCCATGTATTATACTTATCATCTCATCTCAAACTCTAAGTTGGTCTTCATCAAGAAGCTTTGAGCTCATCCTAATGGTGATCAAACTCAACCTTGTATCACTTGCAAATTCCACATAGATCATGATAAAACATCCTCATAAGATGACTACACTATTCCTCTTAGTGTTTTTAAACCATCCATGTATCATTCATTCCACCAGGGTATGTTATCATCCATGTCCTCATACCTCGTAGCAACGTTCCAACTCACATCATCTTTATCCTTGATGTATGACATGCATACTATCCTATCTCTCACTCCCATAACAAGAGGAAATAAGCATTTGACTGCAGTCCAAATACAGAGTTCTTCCTGCTCCAAGAGTAGAGATGGTACAGCTTGTTGGGTTTAAGGGGAGGTAGAGAAGGCAGCGGAAACAAAAAAAAATTTCTCCTCCCCAAACCCAGAACAAAGGAAACGTGTGAACGTCTATACATTAGGAAGGATGGTTTGTGGAATCATACCTTATCCCGAGTCTTGCTCAGAGATAAAACCTCACGCCTTGTGTGGTGTTCACCTCCGGTCTTGGACGGTGTCTGCGCAGCTCCTGGTCACACTGGGACTGTCGACTCCTGGTCTCACCGGGACTATCGGGATTGATAGCTGTCCTCCGAGTAGAAGAAATCTCCTGCCACTGAAGTAATCCACACAGACCACCTGGAACTCGGATCTGCTTGTCCCACAAAGAATCAGAAGGAGTTGCACCCTCCTGTCAGTGTACTAGTCATTGACACACTCTCCTGCCACCAGTCGCTTTCTGCAGTTGTCTTTCCCTTGTTGTGCCTCCCTTATCCGGTAGCACTTGCTCGGCCTCTCTCGGTTACCAAAACCAGAGAGAACGACAACTTTACAGAGCAACTGGTTGCACTGAGTTGTTCTTTGAGAAGCCCCCAATACCCCTATATATATAGGAGGGTCATGGGACATGGTTCTCTATCCCGGGCAATGTGGGACTAAAGCAGGATTAGAAGGGTTTGAGATATTCTACAAAAATAACCAACTACACAACCTAAACCGTTCGTTTCATTTCTGAAAATGGTCGGTTGGGGACCTGAGCCGATCGATTCACATCTGAACCGGTCGGTTGGGACACCTCAACCGGTCGGTTCATTTCTAAACTAGTCGGTTCACGGCCCTGGTCAGTTCCCGATTGACTTTTCCTTTTATGTTTTGAATTGATCCAAATACCAATCCTTGTTCCAATCAAATTGGGCAAGTGAAACGAAAGGAAATTTCTCACCAACTTGACTTTTCCAACTTGCTCGGTTGGACCAGTTGAGCCGATCGGTTCAACACTTGAACCAGTCATTTCACCCTGTCCATGAGCCGATCGACTCACCATTTGAGCTGATCGGTTCACCAAGCTCAGTTGATCGGTTCATCACATGAGCCGATCGGTTGGGAGTGCAGATTGTGCAGAAATAGTCAATTGTAGTTCCAATCAATCCGATATTCTAATCAATCTGTCCAATACCTTGAACAGTATCATACTGAGCTATCAATTGATTGAGTGTTTAATTGAACTGCTAAATTCCTTTAGTAATCATTCTAAACATTGTTTGTGGACAAACTCCTCTTCCAGGTTAAATCCTATGTGTGTGACCCTGTAGGTCCATTTCACGTTGGTAGTGAAAGTCCATAACATTTATGACTTCACAAGCAAAGAGCGGTGCCTAGTCACACATCAGTGCTACCCAAGTGAAATAGAAAGTTGGACAACAACTTTCAATCCTACAATTTGTGAATGGCATTACATTGAATATATAATTCTTTTGTCATTGATATCCCAAATGAACTTGAGGCATGGAACAGTCATCCTGTCAACGTTCATTCACTTTCTTGATCTCAGAGTAGATTGGAAGAGATATGTATGACATCAATATCACATATTGATTCACACATGCATGCACGCCTTTCTCAATCCTACTCATCAAGTGGCCATGGATATCATACTCCCTCACGAGGGACAAATTCCATATCTATCACTCACCTCTCAAAAGCCCCATGAGTCAAAGCCACCCAATCATCACCTTTATAACAACCCATGTTTCAGGATTGCGTTTGATGATGTCAAAGTGTACCCAACGACATGCGTTGAGTGTAGTGATTTTAGGTCAAAGAATCACATTCACCACCATCACTGTGGGAACTGACTATGACTACCATGTCATGGTTCCATGTGTCAAACTCATGGTGGGTCTATCTGATACACCTATTCTCTAACAAGTACCTATGTGTTTGGTTTGATATCTCTATATCATGACTAATGAGATTTTGTCATCAACCAATACCACAATCTAGTCTTGTGTGTCATTGCTGTCTATCTACCTTCCATAATGGCATCTGACTAGGGACATAATGAGAACATACAAACTCTTAGCATCCGTATGATCTCATTGTTCAGGTCCTCAACCTGAAAGCATACGTCATTGAGTACTGTCATTCTCTAGACATTCAATATGTTCTATAACTATCTCATATGACATAACCAAAAAGAATTGGAAGCTTGCCTTTGATGTATATCAAATCAATCTTAATGTATCCCACCAATCATCCCATGATTGGCTCTCAGAGTATACATACCAACAGACTCCCACTTGCACTGTGAGCCAATCACCCTTGAATCATATTCATAGTGATCTTCAAACATGTCCCACATGTTACTCTGCTCTAGTGCAAACATAGTGAGTAATGGCAACACCTTGCCAAAGTCAATATAAATTGCATGTCTCACATCTCTTTGTTGTACGTCATACGTATGAGATGCAATTGCCGTAATATGTGATCTAGTATTCCTTTGCTAACCTTTAGCCACATTGCATGATCAAGGATTCCATACTTGTCATCAATGACTGGAATATCTATAAGTTCATCTCTATGAACTCCTAGATCCATATAGTATCCACTGTTGTTCTCTAACACATGGATACTCGACATTTCCTTTTAATTGGTTTAATTGGAACGTTTCCAATAATCAACAAACTATCACTTGTATATATATCCCATATATATTTTGCAATTAATTTTCTGTCCTTTTGGAAATTCGCATCAGTGTAATTCTTTACATTGAACTCTTCCTTATCTCCATAGAACTAGTACTTCCCAAGTACTTATAAAGTTCACATGGTATTCCAGTAACCCTTACTGGAAGTAGACAGACATCCACTCGTCATGTTCTACATACGAGTTATCAGGATGAGCACATCATATTTTCATGTCCTACATACAAGATAATGAATGCATTTTATTCTTTCCATGTCTATACATGTAAGACGATGGGATGATTACATACATGATAGATCCATATATATTCTTAGTGTTCACATTATTCATAAGAATTGGACACTTGGCCTTGGGATACTAACTCCATGTGACATGGACAAGTTTTCTCCCACTGAATCTGTGCATACCGAACCCTTCAGTATAGATTGCTAATGTATGGTCTCTCTTTTCAGGTCAAGAGGTTTTCGAGAACTATCTCTATAGATCTCTATTTCTATCACATAGGAAATATCTCTATCTTCTTTAAAGATAATTTACACTTTGGATTTCCATTTTAGAACATTTCCATTTCACATCAACATGTCGAATGTGAATACGCTCCCACAAAATCATAGATCCCTTCTTTATATTTGACATATCAGTCAAACCCTTTGACTATATCTTCAAAGTAAAGATCCAGTTTTGAGTTGCTTGTACTCAATCAATCACATTGATTAGTCCATTGTAACTTATAGACTTCATTTGCATTAGAGGATTCATAAACCTTATAGGTTGTGTCACATACACATCCTTGTTTTATTCCTCATAGGAATGCAGTTTTATTATCTGTATACCAAATCTCTTAGTCATTAAGTTGCAATCAATAAGAATCATCCTTCTCAAAATGTCATCCATGTGTCTTAACACTTAAGACTTATTTGCACTTATGGATTTCCATCCAATGGGTGCTACCATCAAGGTCATACCTTATGGTTCACATGGAAGTCATTTAGGATGTAATGGTCATAAACCATAACTCAAAATTGGGTTCCTCATATTCATCTAGATAGTTGACTCATCACATGAACAACTAATCACATAGATAATCGAGGTATATCTGTTGAGGATATAAGAACACACAACCCTTGTGATTCTTAATTTCCTTTATTAGTGTAGGGTATTCTTTATTTAAGAAGAAGTTAGTTATTTGATAATCATCATCTAACTCCTTAGTGTTGACTCAAGGTCAATTAGGTCAATGTTGACTCACGTCTAAATTGACTAAACATGTGTTTTGATGATGACTAACCATTCCACATATTGGTGTCTAATGTCTCTATTTGAGTGATTTCAGATTAGGTATAGACACACTCCAAATGACCTAACTTGCGCATCTCAAATTGGAGAAAATACAAGCCAAAGTCAATACAAGTGCACATTTTTGTAATATGATGTAAATCCATTAAAATCATGTTATAAATCACTTGTAATGATTGTATGACTTGTAATTAAGCTTAGAAAAATATAAGGACCACTTAGATCGAATATTAGAGAACTTTAGATGAAACTTCGAAAATGGATCACAACAACAGTGTCGGTCGAGTTTTAAGGCCTTGAAACTCGACCGATCAATCTTGATCGATTTTCTGAAGATTGCATCGGTCGAGTTTTGTTTTCACAGAACTCGACCGATCAAGTAAATGACCATTTCGATTCCTAATGGCCGGTCGAGTTTTGTCAGGACAAACTCGACCGATCATTTGAGTATCAGCCTTGTCGTTTACTTGATCGGTCGAGTTACCTATATCTAAACTCGACCGATTGCACTGTACAGAAAAGTGTAGAAAAGTGCTTCTAGTCGTTGTGGAGTTGCAACAAGTGAAAATAGATCCGTTGCAAGCCACAAAACGGCTAGTTTTCATTCTCAAGTGTTCCCAAAGGCTAAGAGGCATCCCCAGCTATACATATGACCCCTTGGGCTTCATTCCAAGGTTGAGCATTCATTGCAAACTCTATGTGAGGTTCCTATTCTATAGTTGAGTGCTTCCTACAGCCTCCTCTCTCTCTCTAAGATGAATCACTTGCTACATCCATTAGAGTGAGTAGGAAATCTATCAGAGAGCTAGTCCTACATGTATATCTTGTGAGGCTCTCACTTCCACCACCTCCCTTCTATCATTTCAAGTATGAAGATGAAGGTTCTCTCTCTTGTTCAAGAGAGGTGAAGAAGAACAAGGGAAGGTGTCCCTTGGTGAAGATTAAGGCTAATGACTTGGAGTTAGAGTGGGTAAGCCCTTGGTGAAGGTAGAAGACTCCTTGCTCAAGTGGGTAAGTCCTTGGTGGAAGAAGCTTCTCCGAGTGAAGGTGAAGTCAAAGGCGGAAGATCCAAGAAGAGTGGGTAATTCCTACAAGGCTAAAGACTAGTGCAAGAGTAGGTAAGTCCTTGGAAGAGGGCGGATGACTCTTGCAAAGTGGGTAAGTCCTTGGTAAGGTTGAAGACTCTTTGTATTGGATAGGTAACTCCTTTGTTTGGTCATGCATTGTATGTCTTATGAATGAATATAAGAGTGCAATAGTTTGGAAGTCCTAGAGGTTGACCTCTCTAGGAAAGTGGACTGACACACTTCTAGTTTGAAGTGTGGAACCACTCTAAATAGCTTGTCTCTTGGTGTATGTTCAATCTCTCTCATCCTTGGTATGCATGTTTTAGTTGAACTCAAATTACCTATTTAGCAACCTAATCTTGTCATATATTTTGAAGGTTTAATGAGTTTTGTTTAAGTTCTTTCAGCTCTATTCACCCCCCTCTAGAGCACCTAAGTCACCCATCTAGGATCCAACACTAAGAGTATGACTCCTTCTTGATTTAGACATGACCATGCCTTAATCACGATCTCAATATGATACACTATCATAATCACTCACAAGGTTCTCAAACATTTAGTCTAAATATTTTATTCATTGATCTCATCAAGAATTAACACTTTACCAAATTTGTACTTCATCCATGATATTCTTGAACACTTCAAGATATTCATATTGGTATTTCTATAAACACCATTTGAAGTATTAGCATTTGCTCCATTAGGTATGTAAATACATCACATGTATTATACCTAATAGGACAATCATTCTCCCACTACCACTAGTGAAGATTGATTAATCATGTCCAAGAGATTCATATCTCTTACTAGTTCTCTAACCAAAAGAGTCTAGATCTATCCATCACATGGAAACTAGAAATGAATTTCTTATGATTTATGCTAATTTGATTGTTTGAGTTATCTATAAATTTTAGGTATCATTTTATCTTATGCATACCAAGTATCACAAGATAAACAAGGCACTGCCATAAAGATCATATCTTTGAGATTGAAACATCAACTTTATTAATTTCCATCATTGTCATACAATATGCAAAAATAAAGTGTTTCTATCTATTGTCAAATATGAAATAGCAGTTCATAATTGTATTACATGCCTTCAAGACTAAAATTAAACTAAAGTACTCCTATCTATGGTGGCAACACTTGCACCATTTATTGAGTGCTTTACACTTTACATCTTGGTATCATATACCTCAAAAAGTGTTACAAGTTTACTTTCATGACACCTTTAAGTGGAGACGTCTGTCGCCTCCTCCTTCTTTTGTTCTTCCAGATAGAGAGGACAATTCCTGTTCCAATGTCCTGGATTTTGACAATGGTGGCAATTGCCTTTCTTTGTCACGCCTCCCTTGGCCTTGAGAGCTGAAGACGACTTGTGCTACTGGCTAGCATCAGAACCTTTCTTAGCTTTTCCCTTTCCCTTGCGGTTGGACTTGCCTTTCTTGTTGCTGATCATCATCATAGACTTAGGCTTGTCCTTCTTCATCTGTGTCTCGGCTGTCCTCAACATGCCCAACAACTCTGACAGTGGCCTATCAAAGTAGTTCATGTTGTAGTTCATCACAAACTGACTGTAAGATTCTGGCAACGATTGCAGTATCACATCAGTAGCCAACTCTAGGATCAGTGGAAATCCCAGTCTTGTCAGGTTCTCCACATACCCAATCATCACTACTACAGAAACAACATTCAGTGTCGCTTTTGTGGGCGTCAGTTATTTAGGAAAACTGACACCTATATTATTAGATGTCGGTTATTTATGCAAACCTACGTCTATATTCGAAGACAAGCCAAACATGGGTACAGCTTTGTATTCAGCGTCGGCCGTTTATAACAGACCGACGCCTAAAATTGCCTGTGAAATCCAATTTTCGAGCGAAAACATTTAAGGTCACCTACAACGTCAGTTTTTTAACTATTCACCGACGCCTATTTAAAATGAAAATTTGCGCGAAAAGTCCCACTTTCAGTGTCGGTTATCCTTAGACAACCGACGCTAATAATGGTTCCCGCCAAAAAATTTAGGGTAAAGGTTGTCTAGTTGGGCATCGGTGTATTACTATCAACTGATGCCGAAGACTTTAGGTGTCGTTTGTATTTGATAACCGATGCCTTTATGAACTTAATAGAACCATGATCGATCGCCCGCTAGGCACCCTGTTTCATTGTCTTCATCCCCTGCTAGCTGTTGCTCGATCGCCCGCTAGCTGCCTGCTGGTTCTCGCTGTCGCCGACGCTGCCTGTGCTTATTCACCTTGACGTCGCCGCCGACGGTGCTGCTTCTCTGCGTCACCGCCGCGGCCCGCCACCTAGCTTCGTCCTGCATCACCGCAGCTGCCTAGCTTCGTCCTGCATCGCCGCCGCCCTAGCTTCGTCCTACGTCACCGGCGCCGCCCACTCCTTCCTCCCTGCTCACGCCCGTCGGGCCGCCTAGCTTCGGTCTGCTCTCCAGGTATTAGTCGTAGCCTTTCTCCCTAGATTTTTACCTACATGCAGCAAACACGGTCGTGGCTATGTTGGCCTACCACAGCCGTGCTGCCCAACACGGCCGTGGTAGGCCAACACAGCCACGGCCGTGTTTGCTGTTGGTAAGGATATCAACAAATCTATATGTAATGCTTTATGAAAATTTTAGGATACAAACAAATCTTTTGCTTGCATATATTTGTGCTTCTAATCCTAATGCTTGACCTAATTTAGTAAATTTTCATGCATGTTGAAATAAGATTTAAACTTGTCCATTCTAGCATCCTAATTTGATTTGATTAAACCCTAACATTTATGAAACCCTAACATCAATTGTGATGAAACCCTAACATGTACATATCTATTATTGTGTTTGTTGACCTAGATACCCATCCAAGATTTACTCATTAGGAGTAAATCTTGGATAGTCCCTAGTTTGGAACTGTTCTTGAACACCTAATCTCACTTAGGATGTAAGTGTATAATGTGTATTCACTACTACGGAAACATCCTTTGGCGTCGGTTGTTTAATCCCCTTTGGCAACGGTTTGTAAGCGACGCCTATGTGGGAGCCGCTAAAGGTCGAACCCTTCGGCGTCGGTTTGCTAACTGACGCCTATATGAATTCTAGGTGTCGGTTATATATAGTTGGCCGACGTCTATAGGGTTCGTGCCACAAAAAAGGGCACCACCTAGGACACTTTTTGCATCGGTTAACAACTGAACAACCGACGCCATACGACCATATAGGCGTCTGTTTTATACAAATAAGCAACGCCTTTTCCACCACGGTCGTGCTTTCCACCACGACTGGGTTGTTTGCCATATTAGGCGTCAGTTTTTATCTAATAACCGACGTTGTAGGCCTTTGATGACGGTTTTCTATAAATAACTGACGCCTATATTTTTTTTAATCAGTTTGCAGGCTTGCTGTGGCTAGTCAGCAGGATGAGAACCTGCAGTTCAGTTTTCTAAACTGCAGGTTTACGACATCCATTGATATCAGCCTACAAACAGGCCACAAACCTACAAAATCAACAAATATTTTTTTACACAAGTAGATACATTCAGACATCAATTCAATTCTCACATTCACACATGTAGAAACATTCAAATAAATGTAGAAACAATCAGACATGTATAAACATTCAGAAATATTCATTTACAAAATATCATTCAGCATCGCTATCAGCATCTCAATTATATCTTACAATCGCCATTGCTTGTATGGCTTTTTCCCATTCTTCTCTTAATTCATTTAATGCTTCCCTCGTATATGGAGCATGTACATTTTTTAAGCGTTTACCTATAGTGTGGTCAATTTTAAACACCTGCAAAGAGAATGATGTATATATATAAATAATAATATAAAAATAAGATTGATATATTTCATACTAACTAATGAGACTATATATAATACCTCATGTATGGTATTAATATCCAATGCGGCATGTCGGATAATCATCTGCATAAATCACATCACATAGTATGTGCATGCCCAGCCGTTGTCTTGTGTAGCGCACTATAAATTGAAACATACAAAATATTAAAAAATACAACTAAGCACAGTTCACATAAATAATATATACATTGGAGTAGGGAACTTACTTTTACGTTCTCCCAAATTATTCGCTGGTTCTTTCTCCTTGGGACATTTCCTCTAGCATTTTTGAATGCATCTAAACCCCTACATGTTATTGTAACACAGTAAATTGCATAATTTTTTTTTTTTTTTTTGCAGAAAACGAAGGGAGAATCTATTCATCCTGTTCCCTCACCAGGCTCATCCACAAAGGTATTACAGATTGATTCAATGTAACTTCTTCTTTGAACAGCTCAAAGAGAAAGTTAGGGCATTGAGACCATCTAGCTCGACTCTCATTGCTTCTCCTACCCCATTTAGCTACAGCATCAACTAGCTTGTTTCCCGATCGTCTTCTGAAAGAAAACCCTACCGATTGGAAGGAACTTGCAAGCTTCCTAATAAAGTGGCACTCTTGTTTACAACTGGTTAGGACCTCTCCATTGCCATTCACCATATTAATAGCTTTCTTGCTATCAGATTCAACTTGTAGGTGACTGAAACGTCCCTTACATTCCCTTAAACCAATAGAGATAGCCCGCAATTCCGCCTTTAAGACACATGTGATTTGGCCTTTGTCGTAGCCTCCTCCTAACCATTGCCCTTCATGATCTCTGATGACATACGCTGCAGCCATGGTGTTCCGCTTTACAGAAGCATCTACATTTATCTTAACATATCCCCTCTTCGGCAAGGACCACGGGTTATCCATTGACGATTGTGTGATCTTCTTGTCTTTCGACGCGAAAGCTATTTTGCACCACTTGACATGTAGTCTGATAGTGCTGAACAAAGCTACATTGCTGGTTCTATTGCCTCGAAATGCTGCTTCGCATCTGCTTCCCCAAATCTTCCATACGGTCACAGCTACCCATGTGTTCCATTCAGAGTACTCCTTCTTTTTCCGTAGATTAGATCTCAGCCAGTACTCAAAGGATGTCTCATCTTTCAGCTTCAATTGGGTGGCTTCCTCAACGAGCCCCCATAGCTTCCTGCTTTCCGGGCAGTAAACAAAAAGATGCATTATATCTTCGGTCCCTCTTCTACATCTCGGACAATGGTTCTCGTCAGTGAATCCCCTCCTCATCCTCGCATCATTCGTCATTAAACCCCCGTGCAAGCCCAGCCAGATGGTCGTTTTGGCCCTCTCAGGCACCTGAAGTTGCCAAATTTCCTTCCATTTCCCCGGTGTCTTCTTCGAATGCATCTGTTGCAACCTGCGGTAGGCCTTCTTGGTGGAGAATTGTCCATCGCCATCCGGTAGATACCACAACTCATCAGGTCCCGCAGTAGGGTCGGGAGGAGGCATTGCGAGAATGAGCTTGGTAGTGTTTTCTTCAAACCAGTACCGAATAAAGTCTGTGTCCCAATAGCCTTGCAAGTTCACCATGGCCTCGACTTTCAGGTCTTCCAGCTCTGCTGGGATATGTCTGTCTTGCTGCAGTATAGGTTGACGGCCACCTTCCACCCATTTGTCCGTCCACACGGAGGTCGTAGCTCCTGACATAATGACTCGTCCCGTTTCCGTGCTCAGTTCATCATGTATTCGGATGATCGATCTCCATAACTGTGTCGCTCCCAGTCTCCCTTTGTTGGTTTTGTGCCAGTATTTATCCTTCATTACCTGCTTCCAGACCATTGTTCTATTTGACATAAAGTCCCAGCATGTTTTCTGTATAGCAGCTTCATTCTGGTCCCTTGCTTTTTTGATGTCAAGCCCTCCTTCTCCTTTGCAAGCCGTGACTTTGTCCCAAGAGACCAGATGAATGCCACTTTGTTTCGTCGCCCCTTTCCATAGGAAGGTCCGCACCACCTGATCAATTTCATCGCACACTGCCATCGGTAGGATCGTTGATTGCATCAAATACACTGGGATGGTGTTGAGAACAGATTTGATCAGCGTGCTTCTGCCTGCTAGAGACAGAGACTTATTCGCCCAGGACGACATGCGACTTTCAAGCTTGTGTATGATGTCCAGGTACAAAGTCTTCGTAGGTCGCTCGTGGATGATTGGAACTCCCAGATGCTTCCCGAGGTTACAGGTCTGACGTATGCCCGTGATTCTTGTGATAGTCTTCCTTACAGTAGCTGAGGCGTTCATGGAAAAGAACACAGCTGATTTCTCCTTTGCTAGCATCTGTCCCGATACCATCTCGAATTTCTTCAAGACCCTCATCATTGTTCGAGCTTGATTGGTGGATGCCTCCCCAAAAAGTATGAGGTCGTCTGCAAAGCAGACATGGGTGACTCCAACACCCCCCCTTGAAGCTTGGAGGGGCTTCCAATGCCCCTCCTCCTCCTGAGCCGCGATTGCTTGGCTTAACCTTTCCAGACAGAGCACAAAGATATACGGGGAGAGCGGGTCTCCTTGTCTCACCCCTCTAGATGCTTTAAACTGTGTGAGGTTCTCTCCATTCCAGTTAATCGATATCTCACCTGCTTTGATTATATTGAGGATAATGGTGGTTATATGCTCAGGTATGGCCGTTCTGCGCAGGGTATCTTCAATGAAATCCCATTCCATTCGATCGTATGCCTTGGACAGGTCCACTTTGATTGCCATGGCCGCCTGTTTGCCCTTCCTAACCTTCATCGAGTGAATGAGCTCCTGGACCAGGATGATATTGTCGGTAATACGCCTCCCCGGGACAAAGCTACTTTGGACAGGAGAGATCCAATCGGGCAGATACGGTTTGATTCTTTCCACCAAGGTTTTGGATAGCAGCTTGAGGCCGACGTTGTTCAGTGCGATTGGTCGTAACTGGCTGCAATTCTCCGGATTCTGCGTTTTTGGAATTAAGACCAGAATAGCGTCAGCTAGCTTCTCTGCAATCTGTTCTCCTGCAAAACAATGAGAGGTCATTAGGAAAATGGACTCGCCCAGTTGATCCCAGTTCCGTTGAATGAACCCGGCGTCGACACCGTCGGGTCCAGGTGCTTTTACAGGATTCATCTTCATCAGGATTCCTTTGATTTCCTCCTTGGACGGTGGCAGGCCCATGCGTGTCCTCTCTTCCTCCTCCAGGCGCGGGAAAGAGCCCACATAAGCTGCAATAGCTTCCTTCCCACACCTCCTATCCTTCCTCTTGAACAGATTGATGAAGAAGTTCCTCACCGTGCTCTTAATAGTAGGTTCGTCTTCCTCCCACGACCCGGCATCCGTCTTCAACCTTGTGATGGTATTTCGTTGTCTCTTGGCTTTAACCAGCGAATGGAAATATTTGGTGTTGGCATCCCCAGCCTTCATCCAGTCACAACGCGCTTTCTGTCTCCATTCTTCACACTCGTTATTAAGAATGCCATTATACTCCGTCTGCAGCTCAGACATTATCTCATCGAATCGCTCGTCTCCTTCCCCTCCTATCTTCGATTGGATGTTGTTTATCTCTTTCAAAAGAGACGTCTTCCTTTCAGTGATCCGTCGTCGTTCAGTTCTGTCCCAATTGATAGACCTACTCATCAGTTTAGTGACGGCTTCATGGTAGGGTAGGTTACCATCCCAGTTCTCCTTCAGGAACCGTGGGAAGGATTGGCGTGTGTCCCATATTGTGCTTGTTTTGGGGTGGTGCTTGTAATTCCTGGTTCTCTCGTTTGGTGTGATGAGAATAGGTGAGTGGTCCGAATTTATCCTTGGTAGGATCTCCACAGAAGTAGCAGGGAACATATCCAACCAGTTTTGGTTTGCTACAGCACGGTCTAGTTTCTCCGACAGCCACCCCCTTCTAAAGGTCATCTTAGGACCAGATGTCCCTAATTCCTCCAGACCTGCTTCCGTGAGACCCTTAGCAAATTCTCGGCAGCTGCTGGTCAAAACAGGTTCGCCTCCCACCTTCTCGTCTGCTCGAAGAACCGCATTAAAATCGCCCGCCACCAGCCATGGCGACCCCGTCGTCTCAGCAATTGTAATTAAGTGGTCCCATAACAGACGCCTTCCTGCTTGTTTGGTGCTCGCATACACGAACGTGAAGCTCATTCTATTGTTGATACGGCAATGTATGAATTGCTTGTGGCTAGCTATAATCTCCACGTCACCTATCCTATTCTTCCAAAGCACCCATATTCCTCCTGAAAACCCCTTAGCTTCGACTCTATAAGACTTATCATAACCCAGCGACCTTACAATCCTGTCAGCATTAGAACCGCTGGTTCTAGTTTCCAGCACAGCAAGAACATCTATTTTGTAGGTCCGGGACAGGTCCCTTATTGTATTTTGGGTCTCCTTCCCACAGATTCCCTGGACGTTCCATATGGCGACCTTCATTGGATAACCATTTCGGAGTTTCTCGGAACTTCAGGTTCCGGTTCACCTTCTAGGCTTACCTCGCCGCTCCTCTTGTTCTTCTTCCTTGGTCCATTCCTCGACAGGTCTTTTGAATTGATGATCTTCCTGTTCCTGAGATGGATTCCTACAGATGCCCCAAACGCCATCGTCTTGCTCAGACTACTTGTAGTTGTCTTTCTCGCCTCGGATCCACCCATCACAAAGGTGAATCCATCATGTTGGTTGCCTTCTCCTTCAGGAATAATCACTGTGTTCTCGCCTTCTATGACGACCGCTCGGTGGTGCTTGTCTGAGTTTCCGACTCTTCTCTGCTCCCCTTTGTGTTGTGCCTTGGGCACACTTCTATTTACCTCATCTACCGTCCTTTTCTTTTTGTTCATTGCCTTCCATTGTCTCCATTCAAAACCTGGTTTTGGACCGCCGTTGCCCGCTTCCTGTAACTCTTCCTGTTCCTCCACTTCTGCATCTAGGTCCACGAACCTATTCGATGTTAGAATACCGCCTTTCCTGCCTTGTGTATCCTGCTCCTTTCTTGCTCGCCTAATGAATGGTTGTGCATGTAGGTTCTCCGAGAAATTGCCTAGAGGCTTGACCGAAACTTCCGCACCATCCGGTTGTTTCCCCAAGCTGGTTTGATTGTCAATGGCTTTCTTCCTTTCCACGCAGTCCTCCGCTGTGTGTCCGATCTTCCCACAGAACAGACAGATGCTAGTAAGATTTTCGTACTCAAGGTTATATCTCGTCCCTTGGATCATAATCTCTGGCACTAACGGTTCGCTGGTGTCTAATTTGACAGCAATCCTCGCGAATTTTCCTCTCCTTCTCTGATCAGTATTCGAATCCACCTTGATGGTAGTTCCAATCATATTGCCGACCTCCTCGAGCAGTTGTGTTTGGTACAGGAATATAGGCAAATGCGGAATCTTGATCCACACAACCATGTGTTTAGGGTTAGCTGATGACGGCGAGAACGATCTATCCCATGGTTGCACGCAGAGGTAGGAGCCCATTAGCGGCCATGGCCCTCCTGTGAGAGCAGTTAGATAATCGTCCTCACGCGTCAATTGTACTATGAAGTAATTGTTTTCCAAATTGATCAGTTTGAATATCCCGCTCGGCCTCCACATAGTCTTGATTCTGTCCTTCAGCGTGAGAAATCCCACATTCCTGGCGATGACTTTTACCACGACGGCGTACTTCCATGGTCTCGTCAGGGCTTCGAATCTCTCGCTTTCAATTTCGAACGTCGGCACACCCTGTATCATGCATGTTCTGATGTCCTCCTTCAGCAGCTTAGCGTTCGGGTCCTCAAAGCCAAGAAACGGTAGTTTGCCTCCTCCGTCGCCGTCGGTAATGATATCTCTGTAGGACACAGTCGTCCTTGTAGCTGTCCCTGTCGACGGCGTCTCCCCGCCTTTCCCGCCATGCAACGGGGGGAATTCTTCAGCCTCCTGTGCGCCGGTACTGCCGCCCTCGCTTGTAATGATGTTTCCTTCGGATGCCTTCCTTCGCTCGCCAAAGTTCAGAGAAATACCCAGTCTGCGAAGAATCTCTTGTTGAGTTTGCCTTTTGTTTGTTCGTAGCGTCTCCGCCAGAGGATTATTGTGCATCTCCGTCATCGGGTCGTGAGAGGGGGCACTAGTATCTGTCGCCCTTCCCGCCGTCTCTTCTACAGAGTTGGTGGTCATCACCGCAAGCGTTTCAGTTATGGTGATGTCGTCGTTTTCCAAGACTTCTCCCTCCAAACCTTCCATGACTTCCGTCTGTCTCTCCTCCTCCCAAGGTATAGTCTCCGGTGGACGGGAACCGCCAAAGCAGCCCCGACCACCACGGCCTCCCCGGCCGCCAGCACTTCCGCCGCGCATAAACCCTAGCAGAGCATAAACCCTAGCAGAGCGAATCCCTGGATGTTTTTTTTTTCTAAAAAATGGTAGGTAGTGGCATTATATTTAGTAAATTGCATAATTAAATAGTAATGTAATAACAGATGTTAACGGATATAAAAATGAAATATTTCTCACCAGAATAATGGCATTCTCAATATGTGTCCAATTTTAGTGTTCAATGTACTTCCCGCAGGATCTAGATAATAAACAGTGAACGTCTCGGGGACAATAACCAGTAACTCCCAATGTCTACCGCTATAGGTAAAAAAGTTAAAAATTAATAACTCAAAATGCACAATAAAAATGGAATTTTCTTAAGTCCAAATTATAAATAAAGTAAACTTACTTGACATTGAATGGAGCTATTATTATCGTCTTCTTTTGCTGAACGAAAATTGTAAAAGCATCTATACAGTATTGTTGAACACTATCAGGGTCTTTAGCTACCATACTAATCAATGATGGAATCAAAAATCCCACATGATCAAATGTAAATTGTTTGCATTGATCTTCGACTAAGTAGCTGCAAAACATGTATTATGTATGCATTAATATATAAGAAACCAGATCACCAGATCTTACACAAGGTATATGGATGTATAAATAAGATCTCACCGTATCCATGTCTCTACCATTGATGTATTCAGCCAATCATACATAAACAACTCAATAATATCTTATATAAATAAAGTGCTATCGTATGATTGACCTGCATAATTTGCTTCTAAAGAAACAATTATAGGGCAATGTATATTATGTGCCCGTAGCCAACATGCCATTCCCCTACAAGCAGGATGTAACGGGTATTTTAGGTCAGTTGGAACCCAACTTGGTAATGTAGGAAGTGGAGGTGGAGGCCTAGGTGCTCCAGTTGTCTTCTTTTTAACCTGTATATATGATTTCAGATTAGTTGATCTCATATATACACATTAACAATTTAAAGTAATGTAAATTTATCTTACAATTTCAGTAGTGTAAACGACATCTGCTTTGGGCCACAATATCACCCCGCCTTCTGCATCAGCAAGTGTATCAATATCGGGGTGGGGATATGGAAATGTAGCTTCCCTCCAATCGGGTAACACACGTATCGGGCTCACATGAATGTAGCCCTGGGGCATTGGAGTCCCGTGAAACATTGCCCCAGGAAGGGACGGGTAAGCCTGTGCCTCTGCAACAACATAGTCTTGCATTCTTAAGCAGCATGGCTTCAATGCCTACAAATTTACATAAAGAATGTTATACATATATACATATCATCTTGAAAACATATCATCTTGAAAAGACTAGCTACAATGTCATAAACAATACTTACATCAGACGTGCTAGGCGATGGGTCTCCAAGATTACTCGCAGTCTGTGCATCAGGAGAAGAGTGGGTCACCATAGGCTGATTGGAAGCCTGAGATGCCTGCCACTGCACTATTTCCTTCTTGACCTTCTCAGCAACTATATCATTGACCTTCTTAGCAACTATATCCTCGACTCTCTTATTCTCCTATACATGGATAAAAGAAACATTAGATTCTTATTATTGAATTCCCTTTTGCAGTAACATTCTAAAAAAAGAATAGGTTACCTCTTCTTGTGAAAGTCCCGCTCTAGGTTTGCGCTGGGATGGCCCAAAGAATGCTTTGATGCCTACACCAGCGCATGCACCCCTAACACGTCCAGGATGCTCTGGGTTACCCAGAGCAACTGTCAATTCATCCCTTGTGCCCTGAGGGATGAACGTGCCTTGTTTCCTCTGCTCGTGCAGCTCCCGCTAATCACCATAAAAAAAATTGGTAAGTTAACACCACAAATAATCAATATTCAAACGATTGCTCTAAGAGTTGTATTTTACCATTTTCGTAGCCGCCTCAGCAGTTACGGGCTTCTTTATTTCTCCCTTCTTGTTTTTCCTCCCAGCTATCCAGATATCATGGCGAGGCATGGGTGTGGCAGACTCCTGAGTAGCAGCAGACTCCTGAGTAGCCGCAGACTCTGCCTGTAGTCTTTGGCAAACACTTGCATAGCCCTTTGGACCCATAGTGTGGTCATGCACATTCAGTGCACGCCTTGCTTTTTGCATGTCACTGAGGGCCTAGTTAGTATGCACATTAATGATTTGGTTAGTAGCACTAAATGTTAATCTTGAATAGGTGAATAAAACGTATATTAATTAAATTGGGAGTGACACCTAATACCATGAATTATTCATATTTTCTTGAAGCAACAAAATTGTCCCAATCTTCTTTGTCCCAGAAGTTCCACTGTTCAAGGGCTGACTTCTTCCTCTTATCACCATCTTTTATGTATTCTCTATTCAGATTTGTCCTATATTTCCTAAGCATCTTTCCAGCACGCTGCATCACGCTTTTACGATGCAGCTTCTCATCCAATGCAAACAAATTCTGTAAAATAGAATTCTTATTAACTAGTATCCAAAAATAGAATTACAAATAATATAACTTGTAATCTACAAAATAGAATTGCAAATAATAATAACTCACGCATAAATCCTTCCATATCAAGTCTTTCTTCGCCTGAGGAACTTTATGCCAATTATCATACTTAACACCATAATGGCTTCGAGTGACACACCCAAGATAGTTTACAAAATTATTGCGGTTCACTCCAATTGCATTTCCTCCATTATCAAACTCCACAACGAATTTGGATCCACTACCACTTAGCGCTATTAACTTCTTCAACAGAGTGATGCCCCTTTTCTTGTTAAGTTTTTGGTGTTGCGCATCAAGTTGCTCTAGTGCTTCAGTGGGTACATGTGTATCATCAACCTAAAATTTGACAAAAATAAACACACGGAATTAATGCAATATAGAAATATGGGATATATTACATAACTAGAAGATAATGAATTTTATAGAAATACAGGATATGTTTTTAGAACTTACATTGGTATCCTCACCAAGCTCGTCATGGATAGCATGCTCATCATGGACTTCATGCTCATCATGGACATCATGCTCATCATGGTCAGCCATCTGAAAATGTCATTAAAAAGGCAAACATTTAGCATTTGTATTAACTAGAAGATAATGAAACATCAAATCTGAAACGGATCTAAAATCCAAAGCCCTAGAATGGGTCAAGTTCAAGTCAAAATGGCTACAAGTGTGCATTTTAGGTTTGCTATGTAAACGACCTTAGAACATCTATGTAATCACTTTTAATGATGAATTGACTTGTAACTTAGAAGAGAAAAATGTTTGGGACAAATTTCACCAAGTGCTAATCACTTTAAATGCAAATTAGAAAATGGATTGCAGGCACTTGGTCGGTCGAGTTTTCCTGGATTGAAACTCGACCGATCATCCTTGGTTGATTTTCTGAAGATTGCATCGATCGAGTTCCGTGAGTGCACAACTCGACCGATGCAATCTTCAGAAAATCGACCAAGGATGATCGGTCGAGTTTCAATCCAGGAAAACTCGACCGACCAAGTGCCTATAATACATTTTATAATTTGCATTTAAAGTGATTAGCACTTGGTGAAATTTGTCCCAAACATTTTTCTCTTCTAAGTTACAAGTCAATTCATCATTACAAGTGATTACATAGATGTTCTAAGGTCGTTAACATAGAAAACCCAAAACGCACACTTGTAGCCATTTTGACTTGAACTTGACCCATTCTAGGGCTTTGGATTTTAGATCCTTTTCATGTAAAGGCCATTTAGCATTTGTATTAACTAGAAGATAATGAGAAATCAAATCTGAAAATGATATTGATATTAAAAAAGCAAACATTTAGCTTCAATAAAAAAATATAAACATACATGCCTCTAAAATTGTGATCTTTTATCAATTAACAATCCTTCATTGTGATCTCCGTGCACATATAATTCATCATTAGCTTCAATATTTTGTGGAGTTGGCAACCCAACAAAGAATGGACTGGAGTCATCATACTTATCATAGTACTCTTCTTCATCTATAGGATCTTCAATGAACTATCTTTTACCATGAAGAACAACTGACCATTTATCATTTGTAGGATCATCAATATAGAATATTTGTTTTTCCGGTGATGTCAATATGAATGGTTCACCCTTCTCGTCAATCTTTTCAAAGTTCACCAAAGTGAAACCCAATTCATCCACTATAACTCCTTTGGTGTTATCTACCCAATTACAATTAAAGAGCGGAATTCTGAAATCTATGTAGTCAAACTCCCATATGTCTTCAATGACACCGTAATATGACATTTTAGCTTCACGTGGACTCTTATCCTTTGCACTTGCAAAATACATAGTCGACGCTTGAAGAGTGACCCCACTGTTTTGTACGACACTCTTATCATCTTGGCGCTTTGTGTAATATGTCAACCCATTAATGTCAAACCCTTCATAAGACATAACATTCGGTTTTGGTTTAAAGGTGAGGCATTTGATAGTTTTTGTAATATCATTTGGTGTTTGAGATAGTTGACGTAAGACTTTATCTTCAAACCACTTAGTAAAAGTCTTATTATTCTCTCTAGAAAGCCACATTGAACTTGCTCGAGGATGTTGTCTCTTGATGAAATTGGTATGTTCCTCGATATAAACACTCACTTCGTCCATGTTGTATAAAATATACAGGTGAGCTTGTTCCAACTGCTCACGGCTGATTACTTTCACCCGTGATCCCAAAATTCCTTTCCCCTCCTCAATATTCTTGTCATTAACAGGAGTGTTATTTCCACTCAAAAAGTCATTGCAAAAATCCATAACTTCTCTCGCCACATAACCTTCAATAATACTCCCTTTAGGCTGATAACGGTTTCGAACATCACCTTTAAAAACACTCATGTATCGTTCAAAGGGATACATCCAATGCAAGAAAATTGGTCCCAACATTTTCACTTCCCTAGTCAAGTGGACAACAAGATGTACCATGATATCAAAGAACGAAGGAGGGAAATACATCTCAAGCTGACATAGGGTAACAACCACTTCTCTTTGCAAATTATCGAGAGTATCAGGGTCAATAACTTTGTTGCATAGACTGTTGAAAAAGAAACAAAGTTTGGTGATTGCAAACCTTACATGCTTCGGCAATATAGATCGAATTTCCACAGGCAATATTTGTTACATTAGAGCGTGACAATCATGAGATTTAAGACCTATCAACTTCAGATCTTTCATTGATACCAATCTATAGATGTTGGATGAGTAACCATGTGGCACCTTAACATTTACCAAGCATTCACAAAAAGCTTTCTTCTCCTTTCTAGACAACGTGTAACAAGCAGGAGATAAGTATGTTCTTTTATTACCCATATCATGTAATTCTGTTAATTCTGACCTTATTCCCATTTCTCGTAGGTCCAGTCTGGATTTTATCCCATCTTTAGTCTTACCTGGTATATTTAACAGAGTATGAATGATGCTATCACATACATTTTTCTCAACGTGCATTACATCGATACAATGTCTGAATGTCAAAGAACTCCAATAAGGAAGATCCCAAAATATTGACTTCTTCTTGAATGAAGAATTGTCACTCTGTGTGACCATACTACGTTTGTGATTTCTTACCAAATTCATTGACAATGTCTTTTACTCTTTCATAAACAACATCCCCTAGTATAGGTTTAGGTGCACTCCGTTCATCATTCCATCCATTGAATGCTTTGCGCTTCCTACGATACGGATGGAATTTTGAAAGAAACCTTCGATGACCAAGATATACAGTCTTGCCACCATGTTTTAGTCTTATTGAATCAGTGTTTTCTTCACATATAGGACACGCTTTAGCTCCTTTGACACTATATCCAGACAAATTCCCATATGATGGAAAGTCATTAATAGTGCAAAATGACATAGTGTGCAAACGAAATGTCTCTCTTCCTGAAGAATCATAGGTCATCACACCTTCAGCCCAAAGTTTCTTTAAGTCATCAATCAGAAGTTCAAGATAAACATCAATATCATTTCCGGGTTGTTTAGGGCCCGATATCAACAACGACAGCATAACGTACTTATTTTTCATACACAGCCAGGGAGGAAGATTGTATATAACAAGCATGACTGGCCAAGTGCTATGTTGGCTGTTCAATGTCCCGTACGGATTCATACGATCTGTACAAAGCCCAAGTCTTAGATTCCTATCTTCTTCACCAAATTTGGGGTACAATAGATCAATCTTCTTCCAATGTGGTGAATCAGACGCATGTCATAGGATCCCATCATTATTTTTCTTAACATTTGCATGCCACCTCAAATTTGTCGCATCTTTCGGATTTGCAAAAAAGCGTTGAAACTGTGATATTATAGTTAGATACCACAACACCTTGGCAGGAGAACCAGTTTTGGACTCCCCCGAAGTCGTCAATTTATACCGTGACGCACCACATTTTGGACAATCTTTCAAATCTACATAGTCCTTTTGAAATAATACACAATCATTCGGGCATGCGTGTATCTTCTTGGCCTCCATTCCCATTGGGTACAACATTTTCTTTACCTGGTATGTTGAGATCGGCAGCTCATTTCCTTCAGGGAGCTTTTCTTTCAACAAAGTCAACAATGAAGTGGAGCTTTTGTCGCTCCATCTATTGTTAGCTTTCAACTTATACAATCTCAACACAGCGCTAAGCTTTGTAAACTTAGCACAGCCTGTGTATAACGGTATCTCAGCATCATGCACAATGTTTCTAAAGATAGGAGGTGGATCAGTGTGCTCTACCCTACATCTATCCAGCATCACATCAACGATGTCTACTGGAACTGGTTCGTTCACATCTACGTCATCGGAGGCAATTTCTTCTTCCACCCAAGCACTTCTATCGACATCTACTGGTTTTGAGTTTGAAATCTCTCCATGCTAGTGCCATTCTGTATAGCCTTGTACAATCCCATTGCACATGACATGACTTTTGATTTCCTCACCAGTGTTGACTTTCAAGTTGTTACCGCAATGCCTACATGGATAGTAGAACCTATCTGTAGGTTTTTTCCTATGTTCCTAGGAAAATCTAATAAACTGATCAAGACCAGATATAAACTCTGGGGTGCAGCGATTGCGAATGGACATCCATGATCTATCCATTCTATGATCAAAGAGAAAACAAGTATATATTAGGACAAGATTAGGGTATACACTTACATCCTATCCAAGATTGTTCACTTTCTAGGCCAACAAACACATGTGATGTCATTCTTATATATAATAAATATGTACCACCTATCCCATCCTTGAACACCTAATCTCACTAGTAAGTGTATAATGTGTATTGGGTTTTCAAAAAAAATTTGGCAGCAAATCCGCGTTGTTCTCTAAGTACATATGTACTTAGAGAACAAACGAGGAAATGCTACCGAAATTTTCTCGAAAACTCAATACACATTATACACTTACATTCTAAGTGAGATTCGGTGTTCAAAGACAGTCCAAAACCGGGGACTATCCAAGATTTACTCCTAATGAGTAAATCTTGGACGGGTTTCTCGGCCAACAAACACAATAATATATATGTACATGTTAGGGTTTCATCACAATTTATGTTAGGGTTTCATCAATGTTAGGGTTTAATCAAATCAAATTAGGATGCTAGAATGGACAAGTTTAAATCTAAGGAAAACATTTAAAAGGCAAACATTTAGCATTTGTATTAACTAGAAGATAATGAAACATCAAATGTGAAAATGATATTGATATTAAAAAAGCAAACATTTAGCTTCATTAAGATTGTTTGCAGGCATTAGGTACATGAAGAGGATCTAAAATCCAAAACCCTAGAATGGGTCAAGTTCAAGTCAAAATGGCTACAAGTGTGCATTTTGGGTTTTCTATGTAAATGACCTTAGAACATCTATGTAATCACTTGTGATGATGAATTGACTTGTAACTTAGAAGATAAAAATGTTTGAAACAAATTTCACCAAGTGCTAATCACTTTATTTGCAAATTAGAAAATGGATTACAGGCACCTGATCAGTCGAGTTTTCCTGGATTGAAACTGGACCGATCATCCTTGGTTGATTTCTGAAGATTGCATCGGTCGAGTTGTGCACTCACAGAACTCGACCGATCATCCTTGGTCGATTTTCTAAAGATTGCATCGGTCGAGTTGTGCACTCACAGAACTCGACCGATCAGGTAACAGGCCATTTCAAGTTAAATAAGAATGTACTCAAATCCACGTGGGAATGACCTCTATCCATTTGGACATGTAATATGCAAAAATAAGGATGTACTCAAATCCACAGGCAGAGGGGAAGGGGACCATGTAGTCGATTCCCAAACATTAAAGATATCTAATTCTAGCCATGAACTCATGGGAATTTGATCCCTCTTAGAGATAATTTCAGATTTTTGTTATTGATCACAAGCAATAATAAAGTCATAAACATCTTTAAACAAGGTAAGCTAGTAAAATTCACATTGAAGTACTCTCCTTACTATCTTTTGGAAACTAATGGCTTTCAAATAAGTTTAAAATACTATTAGTGATATTAGATGTTAATGATTGAGTGAATTATAAAAAAAGAATTAATGAAGTAGGTTAAATCCATAAGGAAATGCCATTTGTTGTTTAGTAATTACATAAAATTAGAAATTATGACTAAGTAGTACATAAGACTTATTAGTAATTAGGGTTATTATAAAGATGTTTGTGATATGTACAATCTTTTTGATGAGATGTGGAGGCATTTATAGCCCTTATGTTGAGAGTTGTAGCCCATGAAGACACACGAGAGAGAACAATGATCCAGTTTGTCATTAGTGTAATTACAATGATAGGGATAACACCAGGTTCCGAAGGTGCAAAGGTGACTAAAGGTAGAAGGCACCCCATTCACAGCCCTGATTTTCCCGAATGAAGAATAGAGGCTAATACTGAGAGAGCAGAGTGGGCGGCGGTGGCGACGGCGAGGAAGACGGCAGTCGGAGGTGGCAGTGGATAAGGAGGAAGACGGTAGTTGGCGGAAAAGAGGACGGCGGAGGCGACGCAGAGCAGCAAGCAGCGGCGTCCGGCTTCGACGGCGAGTAAACATCGGCGTCTCGCGTCGACGGCGAGCGACAGCAGCAGGCGGCGAGCAGCACCGGCGGGCGGGTGGTGATGCAGCAAGAGCAGACAGCGGGAACAGTTGCCTCGTGATGAAACACAAAAAGGGGAATAGTGGCCGGCCGTTCGAGGGTTTATTTAGTGGGTATTCAACGTCATTTATCAAATACAAACGACACCTAAATCTTTGGCGTCGGTTCCTCTTAAACAAGCGATGTCCAATTCGACAAATTTTATCCTAAATAATTTGGCGGGAACCATTATCGGCGTAGGTTATCACAGGATACCCGACACCTAAGCTAGAACTTTTCGTGCAAATTTTCATCTTTATATAGGCGTCGATTTGTTGGTAAAACACTGACGCTGTATGTGACACTTTGGGGCCAAATTTTTTTCGCTCGAAAATTGGATTTTGCGGGCGATTTAAGGCGTCGGTTTTTTGTTATCCAGCCGACGTTGAATACAAAGCGGTACCCGTATATTGACTATAGATGTCGGATGACCTACATCACTGACGTTGAACATTATAGGCGTCAGATTTACTAATTAACTAACGCCCATAAAAGCGACATTGAATGTTGTTTCCGTAGTAGTGATTGGGTTTTCGAGAAAATTTTGGTAGCATTTCCTCGTTTGTTCTCTAAGTACATATGTACTTAGAGAATAGCGGGGAAATGCTGCCGAAATTTTCTTGAAAACCCAATACACATTATACACTTACGGGTGAGATTAGGTGTTCAAGGATGGGATAGGTGGTACACATTTATTATATATAAGAATGACATCACATGTGTTTGTTGGCCTAGAAAGTGAACAATCATTGTTCTTTATATTACTTGTACATTGGTATAAATTGAATGAACAATCACTAAATTATATACTATTTGTATGGAGTACGACTTCATTGTAGATATTTATTATTGTGTTTGTTGGCTTAGAAACTCGTCCAAGATTTACTCATTAGGAGTAAATCTTGCATAGTCCCCTGTTTGGGACTGTTCTTGAACACCTAATCTCACTTAGGATGTAAGTGTATAATGTGTATTGGGTTTTCGAGAAAATTTTGGTAGCATTTCCCCGTTTGTTCTCTAAGTACATTTGTACTTAGAGAACAGCGGGGAAATGCTGCCGAAATTTTCTTAAAAACTCAATATACATTATACACTTACTAGTGAGATTAGGTGTTTAAGGATGGGATAGGTGGTACACATTTATTATATATAAGAATGACATCACATGTGTTTGTTGGCCTAGAAAGTGAACAATCTTGGATAGGATGTAAGTGTATACCCTAATCTTGTCCTAATATATACTTGTTTTCTCTTTGATCATAGAATGGATAGATCATGGATGTCTATTCGCAATCACTTCACCCCAGAGTTTATATCTGCTCTTGATCAATTTGTTAGATTTGCCGAGGAACATAGGAAAAAACTTACAGATAGGTTCTACTGTCCATGTAGGCATTACAGTAACAACTTGAAAGTCAACACTGGTGAGGAAATCAAAAGTCATGTCATGTGCAATGGGATTGTACAAGGCTATACAGAATGACACTGGCATGGAGATATTTCAACATCGAAACCAGTAGATGTCGATAGAAGTGCTTGGGTGGAAGAAGAAATTGCCTCCGATGACGTAGATGTGAACGAACCAGTTCCAGTAGACATCGTTGATGCGATGCTGGATAGTTGTAGGGTAGAGCACACCGATCCAGCTCCTATCTTTAGAAACATTGTGCATGATGCTGAGATACCGTTATACACAGGCTGTGCTAAGTTTACGAAGCTTCGCGCTGTGTTGAGATTGTATAAGTTGAAAGCTAACAATAGATGGAGCGACAAAAGCTTCACTGAATTGTTGACTTTGTTGAAAGAAATGCTTCCTGAAGGAAACGAGCTGCCAATCTCAACATACCAGGTAAAGAAAATGTTGTGCCCAATGGGAATGGAGGCCAAGAAGATACATGCATGCCCGAATGATTGTGTATTATTTCAAAAGGACTATGTAGATTTGAAAGATTGTCCAAAATGTGGTGCGTCACGGTATAAATTGACGACTTCGGGGGAATCCAAAATTGGTTCTCCTGCCAAGGTGTTGTAGTATCTGCCTATAATATTATGGTTTCAACGGTTGTTTGCAAATCTGAAAGATGCGAAGAATTTGAGGTGGCATGCAGATGTTAAGAAAAATAATGATGGGATCCTACGACATGTGTCTGATTACCCACAGTGGAAGAAGATTGATCTATTGTACCTCAAATTTGGTGAAGAAGATAGGAATCTAAGACTTGGGCTTTGTACAGATGGGATGAATCTATACGGGACATTGAGCAGCCAACATAGCACTTGGCCAATCATGCTTGTTATATACAATCTTCCTCCCTGGATGTGTATAAAAAATAAGTATGTTATGATGTCGTTGTTGATATCGGGCCCTAAACAACCTGGAAATGATATCGATGTTTATCTTGAACCTATGATTGATAACTTAAAGAAACTTTGGGCTGAAGGTGTGATGACCTATGATGCTTCAGGAAGAGAGACATTTCGTTTGCACTCTATGTTGTTTTGCACTATTAATGACTTTCCAGCATATGGGAATTTGTCTGGATATAGTGTAAAAGGAGCTAAAGCGCGTCCTATATGTGAAGAAAACACTGATTCAATAAGACTAAAACATGGCGGCAAGACTGTATATCTTGGTCACCGAAGGTTTCTTTCAAAATTCCATTTGTATCGTAGGAAGCGCAAAGCATTCAATGGATGGAATGATGAACGGAGTGCACCTAAACCTATACCAGGGGATGTTGTTTATGAAAGAGTAAAAGACATTGTCAATGAATTTGGTAAGAAATCACAATGTAGTATGGCCACACGGAGTGACAAATCTTCATTCAAGAAGAAGTCAATATTTTGGGATCTTCCTTATTGGAGTTCTTTGACAGTCAGGCATTGTATCGATGTAATGCACATTGAGAAAAATGTCTGTGATAGCATCATTGGTACTCTGTTAAATATACCAGGTAAGACTAAAGATGGGATAAAATCTGGACTGGACCTATGTGGAATGGGAATAAGGTCAGAATTAACAGAATTACGTGAAATGGGTAATAAAAGCACATACTTACCTCCCGCTTGTTACACGTTATCTAGAAAGGAGAAGAAAGCTTTTTGTGAATGCTTGGTAAATGTTAAGGTGCCACATGGTTACTCATCCAACATTTGTAGATTGGTATCAATGAAAGATCTGAAGTTGATAGGTCTTAAATCTCATGATTGTCACACTCTAATGCAACAAATATTGCCTGTGGCAATTCGATCTATATTGTCGAAGCATGTAAGGTTTGCAATCACCAGGCTTTGTTTCTTTTTCAACAGTCTATGCAGCAAAGTTATTGACCCTGATACTCTCGATAATTTGCTAAGAGAAGTGGTTGTTACCCTATGTCAGCTTGAGATGTATTTCCCTCCTTCGTTCTTTGATATCATGCCTTTTTCAAGTTAATACAAATGCTAAATGTTTGCCTTTTTAATGACATTTTCAGATGGCTGGCCATGATGAGCATGATGTCCATGATGAGCATGAAGTCCATGATGAACATGTTGTCCATGACGAGCATGGCGAGGATACCAATGTAAGTTCTAAGAACATATCTTGTATTTCTATAAAATTCATTATCTTCCAGTTATGTCATATATCCCAAACTGCTATATTGTGCTAATTCAGTGTGTTTATTTTTGTCAAATTTTAGGTTGATGACGCACATGTACCCACAGAAGCACTGGAGCAACTTGATGTGCAGCACCAAACACTTAACAAGAAAAGGGGCATCACTCTGTTGAAGAAGTTAATAGCGTTGAGTGGCAGTGGATCTAAATTGGTTGTTGAGTTTGACAATGGAGGAAATGCAATTGGAGTGAACCGCAATAATTTTGTAAACTATCTTGGGTGTGTCACTCGAAGCCATTGTGGTGTTAAATATGATAATTGGCATAAAGTTCCTCAGGAGAAGAAAGACTTGATATGGAAGGATTTATGCGTGAGTTATTATTATTTGCAATTCTATTTTTAGATTAAAAATTATATTATTTGCAATTCTATTTTTGGATACTAGTTAATAAGAATTCTATTTTACAGAATCTGTTTGCATTGGATGAGAAGTTGCATTGTAAAAGTGTGATGCAACACGCTGGAAAGATGCTTAGGAACTATAGGACAAATCTCAACAGAGAATACATAAAAGATGGTGATAAGAAGAAGAAGTCAGCCCTTGAACAGTGGAACTTCTTGGAGAAAGAAGATTGGGACAATTTTGTTGCTTCAAGAAAATCTGAAGAATTCAAGGTATTAAGCGTCACTCCCATTTAATTAATATATGTTGTATTCACCTATTCAAGATTAACATTTAGTGCTACTAACCAAATCATTAATGTGCATACTAACTAGGCCCTCAGTGACGCGCAAAAAGCAAGGCGTGCACTGAATGTGCATGACCACACTATGGGTATAAAGGGCTATGCAAGCGTACGCCAAAGACTACAGGCGGAGTCTGCGGCTACTCAGGAGTCTGCTGCTACTCAAGAGTCTTCCACACCCATGCCTCGCCATGATATCTGGATAGCTGGGAGGAAAAACAAGAAGGGTTAAATAATGAAGCTCGTAACTGCTGAGGCAGCTGTGAAAATGGTAAAATACAACTCTTAGAGCAATTGTTTGAATATTGATTATTTGTGGTGTTAACTTACCAATTTTTGGTGATGGTGATTAGCGGGAGCTACACAAGCAGAGGAAACAAGGCACGTTCATCCCTCAGGGCACAAGGGATGAATTGACAGTTGCTCTCGGCAACCCAGAGCATCCTGGACGTGTTAGGGGTGCAGGCGCTGGTGTGGGCATCAAAGCATTCTTTGGGCCATCCCAGTGCAAACCCAGAGAGGGACTTTCACAAGAAGAGGTAACCTATTCTTTTTTTAGAACGTTACTACAATAGGGAATTCAATAATAAGAAGCTAATGTTTCTCTTATCCATGTATAGGAGAATAAGAGATTCGAGGATATAGTTGCTAAGAAGGTCAATGATATAGTTGCTGAGAAGTTCAAGGAAGAAATAGTGCGGTGACAGACATCTCGGGCTTCCAATCAGCCTATGGCGACCCACTCTTCTCCTTATACACAGACTGCGAGTAATCCTGGAGACCCATCACCTAGCACGTCTGTTGTAAGTATTGTTTATGACATTGTAGCTAGTCTTTTCAAGATGATATGTTTTCACGATGATATGTATATATGTATAACATTCTTTACGTAAATTTATAGGCATTGAAGCCATGCCGCTTAAGAATGCAAGATTATGTTGTTGCAGAGGCACAAGCTTACCAGTCCCTTCCTGGGGCAACGTTTCATGAGACTCCAATGTTGTAGGGCTACGTTCGTGTGAGCCCGATATGTGTATTACCCGATTGGAGGGAAGCTGCATTGCCATATGCCCACCCAGATATTGATACACTTGGTGAGGCAGAAGACGGGGTGATATTGTGGCCCAAAGCAGATGTCATCTACACTACTGAAATTGTAAGATAAATTTACATTACTTTATATTGTTAATGTGTATATATGAGGTCAACTGATCTAAAATTATATATACAGGTTAAAAAGAAGACACCCGGAGCACCTAGGCCTCCACCTCCACTTCCTGCATTACCAAGTTGGGTTCCAACTGACCTAAAATACCTGTTAGGTCCTGCTTATAAGGGAATGGCATGTTGGCTATGGGCACATAATATACATTTCCCTATAATTGTTTCTTTAGAAGCAGATTATGCAGGTCAATCATACGATAGCTCTTTATTTATACAAGATATTATTGAGCTGTTTATGTATGATTGACTGAATACATCAATGATAGAGACATGGATAAGGTGAGATCTTGTTTATACATCCATATACCTTGTGTAAGATCCGGTGATCTGGTTTCTTATATATTAATGCATACGTAATACATGTTTTGTAGCTACTTAGTCAAAGATCAATGCAAACAATTTGCATTTGATCATGTGGGATTTTTTATTCCATCATTGCTAAGTATGGTAGCTAAAGACCCTGATAGTGTTCAACAATACTGTATAGATGCTTTTACAATTTTCGGTCAGCAAAAGAAGACGATAATAATAACTCCATTCAATGTCAAGTAAGTTTACTTTATTTATAATTTGGACTTAAGAAAATTCCATTTTTATTGTGCATTTTGAGTTATTAATTTTTAACTTTTTTACCTCTAGCGGTAAGCATTGGGAGTTACTAGTTATTGTCCCCGAGACGTTCACTGTTTATTATCTAGATCCTACGGGGAGTACATTGAACACTAAAATTGGACACGTAATGAGAATGCCATTATTCTGGTGAGAAATATTTCATTTTTATATCCGTTAACATATGTTATTACATTACTATTTAATTACGCAATGTACTGTGTTACATTAACATGTAGGGGTTTAGATGCATTCAAAACAGCTGGAGGAAAGGTCCCAAGGACAAAAAACCAGCCAATAATTTGGGAGAACGTAAAAGTAAGTTCCCGACTCCAATGTATATATTATTGAAGTGAACTGTGCTTAGTTGTATTTTTTAATATTTTGTATGTTTCAATTTATAGTGCGCTACACAAGACAACGATTGGGCATGCGCATACTATGTGATGCGATTTATGTAGATGATTATCCGACATGCCGCATTGGATATTAATACCATACATGAGGTATTATATATAGTCTCATTAGTTAGTATGAAATATATCAATCTTATTTTTATATTATTACTTATATATAATACATCATTCTCTTTGCAGGTGTTTAAAACTGACCACACTATAGGTAAACGCTTAAAAAATGTACATGCTCCATATACGATGGAAGCATTAAATGAAGTAAGACAAGAATGGGCAAAAGCCATACAAGCAGTGGCGATTGTAAGATATAATTGGGATGCTGATAGCGATGCTGAATGATATTTTGTAAATGAATATTTCTAAATGTTTATACATGTCTGAATGTTTCTACATGTATTTGATTTTTTCTACATGTGTGAATGTGAGAATTGAATTGATGTCTGAATGTATCTACTTGTGTGAAAAAATATTTGTTGATTTTGCAGGTTTGTGGCATGTTTGTAAGCTAATATCAATGGATGTCGTAAACCTGCAGTTCAGAAAACTGAACCGTATGTTCTCATCTTGTTGACCAGCTACAACAGGCCTACAAACTGATAAGAAAAAAAAATTAAAGTATAGACGGCGGTTATTTATAGAAAACCGTCATCAAGGCCTACAGCGTCGGTTATTCGATAAAAACCGACGCCTAATATGACAAACAACCCGACCGTGCAGGAAAGCACGACCATGGTGGAAAAGGTGTGGCTTATTCGTATAAAACCGACGCCTATAGTACTAAACAGGGCCGTGCAGCGAAGCACAACCGTGCTTTGCTGTGTCGTCTAGGAGTATGGCTTCGGTTGTTCAGTTGTTAACCGACGCATAAAGTGTCCTAGGTGGTACTCTTTTTTGTGGCGTGAACCGTATAGACGTCGGACAACTATATATAACCGACGCCTATAGATCATATAGGCTTCGATCAAAAAACTGACGCCGAAGAGTTAGACCTTTAGCGGAGCCCACATAGGTGTCGCTTGAAAACTTTCGCCAAAGGGGGTTAAACAACTGACGCCAAAGGTGTGTTCTGTAGTAGATCATCTTGAGTGTGTGAGGACCAACCAGATCTCCTTCTGTCATGACGCACTTGAACAGTGCCCTTGAGACATCATATCTCTCTTGTCGTGCTTGATCTTCATACATGTTCCGGAGATGCTGAATCATCTCAATGACACCCATGTTCTCATTTTGTCTTTGCAACTCGTGGTTCATAGAGCACAACATCAAGCACTTTGCATCAATGGCATCATCAGAATGCTTCTTGTAAGCATCCCTTTCTACCTTTGGTGCATTAGGAGCAGGTTCCTCTGGAATTGGAGTATCCAGGACATAGAGCTTTCGCTCTTGAGTGAGAACAATTCTCAATGTCCTATACCAGTCGTGGAAGTTTGTCCCATTCAGCTTGTCCTTTTCAAGGACCAATCACAAAGAAAAGTGATTATTGTTTGTTGCCATTTGTACAACAAAAGGAAATATGTAATTTTAGTCCAAAACTCAATTTTGACTTATTTGATTGATTTGAAAAGTTAACGATATAATTAGGCCTTTAATTAATTATCGCTCCCACTATTTTAGTTCAAATTGATATCCCTCACCATCAATTCAGAAGGTTGCAGTGTATAATCTTCTAGTGGGCAAGATCCATATTTCATCAAGTCATGAGTCAGCTTTGGCTGATCGCCCACAATCTTGACTATTTAGGTAGGCCATCATGCCAATTGCATCATATACAACTCTTAATGAATGAACATGCACAACACCTTGCCATGAACATTCCTTGCCTCTGGGCTTAGACTCTCTAAGAATCACTAGTTAAGTCTAACCCAAAAACTGACACGGTAACCTGCTTTGGCAGAACCTACATGTCTACCCTTCACACTTCCACAAGATGGACGGTGCACCACGCTTTGGCGTAAACTACGCTTGGTCGATCGAGTTTTTCATGCGTGCCGCTAATGGAAGGCACATAAGACTTAATATTTAGATGAGGGATTCGGTTTTTATAGGTACATATACATATCCAATCACCACAATATATAGTATGTATCATATACATGCTATATCCCACAAAAAACATGCAAAACGATAAAAGCGATGATTATGGCCATCCTAATGTGATTCCTCAAGACAAGAGGAATCATGGTCATCTAGGTCTACATCACATGCAACCTGTACAAGATGAACTCTGTGTTTGCCTTTCTGGGTTTGTTCAACTCATCACATGACTGATCGGCTCGCCATCAGGCCGGTCGGTTGGGTGCCACTAGCCGATCAGTTGACTCCTCCAACCGATTGGTTTGCCTGCTCGTCGTGCATCTCATCATGGCCGCCACCCGCTCATCTCGCTCCCCGAACCGGTCATCAACTGATCGTCTCACTCCTTGAACCGATCGTCTGGAACGTCAACTGATCGGTTCAGTCCTTGAACCGATCGTCTCAACTGTCGTCAGGATGTCCTTCATTCTTTGACATAACAAGAAATAAAATCTATCCTATTTTACATTTGAATTGAGAAACCCCGAGTTACATTCGGGGGGAGCAAAGGTAGGAAAGAAATATAGAATTATTTTGAGTTACATTAGGAATATGAGAAGGAAGATCGGTGCGCAGACCGAGATGCAAGCAACCACATACAACCATACACAGATATGGTTTATTGGCCATAACCACACTATACATCCACCACAAAACTCATTTAAGGGTGACACGTATCGAGTGCATTCATATTACATATCATATATGTATATTGGGATTTGTGGATTTAGGATTGGACATGCATAAAGCCAATTTTATTCACATCGTATGCAATAAATAAAGGCGAAAAACCAAAATCGATCATATCGATAATCCTAAAGTATAGAGCAGTTGACGTGGCTCTGATACCACTGTTGGGTTTTAGGGGAGGTAGAGAAGGCAGCGGAAATTAAAAAAAAAATCTCCTGCCCAAACCCATAACAAAGGAAACGCGTCAACGTCTATACAATAGGAAGGATGGTTTGTGGAATCATACCTTGTCTCGAGGCTTGCTCGGTGACAAAACCTTACGCCTTGTGCAGTCTTCACCTCCGTTCATGGACGGTGTCTGTGCATCTCCTGGTCGCACCAGGACTATCGACTCCTGGTCTCACCGGGATTGTCGGGTTTGACAGCTGTCCTTCAAGCGGCAGAAATGTCCCGCCTCTGAAGTAGTCCACATAGACCACCTGGAACTCCGATCTCTTTATCCCACAAGGAATCAGAAGGAGTCGCACCCTCCTATCAGAGTACTAGTCACTAACACACTCTTCTGCCACCAGTCGCTTTCTGCAGTTGTCTTTCCCTTGTTGTGCCTCCCTTATCAGGTAGCACTTGCTTGGGCTCTCTCAGTTACCAAAACCAAAGAGAATGACAACTTTACAGAGCAACTGGTTGCACTTAGTTGTTCTTTGAGAAACCCCCAATACCCCTATATATAGGAGGGTCATGGGACAGGGTTCTCTATCTAGGGCAATGCAGGACTAAAGAAGAAGTAGAAGGGTTCAAGATTTTCCACAAAAACAACCAACTACGCAACCTAAACCAATCCTTTCATTTTTTAAATGGTCGGTTGGGGACCTTAGTCGATCGGTTCACATCTGAATCGGTCGGTTGGGACACCTCAACCGGTCGGTTCATTTCGGAACCGATCGGTTCGCGGCCCTGGTCAGTTCCCAATTGACTTTTCCTTTTATGTTTCGAATTGATCCAAATACAAATCCTTGTTCCAATAAAAGTGGGCAAGTGAAACGAAAGGAAATTTCTCACCAACATGACTTTCCCAACTTGCTCAGTTGGACCAGTTGAGTTGATCGGTTCAACACTTTAATCAGTCATTTCACCCTGTCCATGAGCCGATCGAATCACCATCTGAGACGATCAGTTCACCAAGCTCAGTCGATCGGTTTATCATATGAGTCGATCGGTTGGGAGTGCAGATTGTGCAGAAACAGTCAATTGTAGTTTCAATCAATCTGATACTCTAATCAATCTGTCCAATACCTTGAACACTATGATACTGAGCTATCAATTGATTGAGTGTTTAATTGAACTACTAAACTCCTTTAGTAATCAATCTAAACATTGTTTGTGGACAAACTCCTCTTCCAGGTTAAATCCTATGTGTGTGACCCTGCAGGTCCATTTCACGTTGGTAGTGAAAGTCCATAACACTTATGACTTCGCAAGCAAAGAATGGTGCCTAGTCACACATCAGTGCTACCCAAGTGAAATAGAAAGTTGGAGAACAACTTTCAATCCTACAATTTGTGAATGGTGTTACAGTGAATGTATAATTCTTTTGTCATTGATATCCCGAATGAACTCGAGGCATTGAACAGTCATCTTGTCAACGTTCATTCACTTTCTTGATCTCAGAGCAGATTGGAAGAGATATGTATGACATCAATATCAAATACTGATTCACACATGCGTGCACGCCTTTATCAATCCTACTCATCAAGTGGCCATGGAATCATACTCCCTGAGGAGGGACAAATCCCATATCTATCACTCACCCCTCAAAAGCCCCATGTGTCAAAGACACCCAATCATCACCTTTATAACAACCCATGTTTCAGTACTGCGTTTGATGATGTCAAAGTGTACCCAATGACATGTGTTGAGTGTAGTGATTTCAGGTCAAAGAATCACATTCACCACCATCACTGTGAGAACTGACTGTGACTACCATGTCATGGTTCCATGTGTCAAACTCACGGTGGGTCTGTCTGGTACACTTGTTCTCTAACAAGTACCTATGTGTTTGGTTTGATATCTCTATATCATGACTAATGGTGTTTTGTCATCAACCAACACCACAATCTAGTCTTGTGTGTCATTTCTATCTATCTACCTTCCACAATGACATATGACTAGGGACATAATGAGAATGTACAAACTCTTAGCATCCGTATGATCTCATCGTTCATGTCCTCAACCTGAAAGCATACATCATTGAGTAATGCCATTCTCTGGACATTCAATATGTTCTATCACTATCTCATATGATTGAACTTGAAAGAATCAAAATCTTGCCTTTAATGTATATCAAATCAATCTTAATGTATCCCACCAATCATCCCATGATTGGCTCTCAGGGCATACATACCAACACAGCCCACCTTGCCAATACACTTTCAAATCTAAGTTGAAACGTGCCACATATGTCTCTACCTCACAAACATCATGATATCAAAGCTACCTTCATGGAAAATTGGCTTTGAACCTACTTGGGTCACCACACAATCCTTGGTCATCTCCTCTAGGTCTATAGGGTGCCGACACTTTTGGGGTCATCCCTTTTCCCTTATGCATCCAGAGAGTGCCCTACTCATCTGCCCTTTGGGTCCCATGAGTTCATGAAGGTGATCAATCTCCTAACCCATGGCCCGCAAACAATGATAGTTGTTACCTCCCAACCCTATGACCATGTGCAACTAGGGAATTAGGCAACTCCTTCTTCCATCGGTCTTATCCCTACCTGACCCTAGAATAGACTTAGGATTCTATTATAGTACATATCCATCTTAGAACCTTACCCAAGCCTTCATGATCTCTCTCTGCATTCATGACTGACTTTCACCCTTTCATAGAGGTCATGGCAACCTGCCTACCTTGGTCAGGACCCATACCAGTTACCTCCATGGTAACACATCCACATGTGCTTAAAGATGGTTATCTATGGGTCTACATGTTCCTTCTCATACCATGTACTTTTCACTTAGCTTCTTAAGATCCTATGATAGCTCTTTAGGTTTCCTCAAAACCCACAAAACTGGTAAACACCCAACCAAAGGGTCCCTCTCCCAGGATGGGAGGAAACTACAACTCTTGACAATAAGGTCACAACCGTCCTTAGGGTTTACATTCACATGAGCATGCCTAACCCAGCATCTACTAAGGCACAAGCAGACCACCTATTAAACCATGCTAGGTCATACTTGTTCTCTTTCCTCAACATTAGATCAACTTAGTTGTGAGGGGTTCATCAAACATACCCTTAACTTAAAGGGTTTCCTTTACCTCTACACATGAGGAGTACCATGCTCGAAACTATAGAGACTCAAATCTCATCATGAGCATCGGATACACTACTTTCCCTCTTAGGCATAGGAACCCTAGGTTCTCCTTTGGGTATCCAACTGCATGCCCAATCTGTTAACCACGAATCAAGCATGTCCAAGGTATGTCATGTACTCCCATGATCCTTTTATATGAGAAACACCTCAGAGTTGAGCCCTCCTCAAGGACAACCAACTAGGTATAATGCCTCACAATTGGTTACTTAAACCTCCTCAGGGTCTAAGGCACTCTTTGTCTCCTCTCAGCAGGTAACCACTTATACCATTGGCACATAGGTACCAGAAGCATCATCCTCTCTCTAGGGTTTGGTTCCTCTAAAGGAAACCAAGATATCATCAGCCTCCAGGGGTCAAGCATAAGGCAACTACTATCATCCACTTAGGTCGCATCATCCTCAACTCCCCACTGTTCCTCATATCTCGGGGTTTTAGGCCTACAACCTCCTTGCTGGGGTCCTGCTTTCTCTCTCTACAGCTAACTCCACATCCAGCCATACTACTAGAGGTCCTCTCTCCATGAAGGATCAAGCTCACAGGCATACCTCTACGTGGGTGAAGCCTATGCTCAAACTTATGTTTTCTCATGATTATCCATAGCCCCTTATGCTTATCTCATAAGCCATCCATCTTGTCCTTCTGGCCTCAATTTTAACTTACTACTCGTACTACTAATATACTTTGGGTGCAAGCTATATCCTACTTGCAACATCCCATAAGGTTTTTATAGGTTCTTCTCTAACCTCATCCATAAAGGAGCTATCCTTCGCTCAAACATGCATGACCCTTCCCAGGGTTGGGTTGCCAAAGGTTCTAGGTCATCCAACCTCTCATGGCTCGTATGGCAATCCAAAGGCATGTCCATCCCAACACCCAGTCAACCATGACATCTAACTCGTCATGTCATCTCTCTCTCTAACCTCCACTTAGGGTTAGGGTTAACATCATCCTCAGAGGATGTTCTAGGTCTCTAATTTTAATGGAGGTCTCTACCTCTAAGAGTAACTCTCTCTACTCATCCTCCTGACAAGGAGGTCTATCCTCAAGTCTCTCCTGAGGGAAATGACAACTCGTGTCATACGACCTAAGCCTGTATCTATTCTTTAGTTTGCGCTTATTCTATTAAGCTTATGTCCATGACATCTTATTTACATGCTTTTCATTAATTTGGTGGAGTATTCCTTAAACCTTATTAACCTTACCCATACCTCAAGAGGGTGAGGATAAGAGAGAAAATCGTAATCCTTAAGGTCCTGAACATAATTTGAGTTGAGAAGGGATGAACAAGATGAGAGAGTCCTAAAGGTATCTTATATCGAGTCATATCCTAAGACATCGGCCAGGAAGTCACACAATCTGGGAGTCCTCGTATTCTGACTAGCGTTGCAGAGGAAAATATTGCCAGCCCCCAGATGTGATCCTTTTCTGGATACCTCAATCTTTTGAACAATCCTCTAATAACTCCCTCGGTTCTATGGAATTTGTAAATTTAATAATTATTAAAGATTAAGTGAGGAACATATGCTCTGATACCAATTGTAGCAACCCCGCCTCCCAGTAACCCCCATTTAAGGGAGACCGAAAGGTCAGATCCTTTATCTAATAACCTGGATCAAAGGTTCGACAAATAATCAATAACAATTATCAAATTTTACCAACTAAACTGAAAACTGGCACAAAATAAAACTTTGCATACCTTTTTCAAAACTGGGATATCTACATCTATATGCATCAGGAGTCTACTCTAACTAATCCTACTTTGTACTTTAACTCTTAATTAATTTCACATATGCCACTTTACTATTTTTCCTTTTCAAGCTTGTACCTAAAACACTGACAAACAGAATGTCGGTCAGCATATCAGAATATGCCGATATGTGGGGACAACCAAAAGTTTGCACATATGGATAACAATCTAATTATCACAATCAAGTTAATTAACAAGCCAATTTACACATTTTAGTATGACATTTTCCACCGCTTTTGCCCTAACTCTGGCATACCCACTTTCGGGTTTCACTTTTGCCATTGACTTAAGGCCACCTTCTCAATCCCGAGCTTGGTGTCTGGGGTCACCACTCACGGTGCCCTCTAGTCATGCAATATCATAGGCCACCTTCTCATTCCTGAGCTTGGTGCCTAGGGTCACCACTCATGGTGCCCATGGGTCTTCCCTCCTGGGCTTGACCTCTTTGCATCATCCATCAGGGTGGCATGTAGGTGTGAGAATACATACTTATAATATAATTGTGATAATCGTAATGGCTTTATAATTTTGTAAGTATGAACATCCAACTATTTAGATTGCATTCAATGCGAGGAAACATTCGAAAAACCCTCGAGAAACTAATGTGATTAACCATAATTAACCACATAACTATCAGGCAGACTCAGGTGCAGGAATAATCCAAACAAGCAAGTAATCCATAATCAAGTAAGCACACAATTCAGTTCTGAAATTACATTCAATTCCTTTTTATCAAAATCTATCCAAACCATCTTGCTACTTATGGTTTCTATTCCTTTTTAGGGTTTCTTCCTCAATTAGGGTTTTACTTCCTTTTACCCTTTTTAAACCCGAATTTTCTCATCTAACCTTCACGAAAGTTATTAGGGTTACCTTTTACAAACACATAACCTTAATTTCAGATTAATGCACAATTAACCATCAATTAAGTCCATTAAGCCTCTTTTATATTAAAGCTATCATTTTTATCCTTTTTAATCTATGACAAAGTCATTATGCTTGTTTATCATCAATTCGTAGTTCATTATGCTCTAATTCATATATGAACGTTATTTATCATTAATTCTATCTTTTATCCACTAGGAAACCCTAATTTCCACATTAAGGGTATTTAACCACAATTAGGAACTTTAATGCTCGAAATAGCTTAGAATCACTATATCCTAGATTTATTCATGATTTTGAATAATTAAATCCATTAAGAGTCACATTTACCAATATTAGGGTTTCCAGGCCCATGAAAGTATATTCATGCACATGAAACTCTAAATTAAACCAAATACATGCAAAATTCATCTTTTTAGATCTTAATGTATCTCTTTATGATTAACATGTTAATATCAACTTTAATCATCATTTAAACCCTACTAATCACATTAATCATATCAAAATAGGGTTTCTTAATCATTATTACATTAAAGTTAATAAATTCCATTACTTTTTGAATTGCAATCAGAATTACGCTTAAAATATATTTTTATTGTATTCCTTGAGTTCTCCTGATCAAAATTCATGTATAATGTGCATCTATCCGAGCTACCGTTAATTATTTATGAATTTGGTAAAATTCACTTACTTTGGGCCAATCGGAGGGCGCCACATCACTTCGTCCCATGCAACATTGCTTGGCTATGTTGGAAACATTTTAAAATGTCTGAAATGCCCTCAGTTAAGTGATTGGCTTCCTTAGTACGTGGAGGGAAAAACCGTCCAGTGCGCCTCTCCCTTCTTCAACTTTCAGCAGCCTGATGGCTGCCGCCCTCTCCGCCGAGTGTAGGGCTACACAAGTGTGCCCCCTCCTTCCTAGGGCCCACGGACTGCCACCGATGGCCGCCCAAGCTTCCCTGCCCTTAGTCTCACCTAGGGCACTACCCAGGTCGTGGTTTAGCTGGCTAGTGCATGAGCACCCGACCTTCCAAGCATGGTCGCAGTTGCAGCCACGTAGCTGCAGGTGTTTGAAGTCGGGGTCGATGGGGCGGTATCCAAGCGGCCCTGGGTGGTCGTGGAGGTTTCCCGCCTCAAGCAAGACCACAAAACACACCAGTGTTGCTCCAGGGTTAGATCCCTACTCTCGGTTAGGTTTTCCACGGAAATAACAAGGAGGAGAGCGTGGGATCTCTCTCTCTCTCTCAGACTCGAACTAGGGCGTTACCCCTTTATATAGGGTGAGTATCCACTCCCTAAGACAACCATCTATGGGTCAACTAGTTTTATTCCCAATAGGAATCAAATTCCTTCATGGATAAGAAATTCTTCTCTCTCCTATTTACCTTCTTGATATTCTTTATTGCATGGATAATTAGAAATATGAAAAGCCTCTCTCCCATATTCTCTTTATTCATGCCTTTTAATTTATTGGCCATGAAAATATATTTTCCTTAAGTAGAAAATTCTTTCTTCTTAAAAAAACTACATAATTCATTAATTATGTATTCTCATTATCTTCTTATTTTCTATTATAGGTATTTTCTATTTCTTTTTCTTCATTGGGACTCCTTGGATCCCAAGAAACTCAAATATTTTGAAATTGTTTTTAATGGACACTCATTATCTTTCTAGATACATCTATATCCATTATTTCTCATTATCTTATTTATTTCTTATTAAAATATCTCTTGTTGAGGATTTCTCTTTATTTCTCTTTTATTTTCCTCATTGGTATTCCTTTTATCATTAGGAATCCTTGGGACACAAAATTCCACCAAGGCTAACTCAATTATTCATTTACTTATGGAATTTCCTTGTTATTGGGCCTAATAGCCAATAAAGCCCACAACACAATCATCAAGGCTATTGTAAACAAAATCCATTCATCATCATTTGTCCAAATATCTTTAATATGAGAAATTACATTTTTCTTTAAATGAACCCAAAAATTGGGGTTGTAACAAGTTCACAGTCAATGAGCAAGTTGTTAACTTCTCTTTGTGTTTTCTCCCTCATTTCTTCATCATTTTCCTTGATTTCATTTCCATTGAATTGCGTATCAAGTTGCAAACTATCATGTCCTTAACATTCTAGGGTTTCATTGTTTGAAACTCTCTATGATATCCAACCACTTTCCTCACCTTTTTTCATTTTTCTACCCTTTTCCTCACAACACAATGTCATTGAACCACTATAAATCTATCCCAAAACCTTCCTTGTAGCCTTCTTAACCAATCACAAGGGTTGGTTTGGTCTCCTCCCTTATCGAGCATACCCATACAAATTTTCTACCTTTTGTCTTCTCTTGAGGTGTGGGAGATGGTGTTCATCTTGACCAAAATTTGGGATCATTGTGGTGACCCCAAGGGGCATCTTGAGACTCTAGTTGGTTTTGATTGGAGGTAACATAATTTTTTCCATTTTCTACTATCCTCTAAGTTTGGTGGATGTTTTTTGATCAATTATCATCATTATGATCCACGTAATGCCTATTTTTTCTAACTTATATCTTCTTCTTGGCTTGGCATTATTTCCACCTTTTTGTGTCAACATTTATTTGTTGTAGTTTTCTATGCTCCACCCTCCATCCAGCTTTGGCAAGGGTCAAAACCTGAGTTTTGTGCCTAGGGGGTCAGGGGACTCCGAAAAATTTGATTGCTTTGTCTCAACGTCTGAGAGGTATTAAGTCATGAGTTTTTATCTGTGTCAAATCCTAGATCTTCTTTATTGACGATTTCTTTGTGTTTTGTTTGAGAAGACGAGAGGGTGATTCCTAAATCTTTTTGGGGTCTGACTTGTGACTTAAAAGAGGATTAGGATTTCCGTTCCATTTCAAATCTTTCAAGAAATCTTTGATCTTGACCAGCATTATCAGTTGTGTTTTCACACAGACATCCTATGACAATCTTGGATCATGACTCAAAAATTAACTGAATTGCCATCCCTGCCTGATAACCTTGGGTTATGGATCAAACCCCCTACATCGAAGATTGAGAACTAGAAAGTCAAAGATAATCATTCTTCGATTCTCTAGAGGATGGAGAGAGAAACAATAAGGGAACACATCGTGGAGACCACCTTTCTAGATAATTTCCTAAACAACCAAGTCAACTCAACCTTGCCATAAGCAAATTGACGGCTAATTGATATTGTCTAGAAGGCCACCTTAATTTGAAAGCTTGTCTAAGTGCTCAATTGTCGATCTCAACTATTCAAGTCCTATCATGATAGGAAAAAGTTTGAAACAAATGTTGAAGGAAGAAGTACTATTTTTCAAATTGGTTATTGTTGTTGCTTGATGGTTTTTTAGATTTAAGAAAATGACACATGTAATTTTTACAAACTTGTTATAATATTATATATAGATATACATAGAAAATCTAGAAAGGAGATAGGGAAGATAACTGAACACTGCTAGGTAAGGATAGATAATACACTGCGATTTGTTTGGAAGAAATTATATAACACTTAGAATACATAGTTCAATTAGATCGATGCTAGAAATTATTGTTTCACTGGACTAGAGAATGAGCAATATAATTTAATTTTGTTGTAAATTAAAAAGGAAACTAATAGAGAGACAAGAAGAGGAGATAATAGACCATGAATTGTGTTATCAATTTTTCACCGATAATAGTCATACAACTAACTCAAGTATAAAAAAATAAAAATATAAAATAAAATAAAATAAAATAATAATAAATAAATAAAGATTTCCAACAGTGTATAGCACAAGCAGACTTATGTACAAAAAACTTATCACATTCTTTGTCCTCCGTGTTTGTAGACACCGGTATTGGAAGCCGGTGAGAGTTCTTCACTCCAAGCTGCAGGCATGCAAGAAAATGACTTTCTCCATACAAACTACATACGGTAATAAATATTTTGCAAATAATGTATTTTTGTAAAATGCACGTAACTAAGAGAGGAAGAAAGTAGGTAAACATATGGGGTAAGTCGAAAAAATAGAATAAAAGATAAGGACATTTAATAAGCGATGGAGCGATGAATATAAAAGCAATAGGAATGTTGGAAAAGGAAAATATTTGACCAAAAAGGAAGAGGGAAGTATTTTTGATGTTGGTTTTGGTTGTGTTTTGAGTACAATTATGAAAACTTTATGCATTAATGAAAAAAGGAAAATATTTCTTGATTTTGTTTGCGATCTGTACAAATGTATCCATAAATCAATTCAATTCATGTACTATTAGTACTGCGTGCAAACAAGGAGGAAGTGAAAAATAAAATACAATATGTTTTTGATTTTTATATGCAAATATAAAAAAATTCCTCGTATTTCCGGATTCCCTTTTTTCAATCTTCAAATTTTCCTCTTTCTACTTCTGTCTTTGTTTTATTTTACCACGTCATTTTTTTCTGCTTTCCTTATTTTATTTCTACTTAACACTAAATTTCTTTCTCTCTCCCCATCAGACGTTTTTTATTCCATTTTTTCTACCCGAGCGCCCGGTTGAGGAAACCGTAGGATTAGTTGTGGTAGCGGCAGTCCTTATATTTTTCGTAATTGTATATGAACCGACTCGCAAACTAGAAGGCAGACAAATAGGTACTACTTGATCGCTCTTTTCGGCGTTTCTACGGCCGGCCGTCCTCTCTGCCCGATCTACGGACGACACAGGTCTCCGTGTCAGCCAACACCGGGCTTCTCGTCGCAAACATCTGGAAAGATGGATGCGCTGCTGCCGCTTGATTTGTGGCAGCGTTGTGTTGTGCACCATCTTGCAGCGAATCCAATTGATCTCGTGAGATTCAGCGCAACTTGCAGAGCAGCACGATCGCTGGTGTTTATCTATTCGCAGCATGAGAGGCTTCCGGTATTGCTACGATTGCCAGTAGGCCGGCCGAATCTACTGGTGTACAGCCCCTGGATCAAACGCACGTTTGAAGTGGCTTTAAACCCACTGGAGGCGTCAGGTACAGACATTCTGCACTGCTCGTAAGGATGGCTGCTGGTTTACAAGGAACGGCGATGGGAAGAAGGAGGCCCTCTTACCTTCGTATTCAACCCTTTTCAAAGTGGGTGTTATTATCAATTACCGTCACTGTTAATGGGCAGCGACTTCAGAGGCGCTTGTTTCTCATCAACACCTCACTCGGCACCAGATTGGACGGTGTTCTTGATTGTAGTTGAATCAGATTGCCTAATAACAGTTTCATGGAGCTACGGACAAGATAAATACAATGAGGAATGGGTACCGTCAGGTGGTTTTCTTCCGGCGTGTTGCAGTCCCGTTTACTTGAATGGCCGCCTGTATTGCTTGGACGCCGAAGGGTCAGGCCGGGTGGGAGTGTATTACCCGGACAGAATTATGTGGTTGTTTTTACAGTCTTCAGCAAACCCTCTGGCCCATGGGTTTCGCAGGCGCGCACTGGCGTTCATCCTTGGTAGAGTCTACGGGTAAATTGCTTACAGCATTTTATGACCCAGACAATCCCTCCTCGCTGGCCTTATTTAAGCTGGATTATAAGAAGAAGAGCGAAATCTCAATCGAAGCATTGTGGAAACCTGTGAGTCGCTTAGAATCTCATCATTCCTTGTTTCTTAACTTGCACTCCTCCCTCCTCGTCAAAGGACCTCGTCAAAGGACCGCAGGCCAAAGAAGATTGTTTGGAAGCAAATTTCCCAGGAAATCAAGCTTTCTTTTCCATGGTGGTAGGGGATTCGACTCCTGTCCCTGCCCGATTAATTTGCACCAAGAGGGGTATTTTTTTCACACAATCAATTAGTGGAGCTGCTAGAGAATCTTCCTTCCCTCGATGCCACCATAAAGCAGATCCTTTAGTATATTCCATTGGTAGTGCTAATGTCAACCAACTACTTACGGGCAACAACCATAAGGAGTTGCCAAACAGTGTTTGGATCGTACCAACCATAGATTTGCCAAATGCAAACAATCACGGAGACATATTTTCAATGCCTAATGGACCTATGCTGGAGCCAGATTGCTTTGCAAGAGAAGAAGACAATGTAAGACAAATCCTCAACCAACTACGTTTCACAGACTCCACAACCGAAAATCAAACACTCAGCTGTCACCTTTCGCCATGGGTTGTATACCTGCACAGTGAACAGAAGGCCATAACATTTGTTAGCGCAGTAAACGGTAGGTGCTACACAAGATGCAACTACACTGATGCATTGAAGAAAGGCGGTCGCAAGATATGCAGGAAAATCCTGCACTTGGCAATGACACCACAAGGGTGGATGGTCTTCCGGAGGTCTGAAAAGCCGGAAAACTTATTGCTTTTGAACCCGGATTCACAAGAACAGTTCCCTTTGCCTGCTCTTCCATAGGAGGAAATTTTCTACTTTGATCTTGCAATTCCTCCTCAAAGCAGCTGCAACAACCGTCGCATCAACATTGTTGCGGCGTCAAAGGATACGAAAGAGCTCCTGCGCTATGAGCTGGGACACAAAACTAATAAATACCAGTGGCAGAGACACCATCACAGCCTGGACATGGTAGTAGGGTTGGCCACATGCTCCCTGTCCGGCCGCCGGGTGTATATTTTCAACTATGAATGTCATCTTCACTGCATGGATCTAGACCATACTTCCCGTGGTTTTACAAAGATAGCAGACCCACTCACCCCTGAGTGGCACTCGAACTACTCTCGCCACCTGATCGAGTCACATGGAGAGCTGTTTGTAATATTTAGCGAGAGAGGGGACAGTGACAGTAAGACCTACCCGACCATATTTAGGCTCTATAAATTGGATTTCACAAACTCACGTTGGATCGCGATTGAATATACAAAAGGGTGTCTCGGAGGGCGCGCTTTCTTCTTTAGCGAAATGTATTGGTCTGGCGGAATTGTTGTACGCGTCAACGAACCAGATGATAAGCGACTAACACCAGGGAGCTCTCAGCTTCAAGAAGATTGTGTCTATTTCTTCAGAAAAGAAGATAAGAAATTGTATTGTTACAACATGGAGGACGAATCCATCTCAGCGGTCGGCAATTCGGCTGAGGATATATCCAGTCCATGGAATAGACTTGGCTGGATATCATATCCTAAAATGTTATATAGTTCCGTAAGCTCCTGATGTGTCATTGTTTGCAATGCATGAACAATCGTTAGCAACCAGCAAGATCAGTTACTTGTGATGCATTCTTTATATGATATGTCAATTAACTATACTGTCAGTACGTACTTAGTTGCTTTGTCGTAATAATTGGAAAAGTTCATTCATCAAAAGCACGATACTTTTTTCCGAATAAAATGAGATTGTATTTTCACAATGTTTGGTGATTTTGAACTTTCTAACATCTTCTTTTGTAGAGTATAGATACAACATGTTAGATATAAACCAACAAGTTTAAAAAAGTGTTCTTAATATGTACAATCATAGATCCGAGAAAAAGAAATAACTGCAAACAAACCCAACATAAGCCTTCGGCGTCGTACTAATCATATGTATTCAATGACCATAAAATGGGGTTCCAAGTTATTAGTGAACATTGTTATTTTCATCGAGCCCTTGCTATTGATAAACTAGAATATTGGCTTCAGTCGCTTACGACTCTCCCGCGGAGCACCTAGGGTTTCCCCTCCCGCGACGATCGGCTTGGGGGGAGGGGGGTCGGCGGCTGGGGTGCGCCCCTCCTTCCCCCTGGGCTCTCTCCTCGTCCGCCGTTGTTGGTCGGTGGTCTGGTGAGGCTTGCGGCTGGCTCTCGTTGGTCTACCGGGTGTGGCGGCGTCATTGGCTGGGTCGTGACTTGGTTTCTGCTGCGGCGTTTAGAGGGCTTGTTGCTGTCTGCGGCTCTATGCAGACTAGCTCGTGCTCTTCTTTTCCACCCTCGTCTTCTACACGGTTGGTTGTTAGCTTCTCCTTCCTCTGGTCTGGTTGCTGCGGGTAGGATCTTCCCCCCTCCCCCTTTCTTCTTCCCTCTGTTTCCCTTTTTCTGTTTTGGGTATTCTGTTCAGTAGGGTCAGTGGCAAGTTTATATGCCTGGTTTGTCGCCTCTAGTCGGCGTTTATTTGTCGTCGCTAGTCGGCGTTGTATCTTTCGCGCTTTGCTGCGACCTCTCTTTTCGGAGAGCGACGAGATCTCTAGCTATGGCTAAGATTCCTTGTTGCTTGGGATTGATCTTGTTACTCAGTTGTATGGCTCTGTTTGAGTTGATATGCGAGCAGAATACCATTTTGTTCCAACAACTCTACCACTACTCAATGCTCAGGTTGAAAGAATTCTTCATGAAAAGCTGCTTAAGACAACCTCGACGAAGAAGAATCAATGCAGAAATGTCTCACTCTCGTTCCAATATGAATTGTAGTGTTCTTGGGTTACTGATCTTGATGTTTGTTTGTTTTGTTTGTATCTTTCTTCCCAATTGTAGATGATGTATGGCCAACAAGTAATGAATTGATCCTTTTGCTCAAAAAAATAAACTAGATTATTAGATTTCTTTGGTGTTTATAAATATTAATATTCTACCAAAAAGGGAGAGGGAAGTACTACTGGTTGTATTATGTAGTACAGTTTTCGACAATTTTTTATAGTAAAGAAAAGCAGAAAATATTTTTGCATATTGCTTGCGATCAGTACCACAAGATGCATATATTGATCTGGTTCATGTATATTAATTACTGCGTGCAAATAAGGAGGAAATAGAAAAAAACAAAGGAAATACTTTTTTTATTTATATACAAATATAAAGAAAATTTCTTCATATTTCACTAATCTCTTTTTCCAACCTTCATATCTTCCGTTTTCTACTTCACTCTTTATTTTATTTTACCATGTCATCTTTTTTCTACTTTCCTTAATTTTTTCTGCTGTATTTTTTTACACTACGGCTACACGTGCTAAGCACATGAGTTCCAATTAATAAATTGTAATATATTTTTAGAAAACAAATGATATTTTATATATTAAATTGTGCATGTTGGTATTAGAGATTTGTATTCATTTAAATATACATTGATATAGACACTCAAGATTTTGAATGTAATAAAATAGGCATTGACGTACACGTCAATTCTCATTTCACATACGGGGATTTTAACTCGTATTTTTATCAAAATCATATTGCTACATAATTATCGTATACAAAAATTAAAATCTACTCAAGGAAAAAAAAGTATCATATAGTGTCAACTCAAAAGAGAATTAGAACATGATAATTTGTGCCTATGGCCTAAAAAATTAAAAATAAGCACATACGCATGTCAAAAAAATCTACAATATTCAAATCAAAATTAATTTTATTACAATGATCACAATTAGCATTCATTTTAATTTACCAACAATTCACAAAAAAAAACTGCTCGATTAACTATTTGATGATTCCTTCAACTCATAGTTTGTCATACTAAAATTACATCTACTCTCTTCCATACCATGTTCTTGTTAAGGAATCGTGACTCGTGACTTGTAGTTGGTTACAAAAAGACAACATGCAAGTAAGCATACCAACGGACTAGGCTCATCACTAGGTTGTAACGCACATACATGTTACACAAATGAACTTACATATATGTTATTGAAGGACATGGATAATTGAAATAGATGAGCTCACAAATATATTGTTAAACAACACAGTGATGTTGAAATGAAATACTGTCAATCAGCTTCGTGACACACATTAGTTTTTTATGTTAGACTGAATTGAGTCCTACATGCTACACTACTATATAAAGTATATAAACACATGATTCCATTTTGAAACGATGGTACACATTATAAATGGGACATGTTAACTCACATCTATGATATTTTCAAACTGAAACATTTATTGTATATACAAAAATTGATTTTCGAATTTAGAAAAACAAAAACACCAAACATACGACTTGAATAAAGTGAGTCAGGCACAAAGTGCCAGTCTGAAATAGCACACAATATATTTTCGTATGATGTTATGTAGGTTTGTTAATTAGTAATCCTCCTCAAAGTGCTTATGAAGAAAATACTTACAATTTATGTCTGTCATACTAAAATCCCCCTCCCCCCATTATTAAATTTCTTTTGAGCTCATTGCTACATTGTCATACATAATGATATGATAGACAACCCACTGAAACATAGCATCTCTACTAACATCTAGTTGATTCTCTCAATTCTTTCAATTTCCAAGGACATAAAAATATTGGATTGGTTAGCAAGAATACGGTTGTTGAAAGTACACAAATTAAATGTATCGATGATCACACAATCAACCTTTTTGAACACACATCACATCACAGAGACATGCTAGTTCAATGATAATGTATATCCAAAATATATGACTAAGTATTTACTCAAAACACAAACTGCAAAGAAAAATGGCATAAATACAACGTTTAGGATGTGTGATCATGTGATGGAGCAGATATAATTTATGCAAAAATTGGAAACAACCATGGCCTTTTTCATATGTTTATCTATTTAATTACCACAAAAATATATCTTTATGCGGTATTATATTCTGGTAATTCTAAAACATATTTCCACAAATATATTACGCATGACCTGCATACATCAACGTGCATATTCCTTGACGAGGACTTCTCTCTCCTTCGTTCTCACTTTGTAGTATCCTTTCTGGTTTCCTCACCTTTCTTATTTCATTATTAAAAATAAAAGTAAAGTAAAGAAGAACTCTTCACTTCTCTCTCCTTCGTTCCCACTTCGTAGTATCCTTTCTGGTTTCCTCACCTTCTCCCATCTCCAATTCCTCTTATCTCTTGTCTCCAACCACCCCATTCTCATCTTCGAATCGTCTCCTCTCATTTTCTCTGCAATTCATTGTGTCTGTTCCTCCTATATCCTTTATCCTCTCGTCTCCCAGCTTTGTCCAAATAATATCTGGTATCTAACCCTAAATTTATGTGGTTGGCAACTCCGCTCGGGGCCTGACCTTCTAGACGATTTCATCACTGAAGATAGGGATACAATTTGCATGTGGTGAAGATAAGGATCTTATTTTCATGCCCCTATTCCCACCCTTGGGTGCTTACTCTCTTGCTTGATATGCAGATTGGTTGCATGTCCCCAGACTACTGGTTGGTGGTGATGATATCTGCTCTCTTTCTTGGTTGTAGTGAATATAGTTAACTCCCTACTCAGAAACCTACGGTGGAAGATCACTTCTTAGTCAAAAAAGTTGAAACAAGGCAAAGACTGATTCTAGTGTCATTGGCATAAGTATATCAATTTCTTCTTTTAGGTATGTTTCTGAAGCTTTTTCTAGTAACAACACATTCTTCTCTCCTTTTATTTTTTGTTCACTTAGTGGATTAAAATCAAAGAGGAAAAGAACCAATGTTCTCTAATAATTGACTCTGTGTTTTCCCCAGGTACTTATTCTTTTTGACACATAAGACAACCCCCTCAATTTCTCTAAATCTTCTATTTTAAGATTACTATTAATGTTGCTAGTTTGTAACCATGATGCTATTATGATGAAGTATATCAATTAAAGTTTCATTGTATTATTGGTGTTTTTTCTACATGAAACACAAGAGTTGTGTTAAAAAAATGGGTAGGATACACCTGGCTGCACCAAACTTGGGTGTAGTACAAATTCCTAAAATTTTATATGAAAGCAGACCAGTTGTACATTACAATATCGTATGTTATCTTTTTACTTTCCTAAACTAAACAGAAACTCATTCAAAATAGGAAGTTGGATAATTTTATTTTTTACATCAAAGTAAATGAGTATTGAGTATTCCAATAAATCAAAGGCTACACCATTGATTCATTTTTACTATCTCTGAATAGCAAATTAAATCTTAAGCAGAAACATGGCAGTCTCCCTCAAGACCAAAATCACCTAAGTATGATTAATGATTTTAGCGGTAAGACACTTTTCTTATAGAATTTGTGAAGAATTCAATAATTTTAACTCAAACAAAAAATTGACACATGCAAAATGATGAGACATACAATCAACCATAAATAGATGGAGATTTGTATTTGAAAATAATCTTATCACATACCCACATACCTACTTAATTTCTTATATTGTAGGATTTCAAGTTTGATGGTAGTCCATGGAGCTCAAATTTGGATTGAAGACATTCATCATCTAGATATAAGTTGCAAGAACTAAGCCTTATATACAAGTAAGTTTTAATTTCTTTTTGTGTCATGTACACAGATATAGGAACATGTTTATATTCAAGATTTGAGTTAGATTAAATTAAATGTGTATGGTTCCTAAGATATTAACTCATATGATGGTTCTAATGTTCTTATATTACCTCTTGACTTTATTATTCTTATTTTATTTTAGTACATCAATTTTTCACTAATATGTATGTTTTGGAATAATGATCTTGAACATCAGCTTGTGATGTTGAACCTTTTAAATATATTAAAGTTATGATGAATAAATGCTCATGGTATGAAAGAATGGTCTGGGTGCATTGATAATGTTGTTGATAACATGTATATTCTTATGTTTGAAAATAGTGGTCCTATAGACAATACTTGTATATTTTGACAGGAAAAAATAGTACTAAGTATGGCTCAAATGCTATTGATATTAGTTCTAAGCTAGCTTCACGTTCAACCAATTGTGTGGTCATGTCTTTTTGTGATATCCTAGGTTTTAGGGTTTTGATAACTAATATAGAATTTTAAGATCATATGTACCATTTGGAGGATTGATACCAAATAGGGGAATTGATTTTCAATTATTGTTTCTTTTCACTAAAAACAAAAGAAGTAACCAGATACCGAATTGATTATTAGAACATTAATCATGTTCAAACATGATGAATGGGTTGGTTAAATGATTTCTATACTTACAAGACCAAGAGGTCCATTGAGTGGTAGCAATGAGCTTGAGGGGTCAATTGATGCACCCTAAAGTTATGAGGATCGTACAAAGTATTTTGAGGTTATTGATCAAGATTTGAGGAGTAATTGAACTTTCTTTAAGGTCTATACACTTATTTATGAGGTTATTTGAGGAATTAAATTAGATAACCACATGGTATATTTCTAGTTTTTTTTAAACTTGTTAATAAGAGGGTTTAGGTGGTGATGAAACCATGGTTCAAATTTCAGATGAATTGGATTTTTGTGCCAGAAGATACAAGAGTGTGAAGTTGTGAAATTTCATTTGAATGATCTTTGTAGCATATAGTTATAAGGGCATAGTTTGATCCAATTACCCTATCACACACCCAATTTCTTTGACGGGCTGCGTGGCACCTTGCTGTTGGGTCCAATGCTACCTGGTCATCCTCACCATCTGAAAATGGAGCAACAACATGCCATTGAGGTGTCCCCCTAGATCCGATGAAGCTGGGATGATTACCAGATATGTGACTCGCAAAACAAACCCCAGGTTGCGAGATATGAAGGGAAGGTGAGAGAGAGACATTAGCCTAGACCTCCTGCTCCTTTTTCCCATTTCTTCCAACAGCAGCGAACCCTGGATATGGAGGGAGTCGTCTGCTATCTCCAATCGGCATCAAAGGGTTTAGAGAAGATGGAAACAAAATCATCGGAGAGGCGAGCTTAGTCTGACTATTCATCCATCCTCACCAGTTGTCCAGTGTCGGCCCTTCACCCCATGAGTCCAAGTTACCTTGGTCACAGAGAGCAGGAGTAGGCCAGAGACAGTGTCCTCGCACGACGGTGAGCCTACGGTGGTGGAGTGTCGGAGGCGCCGCCGGACTCCCAAGAAGATGGAGGCGCCAGACCTATAGTAGAACTCCCAATCAGTAGAGGTTGCGTTGTAGGAAGAGAAAGTCTCGTTGGGGACTCTAGTGCGAGAGAAGCACCGAAGGATAGATCGGCGGCCTGTGTAAGGGTGAACATTGAATCTCTTTCCTACGTTAGACTCTGGTGCGAGACAGAGCTCTGTCCATGACGGCGGCTGGGCGGGAGCACACCAAGCAGGAGAGACGCCAGCCTCGTCGAAGGTGAGTCCACGACGGCACTGTAACTCAAGGACAGCCAGGAGCATGATCATCATGTCTGAGTCATATGAAGAGGTGAGGATCATGTATGATCCCTCATTGATGATCTGTTATGCGAGTAGTCCCAGGTTCATAGAGGAAGGGGGCGGGGGGCGATCGTAAGGATAAGTTTTAGAGGACGAGCATTGTGGAGGCCGCGATCTATCGTCAGAGTTCCAGCTGCGACAAAGCTCACACGAGGCAGAGAAACAAGCCACAAGCAGAATCATGGCTAAGAGAAAAGAATCTGCGCTAGACTTGAAGATGGAGGTGGCATCTACGGTCAACCAAGAGACAGCAGTGGAGGTTGATCTAACGCCGGTGCTCCTGTGTGCGGAGGCACCTGGGTCTCGCACAAGACTGGAGACCGCGATGGAGAGGAGGATTGATTGGTTCAGCGGCTCAATCCAAGAACCGGCTGGTTCAGTACGCAATCTAGACAAACTGCTCAGGAGATCAAATAAATCGGTCGGACCCCAACCAAGCCAGCCATGGGTGCGGGCTGAGGAACTTACCTTGCCTGCATGGACCAATCAAGCGCCGCCACCTCAGGAAATGACAAGGTATAATGCTTTTGATATCCAGAAAATGACATTTTCTTAGAAATACTTAATAAATAGCACCTTTAGCCTAAAAATCCCCCCAAAATACCCTTGGACTCAAGAAAAATTCCCTCTTTCTTATAAAACCTCTAGAACAGACTTTTGAGACATATTTGTTGGTGATATTTAATTTAGTTTATAATGCTCCTTTTAACAATTTATTGAATGAAATAAACAATATCTAGTTGAGATTCATTCTCATAAAATTGTCATAGAACCCTAATGATGATATACATCCATATTTAGACTCTAATCCGAGTATATATATCTAAATAATAGGTCTTTTTCTTTTAATGACTAATTAAATGCTTTCTAACCTTATTTTAATTCTAGAAAATAGACTAGTCATCAGAAAATTACAAAAATTGGACCAGACCTATAAAATGACACCCTAGTCGGTAGAAAAATATCAAACACACATTTAGATTAGTTTGAACCAAGGTTTGGCCTAAACCCTAACTTAGACCTAAAATACCAAGGACATAATGAACCATGTATTAATGATGATTAATTTGCTATTAATCAGGTGATGACCAGTTTATCTAGATGATCATGGATATGTGAGGACTGTCTGAACTCAGGTACGTGGGTTTTTATTAAGTATATGACTAGTTCTTATGGATGCATAATGATATGATGTACCTTGAATGCTCGTATTTGGATATGATTGCTTGGTTGAACTAGTATGATTTATACTTCGCCAAACCTAATAGAACATAAACGATTATGATGGGTTGTAGCTACTAGAGCACATAGCCTGGTGTGGATGTACGTTGCCTAACATGGATGTATGATTCCTTGGCCCATGTTAGATGTATGATGATATTATATTTCCCACACTAGATGTAAGTCGAGTGCAATGTGTAGTACAACCGCATCAAAATGAATGTAATAAAAAGGATGTTTACGTGATTATCTCTTTAAACAATGCTTTCTTTTACTCTTTCTTTCTCAAGTTCTTTTCAATTATGCAAACATATTAGTATGTATCTTTCTACCCACGTGCACAACACCTTGTGTGTTGATTCGCTATTTTACGCACTACAACAGAAACAGCCTTTGACGTCAGTTTCTGACCAACGCCTATGTGGGCGCCGCTAAAGGTCGAACACTTCGGCGTCGGTTTTTTAACCGATGCCAATAGTCTATATAGGCGTCGGTCTTTTAGTAGATAACCGACGCCAAAAGGGTTCGCGCCACAGAAAACGACGTCATCTAGGACACATTCTGTGTCGGTTATCTACAAAAAGACCGACGCCTATATGGACTATAGCGTCGGTGTTTACTTGGTAACCGACGCAGAAAGAGTCCTAGATGATGCTGTTTTCTGTGGCGCGAACCCTTTTGGCGTCGGTTTTCTATTAAAAACCGACGCCATACTTCAAGACGACACGGCCGTGCTTCCCTGCACGGTCGTGTTTAGTACTATAGGTGTCGGTTTTATATGAATAACCGATGCCTTTTCCACCACGGCTGTGTTATCCTGCACGGTCGGGTTGTTTGTACTATTAGGCGTCGGTTTTTGTCCAATAACCGACGCTGTAGGTCTTTGCTGACGGTTTTCTATAAATAACCGACGCCTATATGTATTTTTTTTTATATCAGTTTTCAGGCCTACTGTGGCTGGTCAGCAGGATGAGAACCTGCAGTTCAGTTTTCTAAACTGCAGGTTTACGACATCCATTGATATCAGCCTACAAACAGGCCACAAACCTGCAAAAGTCCCAAGGAAAATTTCACACAAGTAGATACATTCAGACATCAATTCAATTCTCACATTCACACATATAGAAACATTCAAATACATGTATTAACATTCAGAAATATTCATTTACAAAGTATCATTCATTATCGCTATCAACATCCCAATTATATCTTACAGTTGCCACTGCTTGTATGGCTTTTGCCCATTCTTCTCTTATTTCATCTAATGCTTCCATCATATATGGAGCATGTATATTTTTTAAGCGTTTACCTATAGTGTGGTCAGTTTTAAACACCTGCAAAGAGAATGATGTATATATATAAGTAATAATATAAAAATAAGATTGATATATTTCATACTAACTAATGAGACTATATATAATACCTCATGTATGTTATCGATGTCCAATGCGGCATGTTGGATAATCATCTGCATAAATTGCATCACATAGTATGTGCATGCCCAGCCGTTGTCTTGTGTAGCGCACTATAAATTGAAACATACAAAATAATACATCTAAGCACAATTCACATCAATAATATATACATTGGAGTCGGGAACTTACTTGTACGTTCTGCCAATTTATTGGCTAGTTATTTTTCCTTGGGACCGTTCCTCCAGCCTTTTTGAATGCATCTAAACCCCTACATGTTAATATAACATAGTAAATTGCATAAGTAAATAGTAATGTAATAACATATTTTAACGGATACAAAAATGAAATATTTCTCACCAGAATAATGGCATTCTCATTATGTGTCCAATTTTAGTGTTTAATGTACTTCCCGCGGGATCTAGATAATAAACAGTGAACGTCCCGGGGACAATAACTAGTAACTCCCAATGTTTACCGCTAGAGGTAAAAAGTTAACAATTAATAACTCAAAATGTACAATAAAAATGGAATTTTCTTAAGTCCAAATTATAAATAAAGTAAACTTACTTGACATTGAATGGAGCTATTATTATCGTCTTCTTTTGTTGACCAAAAATTGTAAAAGCATCTATACAGTATTGTTGAACACTATCGGGGTCTTTAGCTACCATACTATTCAATGATGGAATAAAAAATCCCACATGATCAAATGCAAACTGTTTGCATTGATCTTTGACTAAGTAGCTGCAAAATATGTATTACGTATGCATTAATATATAAGAAACCAGATCACCGGATCTTACACAATGTATATAGATGTATAAACAAGATCTCACCTTATCCATGTCTCTATCATTGATGTATTCAGCCAAGCATACATAAACAGCTCAATAATATCTTGTATAAATAAAGAGCTATCGTATGATTGACCTGCATAATCTGCATCTAAAGAAACAATTATAGGGCAATGTATATTATGTGCCTGTAGCCAACATGCCATTCCCCTACAAGCAGGACCTAACGGGTATGTTAGGTCAGTTGGAACCCAACTTGATAATGCGGGAAGTGGAGGTGGAGGCCTAGGTGCTCCTGGTGTCTTCTTTTTAACCTGTATATATAATTTCAGATCAGTTGACCTCATATATACACATTAACAGTCTAAATCAATGTAAATTTGTCTTACAATTTCAGTAGTGTAGACGACATCTGCTTTGGGCCATAATATGACCCCGCCTTCTACGTCAGCAAGTGTATCAATATCCGGGTGGGGATATGGCAATGTAGCTTCCCTCCAATCGGGTAACACACGTAATGGGCCCACACAAACGTAGCCATGTGGCATTGGAGTCCCGTGAAACCCTTCCCCAGGAAGGGACGGGTAAGCCTGCGCCTCTGCAACAACATAGTCTTATATTCTTAAGCGGCATGGCTTCAATGCCGACAAATTTACGCAAAGAATGTTATACATATATACATATTATCTTGAAAACATATCATCTTAAAAAGACTAGCTACAATGTCATAAACAATACTTACAACAGACGTGTTAGGCGATGGGTCTCCAGGATTACTCGCAGTCTGTGCATCAGGAGAAGAGTGGGTCGCCATAGGCTGATTGGAAGCCTGAGATGCCTGCCACCGCAGCAATTCTTCCTTGACCTTCTCAGCAACTACATCGTTGACCTTCTTAGCAACTATATCCTCGACTCTCTTATTCTCCTATACATGGATAAAAAAAACATTAGCTTCTTATTATTGAATTTCCTTTTGCAGTAACATTCTAAAAAAAGAATAGGTTACCTCTTCTTGAGAAAGTCCCGCTCTGGGTTTGCGCTGGGATGGCCCAAAGAATGCTTTGATGCCCACACCAGCGCCTGCACCCCTAACACGTCCAGGATGCTCTGGGTTACCCAGAGCAACTGCCAATTCATCCCTTGTGCCCTGAGGGATGAACGTGCCTTGTTTCCTCTACTCGTGCAGCTCCCGCTAATCACCATCAACAGAAATTGGTAAGTTAACACCACAAATAATCAATATTCAAACGATTGCTCTAAGAGTTGTATTTTACCATTTTCGCAGCTGCCTCAGCAGTTACGGGCTTCTTTATTTCACCCTTCTTGTTTTGCCTCCTAGCTATCCAGATATCATGGCGAGGCATGGGTGTGGCAGACTCCTGAGTAGGAGCAGACTCCTGAGTAGCCGCAGACTCCGCATGTAGTCTTTGGCGAACGCTTGCATAGCCTTTTGGACCCATAGTGTGGTCATGCACATTCAGTGCACGCCTTGCTTTTTGTGCGTCACTGAGGGCCTAGTTAGTATGCACATTAATGATTTGGTTAGTATCACTAAATGTTAATCTTGAATAGGTGAATACAATGTATATTAATTAAATTGGGAGTGACACCTAATACCTTGAATTCTTTAGATTTTCTGGAGGCAACAAAATTGTCCCAATCTTCTTTGTCCAAGAAGTTCCATTGTTCAAGGGCTGACTTCTTTTTCTTATCACCCTCTTTTATGTATTCTCTGTTCAGATTTGTCCTATAATTCCTAAGCATCTTTCCAGCGCGTTGCATCACACTTTTACGATGCAACTTCTCATCCAATGCAAACAGATTCTGTAAAATAGAAATGTTATTAACTAGTATCCAAAATAGAATTGCAAATAATAGAATTTGTAATCTACAAAATAGAATTGCAAATAATAACTCACGCATAAATCCTTCCATATCAAGTCTTTTTTCCCCTGAGGAACTTTATGCCAGTTATCATACTTAACACCACAATGGCTCCGAGTGGTACACCCAAGATAGTTTACAAAATTATTGCGGTTCACTCCAATTGCATTTCCTCCATTATCAAACTCCACAACCAATTTGGATCCACTGCCACTAAGCGCTATTAACTTCTGCAAAAGAGTGATGCCCCTTTTCTTGTTAAGTGTTTGGTGCTGCGTATCAAGTTGTTCCAGTGCTTCAGTGGGTACATGTGCATCATCAACCTAAAATTTGACAAAAATAAACACACTGAATTAGCCCAATATAGAAATATAAGATATATGACATAACTAGAAGATAATGAATTTTATAGAAATACAGGATATGTTTTTAGAACTTACATTGGTATCCTCGCCATGCTCGTCATGGACAGCATGCTCATCATGGACTTCATGCTCATCATGGACATCATGCTCATCATGGTCAGCCATCTGAAAATGTCATTAAAAAGGCAAACATTTAGCATTTGTATTAACTAGAAAAAGGCAAACATTTAGCATTTGTATAAACATACATGTCTCTAAAATTGTGATCTTTTATCAATTAACAATCCTTCATTGTGATCTCCGCGCACATATAAGTCATCATTAGCTTCAATATTTTCTGGAGTTGGCAACCCAACTGATAATGGACTGGAGTCATCATACTTATCATAGTACTCTTCTTCATCTATAGGATCTTCAATGAACTGTCTTTTACCATGAAGAACAACCGACCATTTATCATTTGTAGGATCATCGATATAGAATATTTGTTTCGCCTGTGATGCTAATATGAATGGTTCACCCTTCTCGCCAATCTTTTCAAAGTTCACCAAAGTGAAACCCAATTCATCCACTATAACTCCTTTGGTGTTATCAACCCAATTACATTTAAAGAGCAGAATTTTGAAATCTATGTAGTCAAACTCCCAAATGTCTTCAATGACACCGTAATATGACATTTTAGCTTCACATGGACTCTTATCCTTTGCACTTGCAAAGTACATAGTCGACGCTTGAAGAGTGACCCCAATATTTTGGACGACACTCTTATCATCTTGGCGCTTTGTGTAATATGTGAATCCATTAATGTCAAACCCTTCATAAGACATAACATTCAGTTTTGGTTTAAAGGCGAGGCATTTGATAGTTTCTGTAATATCATTTGGTGTTTGAGATAGTTGATGTAAGACTTTATCTTCAAACCACTTAGTAAAAGTCTTATTATGCTCTCTAGCAAGCCACATTGAACTTGCTCGAGGATGTTGTCTCTTTATGAAATTGGTATGTTCCTCGATATAAACACTCACTTCGTCCATATTGTGTAAAATATACAAGTGAGCTTGTTCCAACTGCTCACGGCTGATTACTTTCACCCGTGATCCCAAAATTCCTTTGCCCTCCTCAATATTCTTGTCATTATCAGGAGTGTCATTACCACTGAGAAAGTCATTGCAAAAATCCATAACCTCTCTCGCCACATAACCTTCAATAATACTCCCTTCAGGCCGATAACAGTTTCGAACATCACCTTTAAAAATGCTCATGTATCGTTCAAAGGGATACATCCAATGCAAGAAAATTGGTCCCAACATTTTCACTTCCCTAGTCAAGTGGACAACAAGATGTACCATAATATCAAAGAATGAAGGAGGGAAATACATCTCAAGCTGACATAGGGTAACAACCACTTCTCTTTGCAAATTATCGAGAGTATCAGGGTCAATAACTTTGCTGCATAGACTGTTGAAAAAGAAACAAAGTCTGGTAATTGCAAACCTTACATGCTTCGACAATATAGATCGAATTGCCACAGGCAATATTTGTTGCATTAGAGTGTGACAATCATGAGATTTAAGACCTATCAACTTCAGATCTTTATTGATACCTTGCCTGCATGGACCAATCAAGCGCCGCCACCTCAGGCAATGACAAGGTATAATGCTTTTGATATCCAGAAAATGACATTTTCTTAGAAAATACTTAATAAATAGCACCTTTAGCCTAAAAATCCCCCCAAAATACCCTTGGAATCAGAAACATTCCCTCTTTCTTATGAAACCTCTAGAACAGACTTTTGAGACATATTTGATTTTGATATTTAATTTAGTTTATAATGCTCCTTTTAACAGTTTATTGAATGAACACTACTACAGAAATAGCATTCAGTGACACTTTTCTGGGCGTCGGTTATTAGGAAAAACTGACGCCTTCTATGTTAGGCGTCGGTTGTTTACGACAACCGACGTCTATATTCGAAGACCAGCCAGACACGGGTACCGCTTTGTCTTCAGCGTCGGTTGTTTATAACAATCCGACGCTTAAAGTCGCCCGCGAAAAATAGTGTCCTTTTCAGCGTCGGTTATTTAGGTGGAAACCGACGCCTATGTGCGATGAAAATTTGCGCGAAAAGTGTCACCTTCAGCGTCGGTGATTAAAGGATAACCGACGCTGAAGGTGGTTCCCGCCAAACAATTTCATGAAATTATCGCCCAGTTGGACGTCGGTTTTCTCGGACAACCGACGCTAAAGACATTTAGGCGTCGGTTGTTGTAAAAAACCGACGCTATTTGGGACTTAATAACCCGCGGTGCCCGACTCTTCCCCTTCCTCCTGTTTCATTGCGAGCCCTTTCTGTTTCTCCGTCGATTCCCCACCCTGTCGCCGGCGATTTTCTTCTCCTTGTTCTCCACGACAGCGCCGTCGTGCCGCCTTCTCCGCGCCCCCTTCTCCGCGCCCCGCCGCCGCCTTCTCCGTGCTGCTGGAGCTCCCTTCTCCGCCGCCCCGCCGCCCCGCCGCCACTGCTGACGAGCCTGGAGCCCCCTTCTCCGCCGCCCCGCCGCCACTGCTGCTGGAGCTTGCCGCCACTGCTGCTGGAGCTCGCCGCCGACGCCTGACGAGCCTGGAGCTCGCCGCCTCAGCCTGCCTGACGCCATCAGCTTCCACCTGACTCCCGCTGCCTCCCGCGCCAACAGGTATGCGCCAACTGGTTTTCTGGATATACACTAAAGGCCTTGTTTGATATGAAGTGCATTGCTCTGCAATTCAAGTCTTAGAGAATAGGTCCAGATGAATTCCACGTTTTCGGACCCTCTCAGACTACTACATAATATTCAAGTTTTTGGACCTTGCGTACAATGAATGCAGATTGCTTAATCCATTTGAGCACTATGACTTCCAATATGTATTTTTGAACAGTATCTGTCAATGATCACAAACTATCTAAATAAAGGAGCTAAAACATTATTGCACTTGAATTCGAAAACGATTTCCTAATAGCAATATCACAAACGTTTAGGGCAAGTTTCTTTATTTTCACCTTGTCGGTAGAACAGATTAGATTTACGTACGTCAAACCTCGGATGGATCCGTCCAATTTATTTTTGTGGCACCAATAGGAGATTCTTAAGATTATTTTAACATAGACCAATTGGGAACTAAACTATCATACAATCTCTATAGTGGCTCGCAAAGCTAATAATCACTTAATATATATATCCATGTTTGAGTGAGTCAAAAACTGATCTGTGAAACCAGCTACCCCACTCATCTTTCTTTTTGCCAGTACACAACCGAGTGCAGCCCCCTGCTCGTACCTGGGAGCGAGTCAAAAGTGGACCCCACCAACCCCCCAACCCCCCAGTCAGGCATCTCCTAATGTTGGACAATGTGTTTGTTATAGGTGGTTTACATTTATTATATAAGAAAACGAATCTATGTTTCAAGTGTTGAACCTAATGTTGGACAATGTGTTTGTTATAGGTGGTTTACATTTATTATATAAGAATGACATCACATGTGTTTGTTGGCCTAGAAAGTCAACAATCATTGTTCTTTATATTACTTGTACATTGGTATAAATTAGAATGAACAATCACTAAATTATATACTGTTTGTATGGAGTCCGGCTTCATTGTAGATGTCTATTATTGTGTTTGTTGGCCTAGAAACCCGTCCAAGATTGACTCATTAGGAGTAAATCTTGGATAGTCCCCGGTTTGGGACTGTTCTTGAACACCTAATCTCACTTAGGATGTAAGTGTATAATGTGTATTGAGTTTTCAAGAAAATTTTGGTAGCATTTCCCCGTTTGTTCTCTAAGTACATATGTACTTAGAGAACAGCGGGGAAATGCTGCCGAAATTTTCTTGAAAACCCAATACACATTATACACTTACTAGTGAGATTAGGTGTTCAAGGATGGGATAGGTGGTACACATTTATTATATATAAGAATGACATCACATGTGTTTGTTGGCCTAGAATGTGAACAATCATTGTTTTTTATATTACTTGTACATTGGTATAAATTAGAATGAACAATCACCAAATTATATACTGTTTGTATGGAGTCCGGCTTCATTGTAGATGTCTATTATTGTGTTTGTTGGCCTAGAAACCCGTCCAAGATTGACTCATTAGGAGTAAATCTTGGATAGTCCCCGGTTTGGGACTGTTCTTGAACACCTAATCTCACTTAGGATGTAAGTGTATAATGTGTATTGAGTTTTCAAGAAAATTTTGGTAGCATTTCCCCGTTTGTTCTCTAAGTACATATGTACTTAGAGAACAACGGGGAAATGCTGCCGAAATTTTCTTGAAAACCCAATACACATTATACACTTACTAGTGAGATTAGGTGTTCAAGGATGGGATAGGTGGTACACATTTATTATATATAAGAATGACATCACATGTGTTTGTTGGCCTAGAAAGTCAACAATCATTGTTCTTTATATTACTTGTACATTGGTATAAATTAGAATGAACAATCACTAAATTATATACTGTTTGTATGGAGTCCGGCTTCATTGTAGATGTCTATTATTGTGTTTGTTGGCCTAGAAACCCGTCCAAGATTGACTCATTAGGAGTAAATCTTGGATAGTCCCCGGTTTGGGACTGTTCTTGAACACCTAATCTCACTTAGGATGTAAGTGTATAATGTGTATTGAGTTTTCAAGAAAATTTTGGTAGCATTTCCCCGTTTGTTCTCTAAGTACATATGTACTTAGAGAACAACGGGGAAATGCTGCCGAAATTTTCTTGAAAACCCAATACACATTATACACTTACTAGTGAGATTAGGTGTTCAAGGATGGGATAGGTGGTACACATTTATTATATATAAGAATGACATCACATGTGTTTGTTGGCATTTCCCCGTTTCTTCTCTAAGTATATATGTACTTAGAGAACAGCGGGGAAATGTTGCCTAATCTTTTCCTAATATATACTTGTTTCCTAATATATACTTGTTTTCTCTGATCATAGAATGGATAGATCATGGATGTCGATTCGTAATCGTTGTACCCCAGAGTTTATATCTGGTCTTGATCAGTTTATTAGATTTGCCGAGGAACATAGGAAAAAACCTACAGATAGGTTCTACTGTCCATGTAGGCATTGCGGTAACAACTTGAAAGTCAACACTGGTGAGGAAATCAAAAGTCATGTCATGTGCAACGGGATTGTACAAGGCTATACAGAATGGCACTGGCATGGAGAAATTTCAAAATCGAAACCAGTAGATGTCGATAGCGATGACGTAAATGTGAACGAACCAGTTCCAGCAGACATCGTTGATGCGATGCTGGATAGTTGTAGGGTAGAGCACACCGATCCACCACCTATCTTTACAAACATTGTGCATGATGCTGAGATACCGTTATACACAGGTTGTGCTAAGTTTACGAAGCTTAGCGCTGTCTTGAGATTGTATAAGTTGAAAGCTAACAATAGATGGAGCGACAAAAGCTTCACTTCATTGTTGACTTTGTTGAAAGAAATGCTTCCTGAAGGAAACGAGCTTCCAATCTCAACATACCAGGTAAAGAAAATGTTGTGCCCAATGGGAATGGAGGCCAAGAAGATACACGCATGCCCGAATGATTGTGTATTATTTCAAAAGGACTATGTAGATTTGAAAGATTGTCCAAAATGTGGTGCGTCACGGTATAAATTGACGACTTCGGGGGAGTTCAAAACTGGTTCTCCTGCTAAGGTGTTGTGGTATCTACCTATAATATCACGGTTTCAACGCTTGTTTGCAAATCCGAAAGATGCGAAGAATCTGAGGTGGCATGCAGATGTTAAGAAAAATAATGATGGGATCCTACGACATGCGTCTGATTCCCCACAGTGGAAGAAGATTGATCTATTGTACCCTAAATTTGGTGAAGAAGATAGGAATCTAAGACTTGGGCTTTGTACAGATGGGATGAATCCGTACGGGACATTGAGCAGCCAACATAGCACTTGGCCAGTCATGCTTGTTATATACAATCTTCCTCCCTGGATGTGTATGAAAAATAAGTATGTTATGTTGTCATTGTTGATATCGAGCCCTAAACAACCCGGAAATGATATCGATGTTTATCTTGAACCTTTGATTGATGACTTAAAGAAACTTTGGGCTGAAGGTGTGATGACCTATGATGCTTCAGCAAAAGAGACATTTCGTTTGCACGCTATGTTGTTTTGCACTATTAATGACTTTCCAGCATATGGGAATTTGTCTGGATATAGTGTCAAAGGAGCTAAAGCGTGTCCTATATGTGAAGAAAACACTGATTCAATAAGACTAAAACATGGCGGCAAGACTGTATATCTTGGTCATCGAAGGTTTCTTTCAAAATTCCATCCGTATCGTAGGAAGCGCAAAGCATTCAATGGATGGAATGATGAACGAAGTGCACCTAAACCTATACCAGGGGATGTTGTTTATGAAAGAGTAAAAGACATTGTCAATGAATTTGGTAAGAAATCACAATGTAGTATGGCCACACGGAGTGACAATTCTTTATTCAAGAAGAAGTCAATATTTTGGGATCTTCCTTATTGGAGTTCTTTGACAGTCAGGCATTGTATCGATGTAATGCACGTTGAGAAAAATGTCTGTGATAGCATCATTGGTACTCTATTAAATATACCAGGTAAGACTAAAGATGGGATAAAATCCAGACTGGACCTACGTGAAATGGGAATAAGGTCAGAATTAACAGAATTACGTGAAATGGGTAATAAAAGAACATACTTACCTCCCGCTTGTTACACGTTGTCTAGAAAGGAGAAGAAAACTTTTTGTGAATGCTTGGTAAATGTTAAGGTGCCACATGGTTACTCATCCAACATCCGTAGATTGGTATCAATGAAAGATCTGAAGTTGATAGGTCTTAAATCTCATGATTGTCACACTCTAATGCAACAAATATTGCCTGTGGCAATTCGATCTATATTGCCGAAGCATGTAAGGTTTGCGATTACCAGACTTTGTTTCTTTTTCAACAGTCTATGCAGCAAAGTTATTGACCCTGATACTCTCGATAATTTGCAAAGAGAAGTGGTTGTTACCCTATGTCAGCTTGAGATGTATTTCCCTCCTTCGTTCTTTGATATCATGGTACATCTTGTTGTCCACTTGACTAGGGAAGTGAAAATGTTGGGACCAGTTTTCTTGCATTGGATGTATCCCTTTGAACGATACATGAGCGTTTTTAAAGGTGATGTTCGAAACCGTTATCGGCCTGAAGGGAGTATTATTGAAGGTTATGTGGCGAGAGAGGTTATGGATTTTTGCAATGACTTTCTCAGTGGTAATGACACTCCTAATAATGACAAGAATATTGACGAGGGCAAAGGAATTTTGGGATCACGGGTGAAAGTAATCAGCCGTGAGCAGTTGGAACAAGCTCACTTGTATATTTTACACAATATGGAAGAAGTGAGTGTTTATATCGAGGAACATACCAATTTCATAAAGAGACAACATCCTCGAGCAAGTTCAATGTGGCTTGCTAGAGAGCATAATAAGACTTTTACTAAGTGGTTTGAAGATAAAGTCTTACATCAACTATCTCAAACACCAAATGATATTACAGAAACTATCAAATGCCTCGCCTTTAAACCAAAACCGAATGTTATGTCTTATGAAGGGTTTGACATTAATGGATTCACATATTACACAAAGCGCCAAGATGATAAGAGTGTCGTCCAAAATAGTGGGGTCACTCTTCAAGCGTCGACTATGTACTTTGCAAGTGCAAAGGATAACAGTCCACGTGAAGCTAAAATGTCATATTACGGTGTCATTGAGGACATTTGGGAGTTTGACTACATAGATTTCAAAATTCCGCTATTTAAATGTAATTGGGTTGATAACACCAAAGGAGTTATAGTGGATGAATTGGGTTTCACTTTGGTGAACTTTGAAAAGATCGGCGAGAAGGGTGAACCATTCATATTGGCATCACAGGCGAAACAAATATTCTATATCGATGATCCTGCAAATGATAAATGGTCGGTTGTTCTTCATGGTAAAAGACAGTTCATTGAAGATCCTATAGATGAAGAAGAGTACTATGATAAGTATGATGACTCCAGTCCATTCTCAGTTGGGTTGCCAACTTCACAAAATATTGAAGCTAATGATGACTTATATGTGCGCGGAGATCACAATGAAGGATTGTTAATTGATAAAAGATCACAATTTTAGAGACATGTATGTTTATACAAATGCTAAATGTTTGCCTTTTTCTAGTTAATACAAATGCTAAATGTTTGCCTTTTTCTAGTTAATACAAATGCTAAATGTTTGCCTTTTTCTAGTTAATACAAATGCTAAATGTTTGCCTTTTTAATGACATTTTCAGATGGCTGACCATGATGAGCATGATGTCCATGATGAGCATGAAGTCCATGATGAGCATGGCGAGGATACTAATGTAAGTTCTAAAAACATATCATGTATTTCTATAAAATTCATTATCTTCTAGTTATGTCATATATCCTATATTTCTATATTGGGCTAAATTAGTGTGTTTTATTTTTGTCAAATTTTAGGTTGATGCACCTGTACCCACTGAAGCACTGGAGCAACTTGATGCGCAACACCAGACACTTAACAAGAAAAGGGGCATCACTCTGTTGAAGAAGTTATTAGCGCTAAGTGGTAGTGGATCTAAATTGGCGGTGGAGTTTGATAATGGAGGAAATCCAATTGGAGTGAACCGCAATAATTTTGTGAACTATCTTGGGTGTACCACTCGGAGCCATTGTGGTGTTAAGTATGACAATTGGCATAAAGTTCCTCAAGCGAAAAAAGACTCGATATGGAAGGATTTATGCGTGAGTTATTATTATTTGCAATTCTATTTTGTAGATTACAAATTCTATTATTTGCAATTCTATTTTGGATACTAGTTAATAACATTTCTATTTTACAGAATCTGTTTGCATTGGATGAGAAGTTGCATCGTAAAAATGTGATGCAACGCGCTGGAAAGATGCTTAGGAATTATAGGACAAATCTGAATAGAGAATACATAAAAGAGGGTGATAAGAAGAAGAAGTCAGCCCTTGAACAATGGAACTTCTTGGACAAAGAAGATTGGGACAATTTTGTTGCTTCAAGAAAATCTGAAGAATTCAAGGTATTAGGCGTCACTCCTAATTTAATTAATATACATTGTATTCACCTATTCAAGATTAGCATTTAGTGCTACTAACCAAATCATTAATGTGCATACTAACTAGGCCCTCAGTGACGCACAAAAAGCAAGGCGTGCACTGAATGTGCATGACCACACTATGGGTCCAAAAGGCTATGCAAGCGTTCACCAAAGACTACAGGCGGAGTCTGCGGCTACTCAGGAGTCTGCTCCTACTCAGGAGTCTACCACACCCATTCCTCGCCATGATATCTGGATAGCTGGCAGGAAAAACAAGAAGGGTGAAATAAAGAAGCCTGTAACTGCTGAGGCGGCTGAAAAAATGGTAAAATACAACTCTTACAGAAATCGTTTGAATATTGATTATTTGTGGTGTTAACTTACCAATTTCTGTTTATGGTGATTAGCGGGAGCTGCACGAGCAGAGGAAACAAGGCACGTTCATCCCTCAGGGCACAAGGGATGAATTGACAGTTGCTCTGGGTAACCCAGAGCATCCTGGACGTGTTAGAGGTGCCGGCGCTGGTGTTGGCATCAAAGCATTCTTTGGGCCATCCCAGCGCAAACCCAGAGCGGGACTTTCTCAAGAAGAGGTAACCTATTCTTTTTTTAGAATGTTACTGCAAAAGGAAATTCATTAATAAGAATCTAATGTTTCTTTTATCCATGTATAGGAGAATAAGAGAGTTGAGGATTTAGTTGCTAAGAAGGTCAACGATGTAGTTGCTGAGAAGGTCAAGGAAGAATTGATGCGGTGGCAGGCATCTCAGGCTTCCAATACGCCTATGGCGACCCACTCTTCTCCTGATGCACACACTGCGAGTAATCCTGGAGACCCATCGCCTAGCACGTCTGCTGTAAGTATTGTTTATGACATTGTAGTTAGTCTTTTCAAGTTGTTATGTTTTCAAGATGATATGTATATATGTATAATATTCTTTACGTAAATTTGTAGGCATTGAAGCCATGCCGCTTAAGAATGCAAAACTACGTTGTCGCAGAGGCGCAGGCTTACCCGTCCCTTCCTGGGGCAATGTTTCACGGGACTCCAATGCCACAGGGCTACGTTCGTGTGAGCCCGATACGTGTGTTACCCGATTGGAGAGAAGCTACATTGCCATATGCCCACCCGGATATTGATACACTTGGTGAGGCAGAAGGCGGGGTCATATTGTGGCCCAAAGCAGATGTCATCTACACGACTGAAATTGTAAGATAAATTTACATTGATTTAGACTGTTAATGTGTATATATGATGTCAACTGATCTGAAATTATATGTACAGGTTAAAAAGAAGACACCAGGAGCACCTAGGCCTCCACTTCCAGTTCCCACATTACCCGATTGGGTTCCAACTGACCTAACATACCCGTTAGGTCCTGCTTGTAGGGGAATGGCATGTTGGCTACGGGCACATAATGTACATTGCCCTATAATTATTTCTTTAGATGCAGATTATGCAGGTCAATCATACGATAGCTCTTTATTGATAGAAGATATTATTGAGCTGTTTAAGTATGATTGGCTGAATACATCAATGATAGAGACATGGATAAGGTGAGATCTTGTTTATACATCCATATACCTTGTGTAAGCTCCGGTGATCTGGTTTCTTATATATTAATGCATACGCCTATATGTTTTGCAGCTACCTAGTCGAAGATCATTGCAAACAATTTGCATTTGATCATGTGGGATTTTTGATTCCATCATTGATTAGTTTGGTAGCTAAAGACCCTGATAATGTTCAACAATACTGTATAGATGCTTTTACAATTTTTGGTCAGCAAAAGAAGAAGATAATAATAGCTCCATTCAATGTCAAGTATGTTTACTTTATTTATAATTTGGACTTAAGAAAATTCCATTTTTATTTTGCATTTTGAGTTATTAATTGTTAACTTCTACTTGTAGCGGTAGACATTGGGAGTTACTAGTTATTGCCCCCGAGACATTCACTGTTTATTATCTAGATCCTGCGGGGAGTACATTGAACACTAAAATTGGACACGTAATGAGAATGCCAATATTCTGGTGAGAAATATTTCATTTTTATATCCGTTAACATCTTTTATTACATTACTATTTACTTATGCAATTTATTGTGTTATATTATCATGTAGGGGTTTAGATGCATTCAAAAAGGCTGGAGGAACGGTCCCAACGAAAAAGAACCAGCCAATAAATTGGCAGAACGTAAAAGTAAGTTCCCGACTCGAATATATATATTATTGATGTGAATTGTGCTTAGTTGTATTATTTTGTATGTTTCAATTTATAGTGTGCTACACAAGACAATGGCTGGGCATGCGCATACTATGTGATGCGATTTATGCATATGATTATCAAATATGCCGCATTGGACATCGATACCATACATGAGGTATTATATATAGTCTCATTAGTTAGTATGCAATATATCAATCTTATATTATTTTTATATTATTACTTATATATATACATCATTCTCTTTGCAGGTGTTTAAAACTGACCACACTACAAGTAAACGTTTAAAAAAAATAAATGCACCATATACGATGGAAGCATTAAATGAAGTAAGAGAAGAATGGGCAATAGCTGTACAAACAGTGGCAACTGTAAGATATAATTGGGATGCTGATAGTGATAATGAATGATACTTTGTAAATGAATGTTTGTAAATGAATGTTTGTGAATGTTAATGCATGTATTTGAATGTTTCTATATGTGTGAATGTGAGAATTGAATTGATGTCTGAATGAATGTACTTGTGTAGAATTTTGCTTGTGACTTTTGCAGGTTTGCGGCCTGTTTGTAGGCTGATATCAATGGATGTCGTAAACCTGCAGTTCAGAAAACTGAACTGCAGGTTCTCATCCTGCTGACCAGCCACAGCAGGCCTGCAAACTGATATGAAAAAAAAAAAAATATAAATAGGCGTCGGTTATTTACGAAAACCGTCAGGAAAGACCTACAGCGTCGGTTTTTTAATATAAACCGACGCCTTATGTGGCCAAAGCAGTCCTGGAATTGGCGTCGGATATTCATATCAAACCGACGCCTATTTAAACTGTAGGCGTCGGTCGTTTAGTAGATATCCGACGCCAAACAGGGTCCGCGCCACAGAAAATGGCGTCAGCTAGGGCACTTTCTGCGTCGGTTTTGAGATGAATAACCGACGCAGAAAGTGCCCTAGCTGACGCCATTTTCTGTGGCGCGGACCCTGTTTGGCGTCGGATATCTACTAAACGACCGACGCCTATAGGCTAAATAGGCGTCGGTTAAAAAACCGACGCCGAAGTGTTCGACCTTTAGCGGCGCCCACATAGGCGTCGGTTGGAAACCGACGCCAAATGGGGTTAAACGACCGACGCCAAAGGCCGTTTCTGTAGTAGTGGAAATAAATAATATCCAGTTGAGATTCATTTTCATAAAATTGTCATAGAACCCTAATGATGATATACATCCATATTTAGACTATAATCCAAGTATATATCTAAATAATAGGTCTTTTCTATTAATGACTAATTAAATGCTTTCTAACCTTATTTTAATTCTAGAAAATAGACTAGTTATCAGAAAATTACAAAAATTGGACCAGACCTCTAAAATGACACCCTAGTTAGTAGAAAAATATCAAACACATGTTTAGATCAGTTTGAACCTAGGTTTGGCCTAAACCCTAACTTAGACCTAAAATACCAAGGACATAATGAACCATGTATTAATGATGATTAATTTTCTATTAATCAGGTGATGACCAGTTTATCTAGACGATCATGGATATGTGAGGAATGTCTGAACTTAGGTACGTGGGTTTTTATTAAGTGTATGACTAGTTCTTGTGGATGCATAATGATATGATCTACCTTGAATGCTCGTATTAGGATATGATTACTTGGTTGTACTAGTATGATTTATACTTCACCAAACCTATTAGAACATAAACGATTATGATGGGTTGTAGCTACTAGAGCACATAGCCTGGTGTGGATGTACGTTTCCTAACATGGATGTATGATTCCTTGGCCCATGTTAGATGTATGATGATATTATATTGCCCACACTAGATGTAAGTCGAGTGCAATGTGTAGTACAACCGCATCAAAATGAATGTAATAAAAGGATGTTTACCTGATTATCACTTTAAACAATGCTTTCTTTTACTCTTTCTTTCTCAAGTTGTTTTCAACTATGCAAACATATTAGTATGTATCTTTCTACCCACGTGCACAACACCTTGTGTGTTGATTCACTGTTTCACGTATGTTTTAGGTTCAGAGATAGCATGGGAGGAAAAAGATGGGAGTGAACTGTTGAATAGGTTGTACCTGTTGTCTAAGATCCTGTTAGCATACATGTTCATAGATTGTAGAATCTTCATTCAATATGTAATTGTAAATATTTGTGTAATAATTCATGTTGTATAAATATACATGTTGAATGTTGAGAAATGTTATGGATGTATGTTCATGTATGCGTATTATGCTTCCGCATCGCTTTCTGATATGATTGGATGATGTTTTCGGATTTTGACCTCTCATTCCCAATAGGGTATGGAGAAGCCAAAATCCGGGGACGTTACACTTTCATACAGTGAAGTGTATACAATATATTTTAGGAGATTGCTTGTCCATTAATAATTATGGATCCACTTTTGACTACTTCGTGTATATTTATTACAATATGTAAACTAAGAAGATTGTGTGTTTAATCTATATAAGGTGTTAACTTCCTACATACCATTTATTATGATTCAAGCACTTAAAGGATTCTTCTAGACTAGGGAGGCTGTTATTTATAACATTTCATGAACATTTTGTACTTTTGCATATATGTGTTGAGTTGTTAGTATTTATTTGTCAAACATTTCCTAATATAGAAAATTCTAGCTTCTTTTAAAGTTTATTACCATCAAAATGCTATGGTCGTGTTATTTTTTGTATATTTTGTATGGTGTATATATAAGGCATATAAGGCCAAGTCCTTTTTCATACACTTTAAGGCACACAAATCCAATAAATCTATTATTTTCTTACATTCATGACTTATTTAATCCTTAAGACTTGCTCATATCCTTTTTGTGGTTTTATAAAAACACATTTTTTATTTTATGCCATTGTCTTCTTATAGTTTACATGCATGCACTATGTGGGAATGACAAGAAGCCAAAAGAGCTCTAGAAAATGCCATTAATGTTCATACTGTGGTTATTTTCGATGTGTTGTTTATCCTACATACTGAACTTCTTCTAGGCCCAGTGGCGTGTTGTATATCAGTATTATGTTCATATGATCTATCATTTTTGGAATAGAAGTAAGCCTTGATACGAACCCATCACATTATATAACTATTTAGGTTTACAAATTTGATGATATGATCACATTAATACAATTAAAATGATTTTTATACTCAATGAGTCTTTGCATTTATATGAAATAATGAATTACAATTGTGAATCAAGATGTTTAAGAAGATTGATGTTAATCAGAGTGTTTAATATATATCTCATTGTTGATTGATGATATTCTAGCTGTTTATTTTATGTCTATGAAATAGAATAATTTTCCTATAAGAAAACTATAAACAACGTGAAAAAAGGCTTACTTTAATAAGAAATTTATAGTCATGATATGGACTTTTATGTATATGAAATAGAATAGTCTTGAGGTCACATGATTTGTAATGATATAGTGCAAAATTTGCATGACCATCAAGATATCTTTTGTGTATGCCATTATCAATCACAACTCTAATTACATGGTTGCATCCTCTAGGATCTACAAGCAAAAGCACATGACCAACAACAATGCTTGTGTAATCCAAGAGTATGCTTTTTGTCACTATTAGGCATATAGAAAACACATAAAGACACATCTATGCTTGTATAAAACAAAATAAACTGGAGTCAATATGTTGAAGGGTATAACCAATAAAGAGGATGACAATCATCATGGCTCAAGTAGATACATCAACCATGGTTGTATCACACTTCACAATACTCACTCACATACTACTACAACATTGTTTATGTACCACATCTTGACACCCTACCTAGAGGTCCTACATCCTAGATCATATTGTGTTTCAATCAATTTGTCTTTTAAGTCTACATATCATGCATGCAAACTATAATGACTACATTCATTCATTTCAGCATGTAATTTGACATCACAACCGCCACAAAAAGGTTCAACTTACTTCACTCACACATGAGGAGCCTCACCGCCACATATCCAATATGAAATATTATTGCATATTTGATTCGATCAACTCTAGTTGATCATATGGTAAAATTATGTTGAATAGTTTAACCATTTTCCTGTTGAAAGCTAAGACTGCATCTGTCAAAATTTACATTGAAATTTGTAAGAAAATTCATTTTTGTGGCCACCAAAATGGCTTACAAAAAGGACATTTTCTTCCTTGCGCATAACAACACTACCATATATATCAACTTGCATTTACATCATAAGATTTTTGACAGCGAGTCAGTGGAAACACCATCAAGCTATGTAGGAACTCATAATTCTTATTGCAACACCATTTCTCCAACATCCTTCTACATATAATTAAGCATATCCTTCACGAGAAAGTACATGATTTTTAGCACAGTCCTCGTGATGTGACCCTTATTGGAAAATATTTTAATCCCCATGAGCACCCCTCTTACTTCTTCACGCTACCACTGTGCAAATAACCCATTGAAGGCATGGAAAAATTTATTAAGTTTATATGCTCTCACCATCATGTACGTTAAGGGGATTTCTCAAAATATAGGCTTTAATCAAAATTTTTAGGTCTATGATGGAGAGAGCATATAAAAATTAATCAAATCTGACTTTCTTGAACACATCAGTTTCATAGAACCTTCTATCCACTACGCTAACACTAGTTATGGTCTAGAATTCAAGCTTATGACACTTTCTCCTCTTCTTTTCATTATGTTGGCAAACAATCTACTGTGGAAGAAGACATCTTACTATTTGACTTCCAATTGTTAAGTATGTGAGAGGTGGTTAATTGATGATTTGTTCTACATTAACTTCTTCCTTTGTAATGTAATCTAGCTAGTATGATTCTGCACATTTGACAAATCTATGGCTGGTACGATCCAAACACTATTTGGAAATTATGTATGGTTTTTTCAATTATATTCTTTAGTTTCACACTTGTAGAAATGCTTTTATTAATATTTTCCCTCCTCAGTCCAATATATTGTCATAACAATTTACAAATTGAATGAAATATTCTAAGAAATACCTCCCTCGAGGTCTGTGATACAAATTTGGTTGCCAAACCTTTTTTATTAGCAAAGAACAATGATCCAACAACAAAATATGAAAATACATATGATAAAATAATTACCATCCTATTCATGATATGTTGTATGCGTAAATCGAGCTAGCAAGTTGAATGCCAAAGATATCAAAGGAAAATGAAAGCAATATTGGACTTTCATTTAAGTAATTTATCTCAAATATATGCTTGTTTGTGTAAATTTCCTTTATGTTCTATTGGATCTGTAAAATAGTGAAACTACAATGGACCAATGGAAAGTAGCGGAATAAAAATTACTGACTATATTTAGTTTCATAAAAGGTTATACAAAAATACAACATTCTCCCATTAGGGTTTGCATCAAGATACAACAATTAGGATCTAGATAGGGGAAGTCTAACTGCCACAATCTTGTCTCCAAAGCAACATCTCCATCAACCAAGTCCAAGCCAAAAGCAAAGGTCTTCTTGTCTTATCCATCACCTTGCTCAAAACCAGAGTGGTTGGGAAGGCACCCAGAAAAAGGGAAAGGGAAGAAAAGTATGTGTCACAAAACTAGTCTAGGATAACAAGATAAGTAAATCAAATGAAAATAGACTAGGGTTCATCATAAGATAATGTTAACACGAGTATGAGGCTATATTTAAAAAAACTTGCCATTAACAATTAAATTAAAAAGGATTGACATGTAAGATAATTATGTCTACCTAACTAAGTAGGGTTGAGGCACCTCCCAGACCTCTAACCTATAGGTGAGGGGAGAATAAGACATTGCCAGTCACCTACACAATAATATGGGGAGAATAAAAATATTCCCTAGGGCAATTAAATGCATGCCCTCTGTGGGTTGTTGTACATAAGTATCGCTACTTTAAATTATATAGAACATAAATCTACATGCTAGAAAAGTAGTCATGGAAAGAATAATCATATGAATCAATAAGCATGGTAGTGGGGTATAAGACCCAAATAATATGAAAAAATAATACGAATTGAGGCACAAGTAATTAGGGTTTCAATAAAAGAGAATTTGGTTCAATTAAGCCTCATTAGGGAAAAGTAGGTTAAAGCATGAAATTTTCAAACTAAGGTGTTAGATGAACATAGCTTTCATTATGATTCATATTATCCACTTTCCATACTTCATCTGAGTTTAGGGTCCACTTTCCCTAATTTCAATTCATATTCATGTATTAGAATCATATCCATTCATTAAGGACTTAAAACCCCAAAGATACCAAATTTTTACACAAATCATCGATTTAGACTTTAAAAGCATCACCATTGTCTTAATTAGGTTTTTATAATCAAAATAAAATATAATTCTGAATATTTATGAAATATGAAGATTAAAGTACATTTTTGGTGATTTTTACCTAATTAATTTATTTTCTAGAAAATCACCTTTGATAAAACACAAAACCAAACCATGAAATTATTTTTATTATAAATATAATCTTTTTATAAGTTAAGAATATATTTTATTTTTATTTTTTGGACAAAGGAATAAATAGCTATGATTTATTGAAATTCACCCAATTGGAAACTACCACGTCATCAAACTGAGCAAGAGAGAGGAAGAGATAGGACGGTGCGTTGACTTGGCCCAATAGATATTGGCCAACTCGACCGGCCCTACAGCCACCTCAACAACTCATTATGAAGAGGATAAGGGAGTAAAAGAGGCGAAAGGACGATCTTTCCCCTGACGAAAAAAAGAAAGAAATGGGCGAGCTAGGGTGAAAAGGTAAAACCACGGAAGTCACTCCCTTCCTCCAGCACCCACCACGGGCACTGTGTGAGGAGCAACTGGAGCAAGAGAATTTGGGGAAATCTAGAAGATACCTTAATCAAGAAAAGTGACATAGGGGAAAGCTTCGTGAGGTCCTACCGAGCAGACCCTTGTGGTTTGTGGTGATCCATCAAATTGGACCTCTTCGTTGAGTACAAAGTGGGCGGTAATAATAGGCTGAGTAGGGAAGATAGAATTTAGGGTGAATGATGGAAAAAGAAACCATGTAACATGACTAAAATGTTTGCACATATAGAGGTATGGTTTTGCATATGCCCAATGGCCCGTGGTGGCGAGAAAAAGGAAATGGGAAGGAAACCAGGGAAGAAGCATGGCAAGAATAGGGCACACCCGAAGACCCCCTTTCCAGTGAGAAATAGACACTAATACCCTAGATATCCAGGATCAAACACCGTAGAATTTCATAAGGAAAGTACAAGCGACAAAATCGTAGAAAAATTATGAGAAATGGATGAAAAAAATCAAAATCAAATTTCACAGAACTGGAGCCTGCCTTCCAAACTTGTGCAAGATAGATGATGAACTTCTAGCTATCCTATAGAAAATCTAATGGTCAGAATCACATGTGAAATTATAAAGTGTGTGTGACATATATTCCTAATTCAATTATAATGTGATACATACATTATTAAATTAATTTCTCACTCTTCATTTGAGGGCTCAAACAATTTTCAAATTTAATAAACATACCCTAACTGATTTTGAAGTGTAGAATTTGAGTATGGAATTAGTTTTGCATTTTGGGAACTTTTAGTGTGTTAAATAAATCAAAACTCATTTTTTCTTTCCTCTTTCATTTATGGTTATAAGATTCTCTAATTTTGATGAAACTTCACCCACAAGTCACATTAAGTATTTTGGACATGCATTTACCATCAATTTTACATGTTGGAGTTGTTTGTATAATTATTTAATATTTTGAAGGTTCTACATACTTTTTCTCTCCTTATTTAACATGTATATTAAAGATTATCAAAATTACATGAAAATTTACTTAAAGGCTATTTTTAATGTGTACATCATGAATCCAAGTTTAGTTTCCACTGTTGGGGTCACTAAGTGTTTTATTTTATATTTTGAGGAAAACTCACATTTTCTTTTCAAAATAGAAGAGATATAATTATTATTGTCCCTAAATTATGAAACTTGGCCTCCAAGCCAAAACAAACCCAAGGAAAATAAATATCAACTTATATTTAATCATTTAGTCTTCTTTTTATGAGTTGTATCCCATTATCCAATATTACCAATATTTCCCGTATTAAATAATCCAATATCACATTAACATGTTTAAAGAAATATCATTCATTCCTTTTTCTCTTCCTTACTCCACATTGCTAAGGAAAATGTAGAATGAATATATTTTATTAATATGTCACACGAGTGGTATATTGGCATATTAGACCCTTATTAAAAATATTTACTGAGGTATTTGTGCATAAACTTAAATGTTGGCATAAATGGTGATCAAAATCACCCCAAACCACTAATAATTCCACAAATTGAACAGAAAGGCCAAGAAGGATAGAAATGAAAGGAAACGATGGAAAAGAGGGCCAAAAGGCAAAATGTCTAGGATTCAGTTTGCTACAACACTCCATCCCTTAAAGAGGATTTTGTCCCCAAAATCATAATAAAGGAGGGAAGGTGAAGGAATTTTGTTGTTCCACCAACCATAACTTCCACCAAATGACTCATAAACATATACTTTACAAGCATCTTGACATAGGTTAGGTTCTCGATGATCACCTAGAGTTCCACTATTAAGATTATTTTTATGAGATTTAACATTATTATCATTTTTGGCTCATTAGAATTATATTTATTAAAATATCACATTATCATTATTATTCTTTTAATTATGTCATGTCATATTTAATTTGTAGCCAAAAATAATTATATTTCATTATTATGCACAATTAGAGGTTACTCAATTATCTCAATATATTTGATCATTAATAATTTGGATTTACACTTCATTATCCTTATATTATCATTATATTAATTATAACAATTATCTTGCATGTGATAGGACATTTTATTCAATTTGTTATTAAGTCTACAATTAATCCTAATTATGTCATATTGATTACTTGCATGTATATTAAACATTGTGAAATTACCTTCCTTGTTCACATTAGTGTCATCATTATTCATTTTCTCATATTTATTTTCTTCTTATTATTTATTATGCACATTTATGTGAATCCAGTTACTTCTTATCCATATTAAAGCCATTATCTATATTTTAGTGAACCAGGTTGGACATATTACATATTAATGAATTGATTCACATACCAAGTCATGATTAGGTGATTATATACCATTTATGTGTATCAAGGTATATTATCTGATTATGACACCTAATGCCACTAATGTAACATCAATGACATTAAGGATGCATAGATGAAGCCTAGATGATTACATCTTAGAGTTAAGGTTAAAATGATCATTATATTTCACTTACAACTTGTTAGCATATATTAAGTCCCATATTAGGTTAAATTTATGTTTTTCATCATATCATTAGGGTTTATTGGTTCATGACATTATTAGCATCATTTGTATCCAGAATTAGTATTAATATGTGAGTGACCCATATTATGTGCATTGGATACGCATAAGGGTTTGAACATATAAATTATTCCTTAGATGATCATTATATGTTCATTAATATATAAACAAGCATGTTAGCGTTACCACTATTACACGTTTGATCAAGACCAAAGATCCAAGCATACTAACCTCCTATTCATGAAGTTAGAGTTTCTAAAGAAAGAGTAGATAGATTTCAAGATGTCATAGGGTTCCATCCCCCTAAAGAGGATTTCGTCCTCGAAATATAACCACCCAACATCACCAAAATAACTATACTCCACCCCTTAAAGGGTTCGGCCTATCAAGCCAAACTCTACTAGGGTTAAAGGATGAGTCTACTACACCATGTACAAGATCCATCACACTTTCATTGTGCACTCTGATAGCTCACTTAACCCAAACTTCAAAGTCTTAGTTCTAGGGTAGGGATAAACTATCCAAACATGTGGTCCTAAGGGACATAAATAAACTGTCTTGGTATCCATCCTCAAACAAGTCATCACACACCAGAAACATAGGGCTCCTAAAGATATACAACATAAAAGTCTAAGGTTACTAATGCCTAAAAGCAAACTATTTTAGACAATCCATATCAACTCATGCCAGGTCAGTATCACATGGATGTAGGAGTCCTCATAAACTAAGCAAGTGGTATGGAGGAAAATATTACCAACTCCTAGAACATGATCCTTTCTAGACACCTTTGCTTCAACTTCATGTCCTAATAGTTTCCTAAAGGCAAACCTAAACAACATCAAGTTACCATGGTTAATTATGCATATTTAGTTATAAGTATTTTAGGTTTGTACATCATGATGCTAATGTGGAACAATATGATCCTAAATAACCCTTTCATCATCTATAGGTGAACTCTCGGGCAAAAATGTCACCTAAATGGGAACTATGTAAGACAACAATTCTAATTAGGGAGACATAATTAAAATAGTCAAATTTTTACCTCCATGGGCTCTGATACCATATTGTAAAAGAGTGAAATCACCCCTTTAATAAAAATTTGAAGAATCAAACCTCCATTACCAACACACTCAAAAGGTATGTTGAAACGAGTGTAAAATTTTCAAATATTTTTTATGTGGTATACAAAAGACCATTGGAAAGCAACGGAATAAAAATTACTGACTATATTTAGTTTCATAAAAGGATATACAAGAATACATCATTCTCCCATTAGTATTTATATCAAGATACAACAATTAGGATCTAGATAGAGGGAAGTCTAACTACCACAATCTTATCTCCAAAGAAACATCTCCATCAACCAAGTCCAAGACAAAAGCTAAGGTTTTCTTGTCTTATCTATCACCTTGCCCAACACCTAGGTGGTTGGGAAGACACCCGGCAAAAGGGAAAGGGAAGAAAAGTATGTGTCATAAAACTAGTCTAGGATAACAAGATAAGTAAAGTAAGTGAAAACAAGCTAGGGTTCATCATAAGATGAAGATTACAAGAGTATGAGGCTTAAATTCAAAATAAACTTGACATTAATAATTAAATAAAAAAGGATTTACATGTAAGATAATTATGTGTACCTAACTAAGTAGGGTTAAGACATCTACCAGACCTCTAACCTATAGGTGAGGGGAGAATAAGACATTACCAGTCACCAACACAATAATATGGTGAGAATAAAAGATTCCCTAGGGAAATTATATACATGTCCTCTGTGGGTGGTTATACATAAGTATCGCTACTTTAAATTAAATAGAACATAAGTCTACATGCTAGAAAAGTATTCATAGAAAGAATAATCATATAAATCAATAAGCATGATAGTTGAGTATAAGACCCAAATAATATAAAATAATAATATGAATTGAGGAACAAGTAATTAGAGTTTCAAGAAAAGATAATTTGGTTTAATTAAGCCTCATTAGGTTAAAGTAGGCTAAAGCAAAAAAATTCCCAACTAAGGTGTTAGATTCACATAGCTTTCAATATGATTCATATTATCCACTTTCCATACTTCAGTTGAGTTTAGGGTCCACTTTCCCTAATTTTAATTCATATTCATGTATTAGAATCATATCCATTCATTAAGGACTTAAAACCCCAAAGTTACCAACTTTTTACATAAACCATGGATTTAGACTGTAAAACCATCACCATTATCTTAACTAAGATTTTTTGATCAAAATAATATATAATTTTGAATATTTTGGAGTGATGAAGATTAAAGTAAATTTTTTAGTGATTTTTAACGAATTAATTCATTTTCTAGAAAGTCACCATCAATAAAAATCAAAATAAAACCATAAAATTATTTTTATTAGAAAGAGCATCTTTTTCAAAGTTCAGAACATATTTTACTTTTATTTTTTGACAAAGGAATAAATAGTTATGATTTATTGAATTTTACCCAATCGGAAACTGTCACATCATCAAACTGAGCGAGAGAGAGGGAGACATAGGACAACGTGTTGAGTAGGCCCAATAGCTATTGGTCAACTCAACTTACCCTATAGATAACTCAACAACTCACGAAGTAGCAGATAAGGGAGTAAAACTGGCGAAAGGATGATCTTGCCCCTGACGAAGAAAAAGAAAGAAAAGAGCGAGCGAGGGTAAAAATGGTAAAACGAAGGGAGTCACCCCCTTCCTATAGTGTGCACCAAGGGGGCCGTGTGAGGAGCAACTGGAGCAAGAGAATTTGGGGAAATTTAGGAGATACCTTAATCAGGGAAAGTGACAGAGGGGAAAGCTTCACCCGAGGTCCTGTCGAACAGACCCTTGTGGTTTGTGGCGACTCCATCAAACTGGACGTCTTTGTTGGGCACAAAGTGGATGGTAATGGTAAGCTGAGTAGGGAAGATTGATGCCAGGGTGAACGAGGGAAATAGAAACCATGTAACATGACCAAAACAGTTGCACATATATAGGTATCGTTTTGCTGATGCCCGATGGCCTGGTGGTGAGAAAAAGGAAAAGGGAAGGAAACTAGGGAAGAAATAGGGCAAGAACATGGCACACCCGTGGCCCCCTTTCCAGTGAGAAATGGGCACTATTACCCTAGATATCTAGGATCAAACATTGCATAATTTCATAAGGAAACTACTGGCAATGAAATTGCAGCAAAATTATGAGAGATGGGTGAGAAAATCAAAATCAAATCTCACAGAACCGGTGTGTACCTTCCAAACTTGTGTGAGCTAGATGACAGACTCCCAGCTGTCTGATAGAAAATCCAACGGTCAGAATCGCACGTGAAATTATAAAGGGTGTGTGACATATATTCCTAATCCAATTATAACGTGATACATACATTATTAAATAAATTTTCTCTCTTCATTTGAGGGTTCAAACAATTTCCAAATTTAATAAAAATTGACACACTGACTGATTTTGGAGTCACCAAGTATTTTGTTTTATATTTTGAGGAAAACTCACATTTTCTTTTCAAAATAAAAGAGATATAATTATTATTGTCCCAAAATTATGAAACTTCGCCTCCAAGCCAAACCAAACCTAAGGTAAATGAATCTCAACTTATCTTTAACCAACTAGTCTTCCTTTTATGAGTTTTAACCTATTATCTAATATTACCAATATTTTCCATATTAAAATCCAATATCACATTAACATGTTTAAAGAAATATCGTTCATTCCTCTTTCTCTTCCTTACTCCATAAGGCTAAGGAATGATCTAGAATGAATATATTTTATTAATATGTCACATGAGTGGTATATTTGCACATTAGACCCATATTAAAAATATTTACTGGGGTTTTGTGCATAAATTCAAATGTTGGCATAAATGGTGATCAAAATCACCCCAAACCTCTAATAATTCTACAAATTGAACATAAAGGTCAAGAAAGATAGAAATGAAAGGAAAAGATGGGAAAGAGAGTCAAAAGACAAAATTTCCATGATTAGGTATGTTACATGATCTTTATTTTCATCTTTATTAGATGTAATTTTCAACATATAGCAATACTTTTTATAAAAGAAGAGTTAGTGCATCCAAATTTACTATGAAAAGTGATATATAATGTTTCCCACGCAGACTTTCTTATATAATTTCAAATCTAGGTACAATAGTTGTTTGTGTATGTAAACTTAGGTGACTGTAGATAATCACTTGACTCCATATTGACTAGTATTTCCTATGTTACACTATATTTTTTCTACTTTTCTTATTTTTTTTACTGCATTTATTTTGTTACACTATATTTCTTTCTATCCCTTAACGCTATATATAGTACATGGTGAATGACAAAAAAGGAAAGGAAAAGGAGGGGAGGGGAAGGGAGGAAAAGGGAGGGGATGGAAGGGAACTCTTATTTTAGTCTGTGTGATTAGCATGGAGACGGGAAGGAAAAGAAAATATAAAAAACAATATAAATATAAAAATAATGACATAAAAATGTTGGTGATATAACAATACTTTTACATATAACAATTATATTTACATAATTATTCACATATATAATTTTCCACAACCTCCTTCTCTGAGGCACAAACAGCAAAACAACTGTCAACCATTCATTTCGGGATGGCAAAGTCTATTGATCTAAAAGAATATAAAATATAGACGAACACACCATATGATTTGATTTATTCTTTATTGAAAGAACCACACAAGAGAATTTTTTTAAATGAGAATATAGGTTTTCTTATTTTTGAATTTAAGGTTATAGACGTAGTTTCCTTTATATTTTTATACTTACAACAAACTTTTCTGCATCTAGTTTAATATTTTCATCCATAGTCTAACACAATGTCTCTAAATATTTATTTGTATTATTTATATTTGTATAATTATTTCAAAATTTCCAACTTTCCTACCAAATATATAAAATTTTAAATTTTCTTCTATGTTATGCATAAATTTTATTTTAGTTTCTTTTATTTTATTTTTATTTTTTCACAAAAAAATCCAAATTTTTTCTAATACTCGTCCATCATTAAATAAGACTAAACAATTAAAGTATACATTCATAACATATTACTTTTCTATTCACACAAATTGTGGACCGCCAAATAATTTATATTTTCTCTCTGTATATTTTTCTCTAACATTTCTGTTATATTTTCTATGAAGTATTTCATCTTCGTGTTGTTTTCATTACGATTTGATGGGGAGAGAATGAGAGAGAAGTGACCGAAAGTACACTCAAAGTCTATTTGGTAGGTGATGAATGGAGGGGAGGGGATGAAGGGGAAGAAATTGGGGTTGTTTGATTGGATAAAGTGATGGGGAGGGAAGGGAAATGGAGAGTTACAAAGGGGACCATCTAAGTGTATGCACACTGTTTTTGAATTTTATACATTTTTTTCTTAATTCTAATAAAACAAAATCCTACTTGTTATAATGTTATATGTATACATTTGCATAGAATATAAAAAATGAGATAATAAAGATAATCGCATACTACTAGGTAAGAAGAGAGCCAAAACACTTATAATAGATGTTTCAACTAAATCGGTAGTTAGCAATTATTGGTTCTGAATTAGAGAATGAGTGAAAAGAAAATTAATAGAGAGATAAGAAGAGGAGATAGTTGACACCCGAACAATATTATCATATTTTTTACGAATAGTAATCTTACTGCAAATTATAATAGTATGTCAAAATAAGAATTCCAACATCGTAGAACATAAGCAGACTTATATATGAAAAAAATTCACGATCTTGGTCTTCATTTTCAGATACCTATATTAGGAGTTAGTGAGAGTTCTTCAATCTAAGTTGTAGGCATGCAAAAAAGTGATTGTCACCGTACAAACTACATATGCAAATAAATAATATGCAAATAATATATTTTGTTATAATATAAGGAACCAAAAGAGGAAGAAAGCAGGTAAGACATACGAGATAAGTAAAAAAATAGAATAAAAAAGAAGAAAACTAGATAAAAAAGGGAGCTAAGAATATTAAAGAAATAGGGAAGTAGGAAAAAAAAGAGGGAATAATTCAACGAGGAAGTCCTTTTTGTTGTTGATTACGTTTATGTCGTATTTTTTTTGACGGAACGTTTATGTCGTATAGTTATGAATATTTTTTGATAGTAGTACTAAAACTACAAAAGTATTAAAAAATAAATAGATATGGTGCAGACATTATTGTTAATATTGAAGAAAAAATCATTACCGTATATTTATTAAAGTACATATAATAAAAATTAATATTATACCAAAAAAGAAGAGGGAAGTAGTTTTAGTATTGCTTATGTTTTGGTATAGTTATGGAAAATTCTTGCTACTAAAGGAAAGGAAAAATGTTTCTTAATATGGTCTGTACCACAATATGAATAAATCAATTCGATTCATGTATTATTAGTACGACATGCTAAAAATAAGGAAATAGAAAAATAAATAAAATTCCTTTTCTATTTATATGCAAATACAAAGAAATTTCCTAGTATTTCCGAATTCTCTTTTCTCAACTTTCATACTTTCCTTTTTCTACTTCATTCTCTGTTTTATTTTACCACGTCATCTTTTTTTCTACTTCCCTTAAATTTTTCTACTTCATTTCTTTTTTTTTCTTTCTCACCCAATAACTGTTCCAGCTGGTTTTTATTCCACTTTTGCTGACCCGGGGGCCCTGCCGAGAAAAAAGTAGGATAAGAAGTGCGAATGTGATGTTCTTTGATTTAACAGGAGCAGGCTACTCCTATTGTCATCAGTTTATTCGTGTCCCTGCGCATCCAAAGATAGACTCGGGATTCTATTCTCAAAACTGGTGTACAAGGTTCGGCCAACTCCTTGTTTGATTAGGAACAGGAAATCCTTGGGGTAGGAGTTGTGGTAGCGGCAGTCCTTATATATATGTCTCATGTTTCGTAATTGTATCGAAGCGACTCCCGAACTAGAAGTCAGTAGCAGACAAATAGGTACTATTTGATCGCTCTTTTCAGCGTTTTTACGGCCGGCCGGCCGTCCTCTCTGTCCGACCTACGGACGACGCATGTCTCCGTGTCAGCCAGCACCGGGCTTCTCATCGCAAACACATCTGGAAAGATGGATGCCCTGCTGCCGCTCGATTTGTGGCGTTGTGTTGTGCAACGTCTTGCAGAGACTCCAGAGGATATTGCTAGATTCGGCGCGACTTGCAGAGCGGCACGATCGCTGGTGTCCGTCTTTTCGCAGCACGCATGGCTTCCAGTTTTGCTGCGATTGCCAGTAAGCCGGCCGAATCTACTGGCTTACAGCCCCTGGATCAAACGAACGTTTGAAGTGGCTTTAGACCCGCCGGAGGCGTCAGGTGCTGAGATTCTGCACTGCTCGCAAGGATGGCTGTTGGTTTACAAGGAACAGCGACCGGAAGAAGGAGGCCCTCTTACCTTTGTATTCAACCCTTTTCAAAGTGGGAGTTATTATCAATTACCGTCAATGGTACTTGGCGGCGGCTTCAGAGGCGCTTAATTCACATCAACCCCTCACTCGTCAAAGGATTGGACGGTGTTCTTCATTTGTGCTGGCTATGAGGAACTAATAACCATGTCATGGAGGTACGGACAAGATGTATATGAGATAGAAATGGTACCATCAGGTGACTTCCTTCCGGCATTTTGCAGTCCGGTTTACTTGAATGAACTCCTGTATTGCTTGGACGCCGAAGTGCCAGGCCGGATGGGAGTGTATCACCCAAACAGTTCTACCTGGATGTTTTACCAGTGTTCAATATGCCCTCTGGTCCAAGGGTATCGTAGGCACTGGCGGGTGTCCTTGGTGGAGTCTAAAGGTGATGAACTTCTTGCAGCATTCTATGACCCATACAATCCTTCCTCATTGGCCTTGTTTAGGCTGGACTATAAGATTAAGAACGCAATTTTAATTGAAGCAATGTGGAAACCTATGAGTTCCTTAGATGCTCATCAGTCCTTGTTTCTTCACTCCCACTCCTCCCTCCTCGTCAAAGGACCACCGGCCAAAGTGGATCCCGCGGTGACGGGAAACATCCCAGGAAATCAAGTTTTCTTTTCAGTGGTGGTAGATTATTTTACTCCTGTCCCTGCCCAATTAACTTGCACCCAGAGGGGTATGCTTTTCACACAATCAAGTAGTGAAGCTGCTCGACAATCGTCCCTAGTATGTTTGATTGGTAGTGCTGATGTGAACCAGATGCTTACGGGCAACCACCTAAAGGAGTTTCCGAATAGTGTTTGGATTGTCCCAGCAATAGATTTGTCAAATGCGAACAATCATGCCAATGTATTACCAATGCCTGATGTACATATGTACGGGCCAGATTGCATTACAAGAGAAGAAGACAATGTAGGACAGATCCTCAACCAACTACATCTCACAGACTCCACAACCGGAAATCAAACACTCAGTTATCAGCTTTCGCCATGGACTGTGTACCTGCACGGTGAAACCCAATTCCCAACCATATCATTTGTTAGCGCAGTGGACGGTAGGTGCTACACAAGATGCAACGACAGTGACATCCTGCACTTGGGAATGACACCGCAAGGGTGGATGGTGTTCCAGAGGTCTGAAAAGCCGGAAAAGCTACTGCTTGTGAACCCGGCCGGTTACACAAGAACGCATCCCTTTGCCTCCGCTTCCTTATAAGGAAATCTTCTACTTTGATCTTGCCATTCCTCCCAAAGGCTGCAACAACCGTCGCATCAACATTGTTGCGGCATGCAGGGATACCAAAGAGCTCCTGTGCTATGAGCTGGGAAACAACACCGTTAAAAGCCAGTGGCAGAGACACCGCCACGACCAAGACATGGTAGTGGGGTTGGCCTCATGCTCCCTGTCTGGCCGCCGGGTGTATATCTTCAACCATCAAGGTCGTCTTGACTGTTTGGATCTAGACCATACTTCCCGTGGTTTTACAAAGATAGCAGGCCCGCCCAACCCTCTTTGGCATTCGACCTACTATCGCTACCTGATCGAGTCACACGGAGAGCTATTTGTAATATTCCGCGAAGGAGGGAACAGTGACAGTGAGAACTACCCGAACATATTTAGGCTCTATAAATTGAATTTCAAGAACTCACAGTGGATCCGGATTGCATATACCAAAGGGTGTCTTGGAGGGCGCGCCTTCTTCCTAGGCCAAATGTATTGGTCCGGCGGAATTGCAGTACGCACCAACAAATCAGATGATAAGCGACTAATACCAGGGAGCTCTCAGCTTCAGGAAGATTGTGTTTATTTCTTCAGGCAAGAAGATAAAAGATTCTATTGCTACAGCATGGAATATGAATCCATCTCAGCAGTCGGCATTTCACCAAAAGACATATCCAATCCATGGAAAAGACTTGGCTGGATATCCTATCCTCAAATATCATTTAGCTCCACAAGCTCCTGATATGTAAATGTTTGCAATGCATGAACAACTGTTAGCAACCAGCAAGATCGATTACTTGTGATGCATTCTTTATATGATATGTCAATCAATTTTACGGTTAATACTCAGTCCCTTTGTTGTAATAATTGGAAAAAGTGCATTCATCAAAAGTACGATACTTTTTTCCTAAGAAAATGATATCTTACTTTCACAATGCTTGGTGTATTTGAACTTTCCAACTTTTTTTTTGTAGAGGACACAACATACTAGATATAAACCAACAAGTTTGCAGAAGTGTTCTTAATATGTACTATCATAGATCCGAGAAAAAATAAATGCAAACAAATTCAACATGAACCCTTTTTTTTCCAGCACGGTGATCATCGACATATTCAAATTCACCGAATTCAACATGAACCTTTGGTGTCGTACTAATCATATGCATTCAAAGATCATAAAATTGGATTCCGAGTTGTTAGCGAACATTGGTGTTCGTGAAGCCCCTTCTATTAACAAACTAGATTATTGGATCTCTCCTATATGAATAAATAATATATATTAATTTTAAAAATGAAACGAAAAAAGTGACCTTCTTCGTTACCGTTGTCCTCATCAAGTTGTTGTCTCAAACAATATTTTTATCTTGCGAGTATCCTGAATTTCTATTCAAGTTATGAATTGATGAAAATCGAACTTCTAGTCACTCTGGAACTCATAATTTTAACATAACATGGCTCGATCGATGCACATGACATACTTGACATATATTAGAAAAGGTGAAAAAAATTGAAATTGGTAAACTATATGTTGTAAAACATGGATCATGTGACATAAAGTGCATTTTTTTAATTTCCTAGCGGATGCTGATTAAGATGGGTCACACATTGATGCACCCCATGTAGATAATTGAACATCATTCATTACAAAACATAACATATAAAGGTACTAAATGCATTTCTATATTTGAAATACATGTCTCAAAACCTTGTTCAACATTTGTGTGATAAAGTGGGTCTTCTAATTTCTTTTATACTTTGTTCCTTTAATCTTTAATCTATTTCAAAACCTTATTTCTCGTAAAGATTAATTGACCACTCAAAGATTGTATTTTCGAGCCCAAACTTTGCCAACATGTGGGGTACACTATGGGGAAGCTATGATCCAAATCTCATGTCAATTGGACGTTCCTAGCCCTCTCTATGAATTTTCAAAGCTTTTATAATGTTTCATTCCTTTTTAAATCGCATCATTATGCAACCCAATGTCTCGATCAACTCATGGGTAATTTTTACCATGTCATGCGGAGTTTAAGTCAGCAATCTACAACTCTTTCTCCTTGAGCCACCCTGGCCACCTGATAGCACACCTGCGGATCCAGAGCAGATCAGACGGCCACCAAGTCATCCCCAACCTCCGATCAACTCGGGAGGACGTGGCTACAACAACCAGTCCAGGATCTCGACCCCCACTCCTTGTTCTGACCCACTTTGCGAGCAACCAACCGAGGCATTACCTCCACCTCGTCTCCACGAACACGACGAGCACCCACACGACCCGCGATAATGACCAGAACCACCCCATGACTGCCACCTGTCGCAACTGGCTTCAGTGCGCCCAACTGGAATTGTGCATCCCGCGCTCAGACCTCCTCCCATCTATTTAATCATCTCACAAGCTTCACCTACACTCCTTTTCTTTGCCCGATCCTTTGATTGACCCAAACTGACCTCCGATGACTTCACGCACATCGCCTCTTACCCCGATGACCTTCCCCATGGCGTAACTAGCCAACATGCCATCACCACAATCGTCCCCTTCAATTAGAACCCTCTTTCAGCCTCGAGGAGCTCTCAACTAACTTTGCAGCACCTCAGGGAATCTCGAAACAACCTGTAGCTTGCCCATACCACCTCCTCCGATGCGAGCTGCTAACCTCTCCTTTTCTCTCAGCGGCGCATCTGCTCCAAGGGAGCTACGACCGGAATCCAAGCTACCCTGACTCGGATCACCCACACGAAGGTGATCCCGGCCTTGTCCTTGCGCAAGAGGCAACACAACAATCACACTAGCTCGTCAGAGATCGACCAGCCTACCTGCTGTGAAGCGCTGAGAAAGGAGAAGGGGACCCGCTCAACTTAGCTGGACCAGTAGCGACCCTCCACGTGTGTCCATGTGGACACAATCAAAACTCGCCAAGTAAGCATCTCAATATCCATATCAGCGATCTCTGATCCCTTGTAATCTACGCGTGTGAGATCTTGACCGTTGGATCTGATCATCCAACGGTCCAAACTTTTTCTAGATTTCGTTTATTAACTCGAAATTTAGTAAATGACCTAATTTTGAGAAATTCGTTATAAATAGTTGGAATGTCAGAAAAATACAAGTAGTCCATTTTGATCAGAAAAATATGTGGATCATGAATTTGACATCTGTTGACCCTAAATTTGACTCAAATAATTTCTCATGCTCAAATTTGATTATATATTGTTTAATTATTTAGAAAATACTCAAACCTGTCTAAATCACCAAAAACCTGTGATCATCACCTTTTTGCATCTATATAATTATGGAACAATCAGATCCAATTATTATGACTCAATTATCAACAAAATCTAATTATCACTCTTTTCCCTATTTTGATCTACCAAAATGTGCATGATTAGTCAATATGATCTAAAGACCATGATTCTGACCTCATGACCCTATTATGATGTGAAATTAATAATCTTGGACTCAAATCCATACTCTAAGACTCATATTCAACTCCCATGACTCCAAACTATAAAAGGGCCTTTTTTACATATTCTTTAGAATAATGGTGATTTGAATAATATAACTAATAAGTACCAAATCTCCATTAATTTTAGGAAATCAAAGGTACCAGTGAGGAGCATCTTAGGACTCCCCACTTCCGAATAGAAGGTATGCCATTACCTCCCACTTGGCTATATTACTTATGTTTGTATTATATGTGTAGTAAATTACCTAGCATGTACTGATGTATGGTTTGGTGGTACTTGAATACTATGTTGCTTGGTTTTCGAATCAGTGTTTATATATATATATATATATATATATATATATATATATATATATATATATATATATATATATATATATATATATATATATATATATATATATATATATATATATATATATATATATACATACATACATACATACATATATATATACACACACACACACACACACAAACACACACCTGAAAACATAATATAATTGTTCCATTATATTTAAGAACTTCAACTCTTTGGTAGTGAAGTGTTGGAAAAATAAAGTACTTCAACTCTTTGGTAGTCAAGTACTTAAGGGTGATCCAACTCTATGGTAGTCTGATCACAATGAGATATGATCCAACTCCTTGGTAGTAGATCATAAAGGCCTTAATGCATTCAACATTCAGTGGTCAATGCATGGATGATATAATAGAAAATATGTTTAAAACATGCTCTTATCTTTTGTATACAAACATTTTGTTCAAGTATAGGAGTTTTTGATGTGTTCGTTTCTATCATGATATAGTTTTATTCTTTTGCCAAGTTTTATTGTGAGGTAGGATCACAATGAGATATGATCCAACTCCTTGGTAGTAGATCATAAAGGCCTTAATGCATTCAACCTTCGACGGTCAATGCATGGATGATATAATGGAAAATATGTTTAAAACGTGCTCTTATCTTTTGTTTACAAACATTTTGTTCAAGTATAGGAGTTTTTGATGTGTTTGTTTCTATCAAGATATAGTTTTATTCTTTTGCCAAGTTTTATTGTGAGGTATGATTTAAATGACATGTAGGCGTACTCAGTACAATATATTTATATATTGTGCTGATGTGTACCATATGCAAATGTTTTATAGGTACCTTATGCTTATGATGCTTATGATGAAAGGAAGATGATATTGCTACTCTATATGCTGGCTCACAAAAATCAGATCTATCATGGGGATGCTAAAGCTAAATGGGACTCTTAGATTATGTTCTTTTCTTCTGTAATTAGTTTCTCATGTATTAAGTTTTCTTTTGTAGAACTCCTATGCCTTCGGGCCCCTATGTAATGAACAATTTGGTTTATGTATGGAAGCTTCTTATTCGGTGCATTTATATATTCATGTGTTTGATCCACTCAGGGATGGGAAACTTTAACTCTATTGTACACCTTATGTTGGTGCCTGAGGTGTAGAGTGGAGTTAGGTTGTTAACACGTGACAATTTGTGGCATAGTTTGATTAAAAAAATTTTGAATACTACTACAAGCATCAAATCATGGAACTAACATATGTCTCCAACACAGCAATGCTCACACCCTTTCAAGCTTTTCTCATAAACACCACAATCATCCCAGTAATGATGTTATCACCCGGTCATATTACATAGGAAATACTAGTCAATGTAGATTTAAATGGTTCTTTGAGTAATTATCTACAATTATGTAAGTTCACATACACAAAAAACTATTCTACTTAGATTTGGGATGATATAAGAAAGTCTAAATAGAAAATATTATATATTACTTTTTCATATTAAATGTGGGTGCACTAACTCTTCTTTTATAAGAAGTGTTGTTGTATGTTAAAAATTACATCTAATAAAGATGAAATGAAGATCCAATAGAACATAAAGGAAATTAACACAAACAAGCATATTTTTGAGATAAATTGCATTGATTAAAGGCCAACATTCCTTTCATTTTCATTTGATATCATTGGCATGCAACCTAATAGCTCGATTTACGCATACAACATATCATGAATAGGGTAGTGATTATTTTATCATCTTTATCTTCATATTTTGTTGTTAGATCATTGAGCTTTGCCAATAAAAAAGGTTTGACAATCCAATTTGTAGTGCATACCTCTAAGGAGGCATTTCTTGAAATATTTCATGTGGTTTGCAAATGGTTATGATAATATATGGGATGGAGGAGGGAAAACATTAATTAAAGCATTTCTACAAGTGTGAAACTAAAGAATGTTACTAAAAACAACCATACATAATTTCCAAATAGTGTTTGGATCTTACCAACCATAGATTTGTCAAATGTGAAGACTCATACTAGCTAGATTACATTGCAAAGGAAGAAGATATTGTACTACAAATCATCAAATAACCACCTCTAACATACTTAACATTTGGAAATCAAATCGTAAGACGTCTTCTTCCACACTGGATTATTTGTTAGAACAATTAAAGGAAGAGGAGAAAGGGCCAGAAGCTTGAATTCTAGACCATAACTTGTGTTACCACCGTGGATAGAAGGTGCTATGAAACTGTTGTATTCAACAAAGGCTGTGGCAAGATTTGGAGGAAAATCAAGTACTTTCCAATGGTTCAACATGGTGGGTGTCTTCCAAAGGTTTGAAAAGTCAGGGAGAGCTTTTGACTTTGAACATAGTTCAATATGAGCACATCCATTTTCCTCTTCTTCCTTACAAGGAAATTTTCTACTTCTATCTTTCTATCCCTCCTCACAATCCTCATGCCTACAACAACTATTAGTTTAACATTGTCGCGATATGAAGGGATATGAAAACACTTTTGTGCTATAATTTGAAGACTACACAATTGTGCACCCATGACAAATACACAATCATGGCCAGAATATGGTCGTCAAGTTAGTCTTATGCTCATTGTCTAGCCTTCGAGTGTATATTATCGACCATAATGGTATATGGATCCAATCCATATTTCTTGTTGTTACAACAAGATAACATACCCACTCATCATTTAATTGTACATTTCCTACATCGGCCACCTATCTAAGTCACATTGAGAACATTCTATAGCATTTTGTGAGAGAAAGGGTAGTGATATGATGTACCCAACCACATGTAGGCTCTGTAAAATGGATTTCACAAACTCAAGTTGGATCAAGATTGTATACAAGTAAGGGTGTCTCACTCAACATGCCTTCTTCTTTGGAGAAATGTATTGGTCTGACATGATGGTTGTATGACCCAACAAACCTGATTATAAGCAACTAACATTGGTGATTTCTCAGCTTCATGAAGATTGTATTTATTTTTTCAGAGAAAGAAGATAATATATACACTTACTTAGACATGGAGGATAAATCCATATCAATGGTCAATGTTTTTCCAAAGAATGTCTCGAATCCATGGATTAGACGTGGCTACATACTCTATCCTAAACTATGCATACTGCACCAAATTCATGAAATGTAATATGTTGGTCATCCATGAAAATTGTTAGCAACCAACAAGATCTATTACCTTTGATGCATTATTTATGCAATATGCCAATGGATTATGCAACTAGTACTCAGTGACATTTTTAAACTTCTTGAAATTTTGTAGATCAAAAATCATGATATTTTTTCTCCGAAGACAATGTAGTTATGTTTTTCAAATTGCTTGAGGGATTTTAACTTTTCATCCTCTTATTTCCAATATTATCTGACCTACTTGATATAAACAAGGATGTTTTCATTGGTTTGAAAAATAGTTAAAAAGAGTTCTTAATCCGTGCAATCATGTATATGAATATGGAATGAATATAAATTAGTTCAACATAAACCTTGAATTCGTGCTCATCATAGGTATTTAAAAACCGTATAAAATGGTACATGTGAACTATGAACATTGGAATTTTATCAAAGCCCTTTCTTTTAGTAGACTAGGGAGTTGATTCTCTAATATGAGTAAGTATTATGTATTATCATAAATGATGATATGATAAACCTTTTTACCCTTCTTATATATGGATTTCCTCATAAAGTATGTGTTTCAAAAGACATCTTATCATGTGGGTGAAGTATCAAAAATTCCGATTCAAAGTTTGAATGAATGGAAAATGAAGTGTTTGAGATTATTGATGTCCATGCTTCTAAAAAATGTGGTTCAGTCAGTTCAAATGACATATTTATTGTACACTATAATAGGAGTAACAAAGGATTTTAAAATTTAAGAACCATGTACTCTATTTCAGGACACGAACCTTCAAACAGGTAATGTGTATCAATATTTCAATATTTCTTAACTTATGAACAAGATGGATCAAACTTTCATGCACCCATATGTAGATGATTGGGAATCATTCATCACAACATAAATATAACATTTAATAGATGAAGAATAAAATTCCATATCGAAATATTATTTAGTTCCACAAGCTCTTGATGTGTAAATGTTTGCAATGCATGAAATTTTTTTAGCAACCAAAAAAACCAATTACTTGTGATTCATTCTTTATATGATATGAAAATCAAATTTATGGTTAATACTTAGTCCCTCTATTGTAATAATTGGAAAAGTTCATCTCTCGACATCACAATACTTTTTTCCTAAAGAAATGATATTGTATTTCCTCATCACTTGGTGGATTTAAACTTTTCAACATCTTTTTTTAAGGATACAACATGCTAGATATAAACCAACAACTTTACAAAAGTTCTCAATCTGTGCAACCATGGATCCAAGAAAAATGAATGCAAACTATTATTTGACCACAGAGTGAAGTTGCATTACATTAAATATATTCATCTATTGTATTTTTCAGGGGCAGTCAGAATTTATGGAAAAATGGTGGTTCAATTCGATGTCTTCTAACAAGGAGTTAGAACACAGATGTGAGTTAAATAAATCAATGTCTAGTCTTGATCCTATTGGACATACTAGTGAAAATGAGAACCCCATTATAAATGATATAGATAAAAACATTTCTAGTTGGAATGGTAGTGGGAGTTGCCATTCCAGTAAGTGTCCTTCAAGTAATTATTTTAGAAGGAATATGAAGAACATGTATAAGTGTCATAAATTAAACAGTATAAAAGCAAAGCAGTGCTTCATCAAATATGTCTGTATTTGAATCCTTAAGAAAATATGCAATATGACTAATTACATCTTTTAATCAATCTTATGTCCTGTAGAGATGTGAAGATACCTTCCATGCTGCAACCGACCACTGTGAAGTTAGCATCAGTGCCATTATGGTCTATGACAGAGATGGAATCCATGACTTCATCTTCTCCCAGAGTCCTTTCTATTAATAAAATAGTTTCTTGGATCTCTCCGATATGAATAAATATCATGTATTAATTTTAAGAATGAAATGAAAAAATATGTTACCTTCTTGGTTACCGTTGTCCTCATCAAGTTGTTGTCTGAAATAATTTTTTATCTTATGAGTGTCGTATCATGAATTCCTATTTAAGTTATGAATTGATGAATATCCAACTTCTAGTCACTCCTGGACTCATAATTTTAACAAAATATGGCTCGATCGATTCACATGACATACTTGACAAATATTAGAAAAGGTGAAAAATATTGAAATTGGAAAATCGTATGTTGTAAAACATGGATCATGTGACATAAAGTGCACTTTTTTATTTTCTAATGGATGTTGACTAAAATGGGTCACACATTGATGCATCCCATGTAGATAATTCAACATCATTCATTACAACATGAAAATAGCATCTAAATAGTACTAAAGGTTTTTCTATATTCGAAATACATGTCTCAAAATCTTATTCAATGATTGTGGCATAGTTTGGTTAAAAAAAGTTTGAATTCTAATACAAACATCAAATCATGAAACTAACATATATCTTCAACATATAAATCATTATACCCTTTCAAATTTTCCTCATAAACACCACAATCATCCCAATAATGATGTCGTTACCCAGACACATTACATAGGAAATACTATTCAATATGGAGTCAGATGGTTCCTGAAGTAATTATCTACAATTATCTAAGTTCACATACACAAACAACTATTCTACCTAGATTTGGGATGACTTAAGACAGGCTATATAGAAAATATTATATATCACTTTCTCATACTAAATGTGGGTGCACTAACTCTTTTTTTATAATAAGTGTTGCTATATGTTGAAAATTACATTGAATAAAGATGAAAATGAAGGTCCAATATAACATAAAGGAAATTTACACAAGCAAGCATATATTTGAGATAAATTACATTGATGAAAGGCCAATATCCTTTCATTTTCATTTGATATCTTTGGCATGCAACCTGATGGTTTGATTTATGCATACAACATATCATGAATAGGATATTGATTATTTTATCATATGTATCTTCATATTTCATTGTTAGATCATTGGGGTTTGCTAATAAAAAGGTTTGACAACCCAATTTGTAGCGCAGACCTCTAAGGAGGCATTTCTTGAAATATTTCATGTGATGCAAATGGTTTTGATAATATATAAGTTGGAGGAGGAAAATATTAATAAAGGCATTTCTACAAGTGTAAAACTAAAGAATATTACTGTAAACAAGCATACATAATTTCCAAATAGTGTTTGGATCCTAACAAACATAGATTTATCGAACATTAACTCTCATACTAGCTAGATGACATTGCAAAGGTAGAAGATAATGTAGTACAAATCATCAACTAACCACCACTAACTTACTTAACAGTTGTAAATCAAATTGTAAGATGTCTTCTTCCACACTCGATTATTTGTCAGCACAATGAAAACAAGAGGAGAAAGGGTCGGTAGCTTGAATTTCAAACCATAACTTGTGTTACCGCAGTGGACAGAAGGTGCTATGAAACTGATGTGTTCAACAAAGGCTGTGGAAAGATTTGGAGGAAATCAAGTACTTTCCATTGGTTCAACATGGTGGATGGTCTTCCAATGGTTTCAAAAGTTGAGAAAAGCTCTTGACTTTGAACATAGTTCAACACGAGCACATCCATTTCACTCTTCTTCCTTACAAGGAAAATTTCTACTTCTATCTTTCTATCCCTCCTCCCAGTCCCTATGCCTACAACAACTATCAGTTTAACATTGTTGCGGAATGAAAGGATATGAAAAACCTTTTGTGCTACAAGATTGAAGACTACACAATTGTTCACCCATGATAGAGACATAATCATGGATAGAATATGGTCATCAGGTTAGTCTCATGCTATTTGTCTATCCTCTAGGTGTATATTACAAACCATAATGGTACATGGATCAAAACCATACTTCTTGTTGTTACAACAAGATAAAATATTGACTCATCCTTTAATTGGAGATGTCCTACATCAGCCACCTAATTAAGTCACATCAAGAACTTTCTATAGCATTTTTTCAAGGAAAGGGCAGTAAGATGATGTACCCAACTATATGTAGGCTCTACAAACGGATTTTGCAAACTCAATGTGGATCAAGACTGTATACAAGTAAGGGTATCTCACTCGGCATGCCTTTTTCTTTGGAGAAATGTATTGGTCTGACATGATGGTTGGATGCCCCAACAAACTTGATCATAAACAACTAACATTGGTGATTTCTAAGCTTCATGAAGATTGTATTTATTTCATCAGAGAAGAAGATAATATATACTCTTACTAAAACATAGAGGACGAATCCATATCAATATTTTATGTTTTTCAAAAGAATGTTTCGAATCCATGGCTTAGACGTGGCTGCATATTCTATCCTAAACTATGCATACCTCACCAACTTCATGAAATGTAATATGTTGGCCATCCATGAAAATTGTTAGCAACCAACAACATCTATTACTTTTGATGCATTATTTATGCAATATGCCAATAGATTATATAACTAATATTGAGTGACGTTTTATAATCTTCTTGAAATTTCGTACATAAAAAATCATGGTACTTTTTCTCCAAAGACAATGTAATTATGTTTTTAACATTGCTTGAGGGATTTTAAGTTTTCATCCTCTTATTTCCAATATTATCTAACCTACTTGATATAAACAAGGATGTCTGCATTAGTTTTGAAAAATAGTTAAGAAGAGTTATAAATCCATGCAATCATGTATATGAATATGAAATGAATATAAATGAGTTCAACAAAAACCTTGAAGTTGTGCTCATCATAGGTATTTGAAAACTATTTAAAATGGTTATAAGTGAACTATGAACATTAGAATTTTGTCCAAGCCCTTTCTATTAGTAGATGGGGGAGTTGATTCTCTAATATGAGTAAGTATTATATGTTAAAATAAATGATGATACGCTAAATATTTTTACTCTTCTTAGATATGGATGTCCTCATAATGTATTTGTTTCAAAAGATGTCTTATCACGTGGATGAAGTATCAAGACTTGAATTTTGAGTGAATGGAAAATGAAGTGTTTGAGATTATTGATGTCCATCGTTCTAATAAACGTGGTTCAATTAGTTCAAATGAGACATTTACTGTACACTATAATAGGAGTAACAAAGGGTTTTCAAATTTAAGAACCATGTACATTATTTTAGGACACAAACCTTTGAATAGGTAATGTGCATCAATTTTTCAATATTTCTTAACTTATGAACAAGATGGATCCCACTTTGATGCACCCATATGTAGATGATTAGGCATCATTCATCACAATATAAGTATATCATTTAATAGATGAAGAAAAAAATTTCATATGGAAATATAAGTCTCATGATCTTGTTCATTATTCATATAATAGCTTGATCACGAGAATTCAAAATTTTGCTAGAAGCATGAAAATCATAATTTCCACATATATCTCCAACACATAGAAGTAACTTAGACTTGTATAACTTTTCCTCATCAAGATTAAAACCATATATGTAATGCCATCAATGCATAATCACATGACATAGGAAGTACCAATTAATATGTACATCTAAGATTACTATATTAGAATGATCACATTATATATTCTTAACATCATGAACACCAAGTTACTATAGTTCAATTATCTGAAAGCATGTAAAACTAATCATGCCTTCCCTTTTATGCAAAACATACGACAAGATTCTAGTGACAACCATAATCTTTCCCTAAAATATAAACTATTACTTTATTCATGTAGGCATGGATCATTTTATTATTTACACTTGGTCTCACATGAATGGTGAATGCAAGAGGTACTATGTGGAATGCATAGAGATTTACAATCAGCATAGACCCAATGAATGGTTTCCAATCCAGGCTTACTACATGTAATATGCAATATGATTTCAAATTAAGGAATATCTCAAATGTTGGTTTTCAATATGATTATTCTACGATTTATACCACCACTTATAAGTCAATATAAGAAATCATGAAATTCATAACATGCATGATCATAGTCAATTATGACTATACTTTCATAACGTCATGAATACATTATCATGTCAGATTGGTAGTATAACAAGAACGTTAACTTAATATTATTGCAACATCTTTTATATGATTATGATCCAAAACATAATATTCATACCACAAAACAAATCCTGAACCCTTAGTGCATTATAATTCATAAACCAAGAACAAATAATAATGGTGTTCTCAATGTAACCACATGGATTTAGAAATCCATTATACCCATTCAAGCACCTTGAAAAGGCTAGTTGTATGATACAACAACCTACATAACTCTTGGATTAGCATTCCCACTATCTTTTATCCTCAAATAGATTTGCATCCTAAAGTAACAATTAAAAGATTAGAATTGTCACTGAATTTTTTCTTAAGGATTGTGGCAGATCTTCAAATCAGAATCTATGATTACCTTAGTTTTTTCAAAACAACCATTCTACCTAGCTTTGTGATGATCTAAAAATTTCTATATAGAAAACATTATAGGTCACCCACTCACTAGAGATAGGGGTGAACTATGTTTTTTTTAGAAAAAGTCTAGTGTAACACCCCACTTGTAAAATATTCACATCATAGAGTGGAAGCATACATTTTTATTCACTTAAAGGGGGGCGCAACAAAGATGATGTCCAATAGCTCAAAATATAGTTTACATAAACCATCACATGTTAAATATAACAATTTTAATTTTCAAAATCCTTAACAAGGTTCATATCATAACAAGATATGATTCTCATGAAAGGAAATTTTAAACTAATTATATTTGTCACCCTATCGAGACTTTTCCTTCTTGAAGATTCCTTGCACTGGTCCTCACTCATTAGATGGATTCTTCCTCCTAATCTTGTCCTTACATGGGGGCATCACGCCCCCAGCCATGCATCAAACAAATGATAAGTGGAATTGGACATGTTATAGATTAAAAAAAGCTTATAAACTGAAAATATTATTTGAACATTACATATTGAAAAGGAGACAACATTTCTTTTAAATCAATTTCTTTTATCTTGACCTATATAATAATCCTAGGGCTGCACATAAGTGCCTCTCTCTTATGCACTGAAGTGCCTCTTCTCTTATGCACCAAAGTTTCTCTTAGTTTTGCTCCATGGAGCCACTTAGTGAGGATCTTATATAAGTTAATATTTTATCATTATATTTCTCTTTAAAACTCTTAAATTTTCCTTTAGATCATACTTGTAATCTTATCTTTAATGTGCATGAAGGTGATGTAATAATATGAACATAAAACATGATAGTTAGATCATTATTGATTCATTAACTTTAAATAATTGAAATAATATGTAATACCTTCATAGCATCTACACATGCATAAAAAAACATTTCTTATGTCCTATTGGCATGGAAAACTTACTTTTTGCTTATAGGATATCCTCATCTTCCTAGGTCAAAGGAGATCTAATCACTCCGACTTAAGGTTGGCAGAAATCTCTATCGATCAAGTATTGAGGCATCACGTGGATGTGATTTGCAAGAATATAGGCTAGTGTTCATTTTTCCCCTTGGTATTATAGGATCATGAGGGTCCCTTTTATATGTTTTAGGAGTCTTGACTTTTCCAATATAAGTAGATAAAAAATTTAAATATCTTTAGTCTTTTAATTTAACATTGGCCATTATCTTAACTTTTATGTATTAAAAGATAAGAATATGTGAAACGTCTTCCTTTGTTAATTACTAGAGTCCAACTTTGTGGGCAAACTAATTATCTCTTGTTTGTGAGTTTCCTTTATTATTTTTTCAATATCTTTTCAATGACATATTTAAGAGAGAATGTATTATCATTTACTTTCATTTGCTTATCAAAAGTATGACATTAACTAAATTACCATAAAATTTATTTGTAATCATAAAGAAGGTGAGAGAATAGTGAGAGAGGTGTACCATTTTTTAATGATTACATAATGTGTTATTTCCATTTTAATAATATTATTTAAAAAAATCAAAAATTGGAGAAAAAGAACTTTACTTCACATCTACATGCACTAATTTTATAGTAAGAATATACAACGTGATTTTAGTGTGTTATTTTAAAAATGTTGAATTCCATTACTCACTCCCATATTATTCACTTTTTTAAATGATATTATGATTATGTAACAACAAAATCATTTTTTAGTTAAATTACATCAATTTTATATTTGACTTACATAACATCTTTTCATCCATAATCACATCTCCTTTTGCATAACACACCTCCTAGTTGTGTTGGGAAGGTGATGGTTCAAAACCAACATTTTTTACAGTCTCCATTTAATATATTGCCCTTCTAAATTTGATCATATCAACGTTAAAAAAAATCAAACTCTCCTTCTATCTTTTTCTACTTTCAAAATTATATGGTTCTCCTGTTAACTATTTTTACCAACAATTAATCAACATTTAAATTATTTTGGTTTGTCATGAGTTAAATGAATTTCCATTACGTTTACATTTATTTGATGGGTGAAACAAAATCAAATTTTGTAAACACAATAATTAGGTTGTTTACATCATTCCTAGATAATAAAATTTGTGTTTTACATATCTTTTATTCACAATTTCTATATTTGTCATTTACTTGATTTTCATGCATTTGAAAATGAGATAATGTGAAAAGTGACTCTAAAAAATGAGATGATCAATGTTATCCATATTTAAGTCCACTATTCCTTTTGAAGAGTTTTCTTGAATAAAGAGACAAGAGAGATTTTAAATTAACATGGTACAAGCTTATAAAGAGTGATTTTGAATCTCTACATTTCAACCAGAATATGACCCATGATAGAGCTGAATGGAAATGAAGGATCCATGTAGCCGATTCCAACGTAGTTGGGACTGAGGCTTAGATGATGATGATGATGATGATGATGATGAAAGACAAAAGAGAGAACATAACATTACATGTATTCAATAGGTGAAAGAAAGTAATATATACACCATGTGACTGAATGGATATTCTTTTCCATGCATTCAAAATCAAGCCATTAATTTCATTAAATGTTTCCTTTATGTCTTTTGATTATTCTAAATAGAAGGGGAGAGAAATAGTGAATAATTAGACTTCCTCTCTATATTAAAAGCTAAAAAGAAACTTCTTGTCAAAGGTTTCTATTTTAAATGCATATTTTAAAATTCTACTTATTTTCTCTTTCTCTTTTATTTCGTTTCAAGCATTCTCAAGGATGGGATGAAGAAAAAAGAAAAGGGAAATCAATATTTATCTCTTTGAGTTAATTGCAACACATAAAACATATATATATATATATATATATAGAAAATGTATTTTGAGCCTCATTTTATTTTCTCTCTTTATTATCCTTTAAAAAGTTTCATTTCATGATCCTTTTACATTAAGACCCTCTTTCACTTATTATTATTTAAGAAAACCTTATTCTCAGGCTTAAATAGATTTTGAAATTTTGGGATGTTACAATTCTACCCACCTTAAAATAAATTTCATCCTCAAATTTACATGGTATTGCCCACCTTAGGGTTTTACTTGTTCTTACTTAGCAATACTCAACAATGATTTCCTTCTAACTAAAACTAAAGTTAGAACTAGGTCATACCAGCATTTTAATCATCCTCAACCAAACACTAACATTCCAAGGTATCAATGTTATATCAGTCTCTAATATAAATTTGCATTAGGTTTTGGTAACTTTCAAATTTAGGTCTTCCATATCAACTCTCTTGGTGGCACCTCCAGACTTGTGTTGGCTAGACACAAGTATAAAGGTGTGAGAACTCATTATGCTAATGTTCAAGATCATAGTGTAATACATGTCCCTTACCACATATGCTAGAAAGAAGAAGAACATATGCAGAATAAACCTTTTTGCTCTTGACATTTCTTCTCAAATTCTCAATTAGTTGGCCATCACCATTTAGATGAAGAAAAGACATGTCTAACTATGATATATTTAAAAAAAGATCCAAATTAGTAATACCTTTTCCTAACACATATACATGGTTTTTACCTCCTAAGTAAAAGAGATATATAATCTAACTCCTTAAATTCCTATCATCTATTCATATGTTTTCTATCATCAAGGAAAGGTTGGAAGAGCTATCTAGATAGTCATGAAAAATGCCTGGAGGCCAACTATATTTTGGCTTTGATATCATTGCCATAACACCCCACCAAAACTTTTCCTTCTTGAAGATTCCTTGCATTGTTCCTTTCTCATCGGATGGCTTTATCCTCCTGATCTTGATCCTTACTTGCACGCACCGCACCCCCATCTATGCATCAAACAAATGGTGAGTGGAATTGGGCATGTTATAGATTAAAATAAAACTTGTGAACTTAAAATAGTCTTTAAACATTAAACATTAAAAAGGAGACAACATTTATTTTAAATTAGTTTCTTTTATCTTGACCTATATAATAATCCTCAGGTTGCACATAAGTGCTTGATCTCTTATACACTGAAGTACCTCTTAGTTTTGCTATGAGGAGCCTCTTAGTGAGGATTTTATATAAGTTAATCTTATATTATTATCTTTATCTTTAAAATTCTTAAGTTTTTTTATAGATTGTACTTGTAACGTTATTTTTAATGTTCATGAATGTAATGCAATAATATGAGAATAAAATATGACATCTAGTTCATTATATATTCATTTACTTTAAACAATTGAAATAATATGCACTACCATCATAGCATTGATACATACATACATAAAAGCAAACATTATTTATGTCCAAATGGCATGGACCACTAAGATTTATCTTATTAGAGATCATACACATCTTCCTAAGTCAAAGGAGATCTTATTACTCTTACAGAAGGCTGATAGAAGTCCATGTCACTCAAGAACTGAGGCAGCATTGGATGTGATTTGCAAGAGCATAGGCTAGAGTTCTTTTTTTCCTTGGTATACTAGGATCATTGGAGTCCCTTTTATAGGATTTAGGGGTCTATATTTTTCTAGTCCAGGTAGATTTAAAATTTTGAATATCTTTAGTCCTTAAATTTAACATTGACCATTTTCTCAACTTTAACGTATTAAAAGATAAGAATCGGTGAATCGTCTTCCTCTGTTAATTACTATATTCTAACTTTGTGGTCAAACTAATTATCTCCATTTTTGGAAATAGGTAAAATATATTGCCAAAAGAAACTATAGAGAAGCTATACACGTATAGAATAGGGCTACAGGATCACGCCTCACATGAAATGGGGTATAATCAACAAAACCCCAAAAGGAAGCAAGTACTAAACAAGACTATGTAAAATGGGGTACAAACTATGAAACCCCCAGTACATGTTGGAATTGGAGCTCATCTTGGCAACCAACACGTCTGACGGTTTAATAAACCAAAACAGATCTCTATTGATGGCAGCAAGGGTCTATTGGGGGGTCCATTGATTTGTTTTTATGTACACTTCCATTCCTATCCCTCCAGATAGCAAAGAAAACACAAGGTAAAGTTTTACCCCCATAGCTGATCATGCTTTTGTCTTTGTTGAAGTTCTGTATGATCCATTAAACTGCGAAATGGATATTAGATGGAACTGCATGTCCCCATTTGTTCTTAACACATGTGATGCTCTAGATTCTTTTAGTATACTCACAATCAAAGAAGAGGTGCTCAACTATTTCATGGGCTTTGTGGCATAGGCAGTAGACTGGATCCACCTGTAAGCCCCAACCAAGCATCTGATATTTGGTAGGAATTCTTTCCTTGATGATCCTATAGAGTAGTGTACTCCATTTTGGAGTGTGGTATTTCCCCTACACAATTCTATACCAGGGAACATCAAACCTTGTATCACTGTTGATCTAGGGTAAAGAATGGCTAAGGCAATAGTCCTTACCCTGAGCATCCACACCATACATATGCCTGACTTTGGGGAAAACATTACACATCCCTCTCCAAACCCTAGAGGGCCTACTTCCTGGTTGCATCTCAATGGCTTCAACATATCTTGATCTCATCCAATTAGCCCAGATCCCCTCTTTGTGGCAAAGGAATTTGTCAACTCTTTTCAAGGTGCTAACATGCCTGATTTGATCTAAATGACTGAGTTGGAGACTTGTTTATGAGTTTGGTTTATAATATTTTAATACTGTTTGAATGGGGTATTTAAAAGATAATATGTTATCAATTACTTCTAGTTGTTTATCGAAAGTATGACATTAACTAAATTAGCATTACATTTTATTTGTAATCACAAAAAAGAGAGAGAAGAGTGAGAGAATTGTACCATTCATTTCATGATTACATAATGTATTATTTCCATGTAAATAGGATCAAGATATATTATTTCAAAAAAAGTCACAAAATGGGGGAAGCGAAAAAAACTTTGTTTTACATCTACATGTACTAATTGTATTGCAAAGCCATAAAATGTGATTTCAATGTGTTATTTCAAAATTGTTGAATGCCATTACTCACTCCCATATAATTCAGATTTGTTTGAAATGATGCTATGATTATGAAACAAGAAAACCATTTTTAACTAAATACATCAATTTTATTTCTAACTTACATAACATCGTGTCATTCGTAATCACATCTCCTTTCCCATAGCACACCTCCTAGTTGTGTTGGGATGGTGACGAGTCAAAACCAATATTTTTTATATTCTCCTATTAATGTATTGCTCTTGCGAATTTTGATCATATTGTATTCAATTATTTAGACTTTGCAATGTTAAAATAAAATAATCTGACTCTTCTTCCATCTTTGATTCTGCTAATCTAAATATATGGTTTCCATATTGACTAATTTTGACCAAAAATTTGTCAATGTTTAAATTATTTTGTTTTTTCATGTGTTAAATGAATTGGCATTATGTTTACATTTATTTGAGGGTGAAACAAAACCAAATTTGGACCACACATTAATTGCATCCTCTACATCCTTCCTAGATAATAAAATTTGAGTTTTACTTTTATTTAATTCACAATTGCCATATTTGTTATTTACTTGATTTTCATGAATTAGAAGGTGATATAATGTGAAAATCTTCTCCTTAATTATTTGTTTGACTCTAAAAAATGAGATCATAAATGTTTATCCATATTTAAGTCTTTTATGCCTTTTGAATTTTTTTCTTAAATATAGAGACAAGAGACACGATAAAGTTACATGTATACAATAGGGGATAGAAAGTAATATCTACACAATGTGATTGAATTGATATACTTTTCCATGCATTCACAACTAAGTCATTAAGTGCATTACGTAGAGGAGGAGAGAGAAATTGTAAATAATTATACTTCCTGTATATACTAAAAGCTAAAAAGAAAACTTCTTGACAAATGTTTCTATTCCACATGAATATTTTCCAATTCTACTTCTTTTCTCTTTCTCTTTTGTTTCTTTTCAATCATTCTCAAGGATAGGAGAAAGAAGAAGGAAAAGAGAAACCAACATTTATCTCTTTGAGTTAGTTGCAACACATAAAGCATATATATATAAAGAGAAAAAGTATTTTGAGCCTCATTTTATTTTCTCACTTTATTATCCTTCAAAAATTCCATTTCATGGTCTTTTTACATTAAGACCCTAACTTATCATTATTAAGGAAAACCTTATTTTTAGGCTAAAATAATATTTTAAAATTTGGGATGTTACATCTAGCTTTATGTTGAAAATTGGATATAATGATGATGAAAGTGTTGGTCGAATATAAAACAATTATGGCACAAAGGAGAATACATTTGGTAGAATTTTATTCTTCTAGAGGAAACAAGTATAAATGCAAAACTAAATAGGATCATTGATAAATCATGAATCATGTATATAATGAGACTAGGTTACGCTAAACATTTAAAATATTTCCTTATATTAATTCCTTGTTAAAAAGATACATGATGCAGTTTTCGTGCATTGAATCTAAGAATGCATATAACATATTTTTACAAGTTTTATTTTTGATGCTACGAGACATTTATGAATACATATTATCAGTGGTATATTAAGATTTGAATTTTTGGAGGAAGATAATGAAGGTAAGGAGATTGATCATGTGAATGTCATGTTCAAGAATGAGAGACACACAAAGGCCACATCAAAGCATCAAGGAGAAACATTGAAATTTTATCGTAGTCTCTTAGTGTAAGGAACACCCTTATGGATAGAATTCATGAAACCCTAACCTAAATGATCATGTGAATGCTATCGAGACTTTAACTTCTTGAAGATTCCTTGCACTAGTCCTCACTCATCAGATGGCTTCTTCCTTCTAATCTTGTCCTTACATGCAGGCATCATGCCCCCAGTCATGTATCAAACAAATGGTAAGTGGAATTGGACATGTTATAGATTAAAAAAAACTTGTAAACTGAAAATCAAATTTGAACATTACATATTGAAAAGGAGACAACATTGCTTTTAAATTAGTTTCTTTTATCTTGACCTATATAATAAACCTAAGGTTGCACATAAGTGCCTCTCACTTATGCACTGAAGTGCCTCTTCTCTTATGCACCAAAGTGCCTCTTAGTTTTACTCCATATAACTTCTTAGTGAGGTTTATATATAAGTTAATATTTTATCATTGTATTTCTCTTTAAAACTCTTAATTTTCGTTTAGATCTTACTTGTAATCTTATCTTTAATGTGCATGAAGGTGATTCAATAATATGAACATAAAACATGACGGTTAGATCATTATAGATTCATTAACTTTGAAGAATTGAAATGATATGTAATACCTTCATAGCATCCGCACATGCATAAAAAACATATCTTATGTCCTATTGGCTTGGACAACTTACTTTTCGCTTATAGGATATCCTCAGTTTCCTAAGTCAAAGGAGATCTAATCACTCCGACTAAAGGTTGGTAGAAAATTGAGGCAACACATGGATGCAATTTGCAAGAATATAGGCTAGTGCTCAGTTTTTTTCCTTGGTATGATAGTATCATGGGGGTCCCTTTTATAAGTTTTAGGAGTCTAAAATTTTCCAATATAAGTAGATAAAAAACTTAAATATCTTTAGTCCTTTGATTTAACATTTGCCATTATCTTAACTTTAATGTATTAAAAGATAAGAATATGTGAAACGTCTTCCTTTGTTAATTACAAGAGTCCAACTTTGTGGTCAAACTAATTATCTCTTGTTTGTCAGTTTACTTTATTATTTTTTCGATAACTTTTCGATGATATATTTAAGGGAGAATGTATTATCATTTACTTTTATTTGTTTATCAAAAGTATGCCATTAACTAAATTACCATTAAATTTTATTTTTTTCACAAAGAAAGAGAGAGAATAGTGAGAGAGGTGTACCATTTTTTCATGATTACATAATGTCTTATTTCCATGTAACTAATATTATTTAAAAAACCACAAAATGGGAGAAAAATAACTTTATTTCACATCTGCATGCACTGATTATATAGCCAGAATATACAATGTGATTTTACTATGTTGTTTTAAAAATGCCGAATTCCATTACTCACTCCCATATTATTCATATTTTTTTGAAAAGATATTATGATTCTTGAACAACAAAATCATTTTTTTGTTAAATACATACATTTTATTTATGACTTACATAACATCTTTTCATCCATAATTACATCTCCTTTTTCATAGAACACCTCCTAGTTGTGTTGGGAAGGTGATGGGTCAAAACCAACATTTTTATAGTCTCCAATTAACATATTGCTCTTGTAAATTTGATCATATCAACGTTAAAAAAAAAACAATCAAACTTTCCTTCTAGCTTTTTCTACTTTTTTAATTATATCGTTCCCATGTGAACTATTTTTACCAACAATTAATCAACATGTATATTATTTTGGTTTTGCATGTGTTAAATGAAATTCCATTACATTTACATTTATTTGATGGGTGAAACAAAATCAATTTTGGAAAACACAATAATTAGGTTGTTTACATTATTCCTAGATAATAAAATTTGTGTTTTACATATCTTTTATTCACAATTTTTATATTTGTTATTTACTTGATTTTCATACATTTGAAAATGAGATAATGTGAAAAGATTCTCCTTAATTATTTCTTTGACTCTAAAAAAATGAGATGATCAATGTTATCCATATTTAAGTCCTCTATTCCCTTTGAAGAGTTTTCTTGAATAAAGAGACAAGAGAGTTTTGAAATTAACATGGTACAAGCTTATAAAGAGAGATTTTAAATCTCTACATATTAATCAGAATATGAACCATGATAGAGCTGAATGAAAACAAAGGATCCATGTAGCCAATCCCAACATAGTTGGGAAGGAGACTTAGATAATGATGATGTTGATGAAAGAGAAAACAGAGAACATAGATTCAATAGGATAAAGAAAGTAATATATACACCATGTGTCTAAATGGATATTATTTTCCATGCATTCCAAATCAAGTCATTAAGTTCATTAAATGTTCCCTTTATGTCTTTTGATTATTACAAAGAGAAGGAGAGATAAATAGTGAATAATTATACTTCCTCTCTATATTAAAAGCTAAAACACAAACTTCTTGTCAAAGGTTTCTATTTTACATGCATATTTTCAAATTATACTTCTTTTCTCTTTCTCTTTTAATTCTTTTCTAGCATTCTTAAGGATGGGATGAAGAAAAAAAGAAAAGGGAAACCAATGTTTATCTCTTTGAGTTAATTGCAACACATAAAGCATATATATAGACAGAAAAAGTATTTTGAGCCTCATTTCATTTTCTCTCTTTATTATCCTTTAAAAAGTTTCATTTCATGATCCTTTTACATTAAGCCCCTCATTCACTAATCATTATTTAAGAAAACCTTATTCTTAGGCTTAAGTAGATTTTGAATTTTGGGATGGTACCATTCTACCCACCTTAAAATAAATTTTATCATCAAAATTTACCCACCTTAGGGTTTTACTTATTCTTACTTAGCAATACTCAACAATGATTTCCTTATTACTAAAACTAAAGTTAGAAGCATGTCATACCCTCATTTAAATCATCCTCAACCTAACATTAACATTCCAAGGTATCCATGTTATATTGGTCTCTAATATCAATTTGCATTAGGTTTTGGTAACTTTGTAATTTAGGTCTTCCACATCAACTCTGTTAGTGGCACCTCTAGACTTGTGTTGGCTAGACACAAATATAAAGGTGTGAGAACTCATTATGCTAATGTTGAATATCATAGTGTAATACATGCCCCTTACCACATATGCTATAAAGAAGAAGAGCATATGCAAAATAAGCCTATTTTCTCTTGACATTTCTTCTACAATTCTCAATTAGTTGGCCATCACCATTTAGAAGAAGAGAACACATGTCTAAATATGATTGAGTTAAAAAAAAGATCCAAATTGGTAACACCTTTTTCCTAACACATATGTAGGGTTTTTACCTCTTAAGTAAAAGCGATATATATTCTAAATCCTTGACTTCCTATCATCTATTCATGTGTTTTCTATCATCAAGGAAAGGTTGGAAGAGCTATCTAGATAGTCATGAAAAATTCATGGAGGCCAATTATATTTGGCTTTGATATCACTGTTGTAACACCCCACCAAGACTTTTCCTTCTTGAAGAATTGTTCCTTGCTCGTCGGATGGCTTCTTCCTCCTAAGCTTGATCCTTACTTGCACGTATCACACCCCTATCTATGCATCAAACAAATGGTAAGTGGAATTGGGAATGTTATATATTAAATAAAACTTGTGAACTGAGAATAGTCTTTGAACATTAAACATTAAAAAGGAGGCAACATATCTTTTAAATTAGTTTCCTTTATCTTGACCTATATAATAATCGCCAAGTTGCACATAAGTGCCTCTTCTCTTATGCATGTAAGTACCTCTTGGTTTTTCTATGAGGAGCCTCTTAGTGAGGATCTTATATTAGTTAATCTTTTATTATTATCTTTATCTTTAAAATTCTTAATTTTTTCTATAGATTGTACTTGTAACCTTATCTTTAATGTTCATGAAGGTAACGTGATAATATGAGAATAAAATATGACATCCAGTTCATTATAGATTAATTCACTTTAAACAATTGAAATAATATGCAATACCTTCGTAGCATTGATACATACATGCATAAAAGCAAACATTATTTATGTCCAAATGGCATGGACCACTAAGATTTATCTTATAGGAGATCATACTCATCTTCCTAAGTCAAAGGAGATCTTATTACTCTGATAGAAGGCCGACAGAAGTCCATGTCACTCAAGTACTGAGGCAGCACTGGATGTGATTTGCAAGAGCATAGGCTAGAGTTCATTTTTTCCTTACTATGCTAGGATCATGGGAGTCCCTTTTATAGGTTTTAGGGGTCTATATTTTTCTAGTCCAAGTAGATTTAAAATTTTGGATGTTGTTAGTCCTTTAATTTAACATTAGCCATTATCTCAACTTTAATGTATTAAACCTAGGTGCAACACCAAATAATGGAGGAAAAAGAAAGTTGCTACACTGGGAGACAATGCCATGCTACTGGATAAATCCAGCAATCACACAGTAGTCTACCCAGACGTGGATGAAGTAATAGAAGTACCAATTATCCAGGCTAATGCAGAGGAAGATATATCACACATACACAAGCATTTAGTCCAGTATTCTGCAATAAATGAGAGCAAGGCAGCCAATATGGATGTCACACCAAAGCAATCAGCAGGTAGGCGAATTAAAGGCAGTGGCACAAGGATGAAGAGGTGTGGCAGGCGAAGCCCGAGACTAGAAAATGTAGCCTTATGAGAAGAAATTGAGGATTATCGGAGTCTAGCAACGACCTCTGAAGTGGATCCAGGTTCAACCACACAAAAGCAGACCTGAACGATGTGGTTACAGATTTAACCAAGAGGATCAAATTGCAAGTAATGCAGTTTAAGGACTATATTAGACCATACAGATTGTTGATTCAATTTTTTACGCCTTTCATGCCACTGCAGACTCAATCGGCATGTGAAGCCATCCAAGTTCAAAGGAGCTTGCTCAATCATCACCCTAAAACAAACCCTATCTCTCTGACTTTTGAGAGACTGATAGACCAAAAGTCTATCATTAGATTAGAAGATAATAATTATTGTAATGGTACTGACAATACCATGTTTTATTACTGCCGCCTTAGCTTGTTCTTTGTAAGTTCCTTTGGATGAAATAGTTGAAGGGTATTTTTCCCCAAAAAAAACTTTAATGTATTAAAAGATAAGAATAGGTGAAGCATCTTCCTTTGTTAATTACTATATTCTAACTTTGCGGTCAACTTATTATCTCCATTTTCGGAGATTGGTAAAAATATATTTCCAAAATAAAGTATAGCAAAGCTGGAGCACATCTTGGCAACCAAAACATCTGACAATTTAATAACCCAAAAGAGATATCTACCGATGGCAGCAAGGGTCCGTTGGGGTCCATCGATTTTGTGTTATGTAGCCTTCCATTCCCGTCCCTCCAGATTGCAAGGAAAACACAAGCTAAAGTTGTGCCTCCATAGCTGATCCTACTTTTGTCTTTGTTGAAGTTTTGTATGATCCATTCCACTGCATAATGGATATTAGATGGAACTGCATGTCCCCATTCGTTCCTGACACATGTGATGCTCTAGATTCTTATAGTATACTCACAATCACAGAAGAGGTGCTCAACTATTTCGTGGGCTTTGTGGCATAGGCAGCACACTGGATCCACCTGTAAGCCCCCAACCAAGCATGTGATCTTTGGTAGGAATTTTTTCCTTGATGATCCTATAGAGTAGTGTACTCCGTTTGGGAGTGTGGTATTTCCCCCACACAATTCTATGCTAGTGAACATCAAGCCTTGTATCAGTGTTGACCCAGGGTAAAGAATGGCTAAGGCAATAGTGCTTACCCTGAGCATCCACATCATACGTATGCCTGACTTTGGGGAAAACATTACACATCCATCATGAAACCCTGGAGGGCCTACTGCCCGGTTCCAACTCAACAACTTCACCATATCTCTATCTCGTTCAATTAGCCAGATCCCCTCTGTGTGGCAAAGGAATTTGTAACTCTTTTCAAGTTGCTAACATGCCTAATTTGATCAAAATCATTGAGTTGGAGTCTTGTTTGTGAGTTTCCTTTATTATATTTCAATATCTTTGGAATGGGGAATTTAAGAGAGATTATTTTATTGTTTACTTCTAGTTGTTTATCAAAAGCAGTGTTCAAAAAATCGATTTGAGCAGCTGATTAAGCATTTTGGGCAGTGGACCACACCGCCTCGAGCCAATCAGACATATAATCGGGTCAAGACCTATTACTCAGCTGCCCAAGCAATTAATCAGCCGCTTACTCCCCAATTTTTAAAAATCCCACAATCTGCAAGCCCAACTAAATGAATAGAAGAGGGAAAAAGGGATAAAAAAACTAGTAAACCACATGAGGCCCTGACTCTCCCCTCTCCGCACTGCAGACCCTGACACCCCTCCGCCCGACTCTCATTATTCTCCTCCTAGGGTTCCATTGTTCAAGTTCCTCACACTGGTAGTGGAGGGACCTCGTAGCAGAGACGGAGACCTCAACCACCACTTGCATGGATGACGGTGGACTCTTTTAGCAGTTGCTATATCGGCGTTAAGTAGCAACTATGTGGCATCTTGAAGCAGCAGCATCGATAGCTTGAAGCAGAAGTTGCACGACGGCTTGAAGCAACAGTTGCACATGTGGCTTGAAGCAGTAGCTGCACGACGGCTTGAAGCAGCAGCTGCACGTGCGATTGAAGCAGCACCTACAACGACGACTTCAAGTAGGAGCAGGTAGTCATTCTCTAGCAACAATAGGTAATCTGCTGTTTTGCCCCCTCCAGTTCCTCTATTTTCTCTAGATTCTTTTCCCCTACCCCTATTTGTCTGTCCTTTTCTCCTATTCCTCCAACTAAGTCTTCTTCTTCCTTCCCTTCAGTTTGTTACTCTTGTTCATCCATTTTCTTCTATTCAACCCATTCCTCTTCAATTCTTCTCCCCCTCTTATCTTCCCCCTATTTGTCTTCCTTTCCTTCGACTTATCCAATAAAGTCTTCTTCTCTATTTTTCTAATATCTACAAAAATAACCCGCTACCCCCCTTCAATCTCATCACTCTTATTATCCCTTTTCTTATATTCCGCCCCCTCACACTCTTTGATTCTCCCCCTCCTACCGTCACCATGTTTCACCTCCAATTCCCCCTCCACTCCAGTTACTCTTCCTGAAAGATTGTTTATTGAAAACCATTTATGCTTCTCCCTTATCCCAACACCCTATTTTCCATTTCTCCCATTTGATCCTAAATTTTTATTCGATCAGTGCAATTCCCCACTTTATCTCCCCTTCCATCTCTGTTTCAAATATTGGTAGTTCAATTTCATTGTTGGTAGTAGTTAGTTGTTACTTGGTTAGTAGTAATAATACTAAATGTTAGATGTCTACTTAATTTATTCAAATCCAACAATGTGTTTTGATTTGTTCTTTCATACATTAGCCTATATTGTTGTACTTGTAGTCTTGTATGTGTTTCATTTGGTTTGCAATTGTTTACCGTCCTTATTTGTAATTGTCTTTATGTATAATTATCTTCGGTAAATATATAAATTATTGTGAATATATCATAAATTTATTAAAAATTTGAAATCGATTAAAACCGATTATACTCTCGCTTATACTCCTGCATACCGTATATACTCTATTCGGTACCCCGACCTCCCATACACCGATTATCACTTTTCAAAACACTGATCAAAAGTATGACATTAACTAAATTACCATCACATTTTTTATAATCACAAAAAAAGAGAGATAAGAGTGAGAGAATTGTACCATTCATTTCATGATTACATAATGTCTTATTTCCATGTATATAAGAGCAAGAGATATCATTTCAAAAAAGTCACAAAATGGGGGAAGAGAAAAAAATTGTGTTTTACATCTACAAGACTAATTGTATTGCAAAAACATAAAAAGTGATTTCAATGTGTTATTTCAAAATTGTTGAATGCCATTAGTCACTCTCATATAATTCATATTCGTTTGAAATGATGTTGTGATTATGAAACAACAAAACCATTTTTTAACTAAATACATCAATTTTATTTCTAACTTACATAACATCTAGTCATCCATAATCACATCTCCTTCCCCATAGCACACCTCCTAGTTGTGTTGGGAAGGTGATGAGTCAAAACCAATATTTTTTATAGTCTCCTATTAATGTATTGCTCTTGAGAATTTTGATCATATTGTATTAAATTATTCAGACTTTGCAACGTTAAAATAAAATAATTTAACTCTTCTTCATCTTTGATTCTACTAATCTAAATATATGGTTTCCATATTGACTAATTTTGACCCACAATTAATCAACGTTTAAATTATTTTGGTTTTTCATGTGTTATATGAAATGACATTATGTTTACATTTATTTGAGGGTGAAACGACACCAAATATGGACCACACATTAATTGCATCCTCTACATCATTCCTAGATAATAAATTTTTAGTTTTACATATCTTTTATTCACAATTGCCATATTTGTTATTTACTTGATTTTCATGAATTAGAAGGTGATATAATGTGAAAATATTCTCCTTAATTATTTGTTTGACTCTAAAAAATTTGATGATCAATGCTTATCCATATTTAAGTCTTTTATGCCTTTTGATTTTTTTCTTAAATATAAAGACAAGAGAGGCAATAATGTTACATGTATTCAATAGGGGATAGAAAGTAATATCTACACAATGTGATTGAATGGATATACTTTTCCACGCATTCACAACTAAGTCATTAAGTGCATTATGTAGAGGAGGAGAAAGAAATTGTGAATAATTATACTTCATGTGTATACTAAAAGCTAAAAAGAAACCTTTTTGGCAAAGGTATCTATTCCACATGAATATTTTCAAATTCTACTTCTTTTCTCTTTCACTTTTGTTTCTTTTTAGTCATTCTAAAGGATAAGAGAAAGAAAAAGGAAAAGAGAAACCAACATTTATCTCTTTCAGTTAGTTGCAACACATAAAGCATATATAAATAGAAATAGTATTTTGAGGCTCATTTTATTTTCTCACTTTGTTATCCTTCAAAAATTTCATTTCGTGGTCTTTTTACATTAAGACCCTAACTTATCATTATTTAAGAAAACCTTATATTTAGGCTAAAATAGTTTTTTAAAATTTGGGATGTTACATCTAGCTTTATGTTGAAAATTGGATATAATGATGATGAAAATGTAGGTCCAATAGAAAATAATTATGATGCAAAGGAGAATAGATTTGGTAGAAGTTTATTTTACTAGAGGCAACTAGTATAATAGATTTGGTAGAAGTTTATTTTCTAGAGGCAACTAGTATAAATGAAAAACTAAATAAGATCATTGATTGATCATGAATCATGTATATAATGAGACTAGGTTACAAAAAACACTTAAAATACTTCATTGTATTAATTCCCTATTAAAAATATACATGATGTAGTTTTCGTGCGTTGAATCTAAGAATATATATTACATATTTTTACAAGTTTTATTTTTGATGCCACGAGACGGTTATGAATGCATATTATCAATGGTATATTAAGCTTTGAATTTTTGGAGGAAGATAATGGAGGTAAGGAGTGTCATGTTCAAGAATGACAGACACAAAGAGGCCACATCAAAGCATCAAGTAGAAACTTTGAAATTTTATCATAGTCTCTTAGTGTAAGGAACACCCTTATGGATAGAATTGATGGAGCCCTTACCTAAATGATAATGTGAACGCTTCAAAATTGATAATATTAAGATGTCCATAAGAAAACATTGATATTTTTCTTAGTGAATTTACAAATAGGCCACTAAAAACTTTACAAATGAACATAATCCATCTCGACATATAAAAATGTCATTACACTATATAGCAATCAGTCATATTAAACACTAAAAGTCAAATATGTATTTTATTCATGAACTATTTTACATGTACAAGATAAATAATCTTACTAACAATTATACCTAGGGAAATTTTTGTACACAAACTATTTTATTTCTACATTTCATATGAATACATCTTCTGGCATACATGCCCTCTCAATTGAACGAGACTACCAATAAATATTAAACAACTCTCATAATAATATCATGTTTTAGTGAGTGGATAAAATACCAGTTAATACATTAAATATACAATAATGATAGACTAAATATATGAATTGAACTTGACCAATATAAGCCTATATATAATTGGAGAAAAAATAGAGCAATCTTGAATATTACTAGTCTCAAGTAACTTACTCAATTATAATACACATTTTTATCTTACTGTTCTCATCCCTTATATGACTAGATTATTCACATGCATATCAAATTCTATAATTTAAATATTATGAACATACAATGATATATTGGTGAACTTTATTACTATCATACCCTATGGATTTTTTCATATGTGTTCACCAATCATATATTGTTTCAAAATATTTTATATCAATATACTTTTATGCAATATAAAATTTAATATATTGATAACTAGCATTCTTTAAAATGTAATGAAGATGGAGATCATTAATATACCCTTTTAACCTCAAATTACATCTTGACACATATCAAGCGACTAAATGTGTACGAACAATGTATCATGATAAATAACATATGCATGCTTTGTCACAGATCTACTTTTATTTTGATCTCAACTGCACTACCTAATAGACAATGTTAAAGGTATTGAAACACTACTCTCTGAGAGTTCAAAAAGCACACATACAAAATGAAAACATCTCTTTATTTATTGAGTAAACGTTACAAGTGTTACTACATGTCCCATAGGCAAACATGGAAAAGATAAAACTGAATACTTTGACTTACAACTATTCAACCATAAATACATTTAGAATATCCCTTATGATGATGTAGTGGAGCTTGTTCATTTCATCCAAGTAGTTCAATTGAGTATGAAAGCATTATCTTGGTAGTCTACCTGTTATACCTAAAATCATAAAATTAGATGCATAATAATTGAAAATACAATGGTACACCTGTGGTGAAACTAACATAGTTAATCACTCCAAATAAAGTCTTTCTGGAAGGACTTATAGAAATAACATAGACATTTTATGCAAAAATTAGGTCATATAAAACCTTTGTATTTAATCATAGTTTCTTCCATTTTCTTCAACAAGTGTCAACATAAGTTTATATCCACTTCAAAATGTAGTGCAATTTGAAGTGTCAAAATAAGTGGCTACTTCTTTATGAAAAGAGATCCTATCCAACTCTATAAGAAGTATGGCACTAGACACTTCTCAAGGAAGCAGGATACTCAACAATAACGGAAGATATTATAATTTCTTATGTTTCAAGTTCCATTAACATATATATAGGAAAAATAGAAGATTACCTAATAGAGAACATACTATATTAGACAAATATATTATACTCACTCAGAAAGGATACATATCAAATGGTATGGGCAATACCTTAGGCAAGTCATATACATCAATTCATACCTCTAAAAGTCAGTGTAGAGGTCTAGTATGATTTTGAATTTACCAAATTAAGTAGACAACTATTCACCAAAATCCAAACAAGGGTTTCAACACTATCTTTCACAAGGACAAACTAATTAGGGTTTTAGATCCTTATATTGACTTAAGGTGACCTATTCATCCTTGGTCCAAGAAAACAAGTTTTTGAGGTATCACTATTCATTTCCAAATATTACATACCATCAATCTAGAGGATGATCTCAAACTTAAGTCATATATGTTACAAACCTAATATTATCATCAAGAGGGTGTAACTAATATACGTCCGAGAGTCAAGATTGAGATTAGTTCCCACTTAGAATGTCAATATTATTTGCAAATCTTAGAAAGGAGAAATCAAAAGATTTGATCACTGTTAGAATCAATCACCACAAGATTAGGGTTGTATGTCAACAATCGAGTTCCATGTAAATTTCCTTACTATAATCCTCAACATAAGGTTTATAATCTTCATCAAACATCAATATTTGGGTATACTCCCTATATATGTCCTTGTCATTTCATAGTGATATAAAATTACAAGGAATAAAGTAGTCATTCAATGAAATAAGTGGGACCATCAAGAATGACCGAGTACAAGAAAGTGCATAAAACTAAAATGAGAAATTAATTAGTGATAATCCACTTCTTCACATCCTTATGTAACAATAAGGAATTTTGTCACCAAAATTATAAAATCCAAAAGTCTAGGACCATATACTCCATATCGTACTTTATTCCATAACATTATAGTCACGATGTAGCCCAAATAGTCATACATAACAATTTACTGATCAATTATAAATCAAAAGAGCATAACTCACTGATTTCAAGTGTAGAGTCCAATTTCAACTCTTATTAATATGAAGTAAAGAACGTGATTTAGGATCCAGTTTGAAAATCACGAGTAAATTTTTTAAGGTTAGGGTATTAATCCCTATTAAATATCGACATCAACATAAACATTATTCCCATCCAGTCATGATTTAGGGTATATATTTAATTAATATTTCAAGACTGAACTTTATCAAAGATGATGATTCAAGAGTTATTCATATCATATTGATTCATAACATTAACCCCCTTTTTAAAAAAAAATTCACACATTAGTTGTTTTCTCTATTAAACAAAACCAAGGGAGTCTAAGTAAATTGAAGACACTTTGAAAAGATATAGAAGAAAGGAGGAATCGCCCTACTTCCCTCTATTTGGTGATTAGGGTGTCCCTTCAAGAAAAGATCAAATGATAGATGACTATATAGGGTTTCTATTCTAGCCTTCATAAAAAATCCCCCCTGTGAGGATGATCCTATGGTCACTTGAAACAATAGAGAAACAGAAAGAAAATGATAAATCAATAAAGGTCTCAAAGTCACCACACATTTTTATTCATAAAATAAGGAAAAACAAAGGTGGGTGTTAATTTTTGCGGTAGAACATAAAAGTCCCAATTTTGACTCCACCCAAGGGTGGATTAGAAAGGCATGCATGATTTAAAAGATTAGAATCTAGTGATCATGTTACTAGTAGGGAAGGTGTTAGCACCCCATCTCCCTATATGATGGTATAGGATCCTTTTTCAAACTTCTCGGTTAAAAATGCTGATGATCAAGGTTTTTATTAAGGAAAACAACATAACACATAGAAAACCATTTTTAATTCACAAACCTTTGAGACTGGAGATAGTTTTGGTTTTCCAAATATAGTGCTAAGGGTTTCTAATTTCTAGGTGTTGGGGTCACCGTCACCATAGGAACTCGCACGATTAAGTTTGAAAAAACACTAGAGGGGGTGAATAGGGTTTTATGAATATTAATTCAAACAATCAACCACAAAAAGATTTGAGAAGGAGATCCGACAATTAGAGTGATTCTAATCTTAGCAAATACTAAGGGAGTCAGTCCACTACCCGATTGCTCCCAACTGGGATTTTGAAAGTATTTAAATTTTATTACCTCACAAGGATGTTGCATAAAATTACAAATACTTTCACCACTCTTTGGACAGCCTTCACCTAGAAGTAGTCCCACCCACCTTGAAGCAACCTTCCTCGAAGTAACTCCAAGCTCCCCCTTGAAGTAGCCTTCCTCTTGAAGTAGCTTCCCATTGAGACAGCCTTCTTGAAGTAATCCAAAGTCCACCGAGCTACCTTCCACATGAAGAATCTCACACAACCTCCTTTCCGCAACCTCCAACCTAGGAGTAGAAAAGGAGAACCAAAACAATAAGAAGGAACAAGAAAGGAAAAAGGAAATTACAATTACTATTGTAGCACAAGGCTTGATTTCCTATATCAAGCATTTTGATCTCCTAACCAATGTGTGTGAAAGTGTATGTATGGTGGAAAGGAGAGTCTAGCCTATAGGACGCGAGCTTGTAGCGATGGGAAAGATTAGCAAGTGTAGAAGTTTCTCAATTGCTCACAAGAAAGGATTACCAATTGCAAGTATGTATACTCAAGTACTGCACAAGTGTGTTTTGAGTGTCCTAAGGCATGTCCTATTTATAGGAATCACCTATGAATGCTTAAGGACGTTCTAGACGCTTTCTACAGGGTTCTAAGTGCTCAACTAGCCGTTAGGTATCCACTAATTGCTTTAGCAATGACTAGTTTATTAATCTAAAAAGTGCAGATAGAGTTAATCTCGGTCGAGAAGTTTGTCGACTAAAAATGAAGTTGTCGACCGAGGGACGGTCTACAGAAAGTGTATATAACACTTGATTCCAACTCCCAACTACCTTATCTGCTGTGTCTAACGGCTATAGAACCTTTTAGAAGAATTAACTTGGGAGACTATCGGTCGAGAAGTTGTTCGACCGATCTTGTCTTGGTCGAGAAAGCATTTGACCAAGAATGTCTCTATTTTGGTTGTTCTAGATAAATACTAAGTGTGTGCATGAGTGTGCAGTTGTGACACTATTATAGGGGATGACCTATCTAACTTTTGTGAATGGCTAGGGAAGAACTAAATGCTTGATTTACATGATATCTAAGTACTTGTACATTATATACTTGTACAAGTTTTTACATTTGATTACAATCATGAAATTAAAACATTGTGAGCATTTAGATCTTCCAAAGTTATGTCATCCACTTAATTCCTGCAACACTCAAGTAGCACGTTAGATCCACAAGAATGATATGTTTGTCATTTTCAAAACAAAATTTTTTTGATGATGTCCATTTAGCCAACAATCTCCCCCTTTTTGAAGATGACAAACATTTCTAAATATAATTCAAATGATCTTAAAATGAGTTGAGTTTCATACCTGAAATTTACCTTGTGTATACCTTCTCTTGTTTATGGAATGTGTGCATATTATTCTCAAAGAAGTGTGGAACATAAAATCTAACTCTTAGGGAATATAACAATTTTTAATGTAAAACCAAGAGATTATGAAACTCATTGATTGAGTATTTAAGATTTATATTATTTCACCACCTTTATCATTTCAAAAAGATATCCGTTAAGATCATGTGTTAAAATTCCCCCTTAATTAGTTCTCCCTTTGCAAAACGATAACCATCAAATCATTCTAAAAGATGTCCATTTGAGGCCATAATGTAAGGATCGGGGAAACAAACCGATTAAGAAGCACAAATGTCAAAGAAAACATCTTCTAAGGGTGTAATGAGTAGTTGATTCCTTGTTTTATTGAATTGATCTGATGGAAGTAGTTTTGTGAAAATATCAGCTAATTTATCTTCCGTATCAACATGATGAAGGTATACATGGTTTTTAGAGATATGATCCCTAAGAAAATGATGACGGATTTCAATATGTTTGGCACGACTGTGTAAAATAGGATTATGTGCCAAGTTTATAGTGCTTGTATTGTCTAAAAAGATAGGCGTGGATGAAAATGTAAAACCGTAATCGTTTGAAACTTGTTGCATATAAAGCACTTGAACACAACAAGACCCGACTACCATATATTTAGCTTCAGTTGTAGAGAGGGAAACCGTGTTTTGTTTTTGCTAAATAAAGATATTAAGGCTCTTCCTAACAAGTAACAACTTTTGCTTGTGCTCTTGCAATCAATTCGAAAACCAGCGTAATCGACATTGGTATAAGCTTTGAAATCCAAAGATTGTCCTTTAAGATTCCATAGACCATAACTTGTAGTGCCGGCTAAATATCTTAAAATCCGTTTGATGGCTTGAAAATGAGTTTGCATAGGTTGTGATTGAAATCTAGCACAAAGTCCAATGGAAAACATAATCTCCAATCTAGAAGCGGTTAAGTAAAGCAAGCTACTAATTATGGCTCTATACAAAGAATCATCAATGGGTTCCCCATTTTCATCTTTGTCAATTTTAGTAGAAGTACTCATTGGTGTGGTAGCATGTTTGCAATTTGTCATCCCAAAGCATTTTAAAAGTTCATTTGTATACTTTTCTTGGCTTATAAAAATCCCAGCGGGCATTTGCTTTATTTGAAAACTAAGAAAGAAAGTCAATTCTCCCATGAGACTCATTTCAAATTCTTTTTGCATAATATCACTAAATTGTTTAGATAAAGATTCATTTGATGCACCAAAGATAATATCATCAACATAAATTTGAACAACTAGAAAATCAGATTCATATGTTTTAAAAAATAGAGTAGAATCTAAATTTCTAATTGAAAAGCTATTATCAAAAAGATAATTTTTGAGCCGTTCATACCAATTTCTAGGTGCTTGTTTTAACCCATAGAGTGCTTTCTTAAGTTTGTATATATAGTCACCTTTTTCTGAGATTTCAAAACTAGGTGGTTGGGCAACATATACTTCTTCTTGTATTATTCCATTTAGAAATGCACTTTTTACATCCATTTGGAATAGTTTGATGTTTTTGTTGGCAACTATGGCTAATAACATTCTAATAGGTTCAAGTCTTGCCATGGGTGCATAGGTTTCATCAATGTCTATTCCTTCTTGTTGATTATACCCTTGTGCTACCAACCTAGCTTTTATTTCTTACTACTTCCCCGATTTCATTTAATTTATTCCGAAAAACCCATTTAGTTCCAATAATGGTTTTATCTTGAGGCTTAGGAACTAAGTCTCATACATCATTTTTTGTGAATTGATTTAATTGTTCTTGCATAGTCATTATCCAATAATCATCTTTTAGAACTTCAACGACTTTCTTGGGTTCAATTATAGATACAAATGCCATATTTGCAACATCTATAAAAGATGAATGGGTTTTCACTTTATTATTTGGATCTCCAATGATTAGTTCTTGACGATGATCCTTAATGAGTCTAGGAATAGATTGTTGTGTCTCAATTTGTTGATCATTTTCAGCATTTTCATCATCTTTAGTTGATATGGTTAGATCTTCAACTTTATGAGTAATATCAACTATATCATTATTTTCAACACTTTGTTTTAGTTCTTCATGAAAAGTAATGTGAATGGATTCCTCAACATTTCTAGAGATGGTGTTATACATTCTAAATGCTTTACTAGAAGTTGAATATCCCAAGAAAAATGCTTTTTGTGATTTAGGGTCAAACTTCTCTCTATCATCTTTTCTATTCAAGATATAGCAAGTTGGCCCAAAAGTTTGAAAGTAATCATCCCTTGGTTTCTTAGTATAGATGATCTCATAAGATTTTTTCTTCAAATAAGAGTGTATGGTTACTGTATTTAGCACATAGCAAGCCGTATTTACTGCTTCAGCCCAAAACGTTTTAGGTGTATTATGTTCAAGCATCATAGTTCTAGCCATTTCTTGCAATGATCGATTTTTCCTTCCAACTATTCCATTTTGTTGTGGAGTGCATGGAGCAGAAAAATTGTGAGTGTAGCCTTGAGATGTGCAGAATTCTTCAAATAAATGATTCTCAAATTCTCCACCATGATCACTTCTAATTGTGCATATTTTGTTTTGTAATTGATTTTCAATCTTTGAACAAAATTGTATGAAAACTTGAATAGTATCATCCTTATTTGCAAGAAAATGTACCCATGTATATCTACTATAATCATCAATAATAACAAAGCAATATATTTTCCCACCAATAGATTGTGTCCTCATAGGTCTGAACAAATCCATATGAATAAGTTCTAGTGATCTACTAGATCTAAGCATGTTTTTGGGTTTAAAAGAAGTTTTAGTTTGTTTACCCAAAGTACATGGTTCACAATTTTCATATTGATCAAAAGATAACTTAGGCAAACCATGAACAAGATCATATTTAACTAACTGTTTGATAACATATGAACTAGCATGAACTAATTTTCTATGCCACGGTTGTAAAGAACTTTTTTTTGCAAGTAAACATTTTCCAACTACAGATTGCATAGAGTTAGGTCTAATGATATATAGATTTCCAACACTTTTTCCTTCATAAACAACATTTGTAGTGTGTTCTATTAGTAACTTGCAACAATTTTTGTTGAATTAAACATCATATCCACTATCACATAATTGACTTACACTTATGAAATTATGATGCAAACCATCAATAAGTAAAACATTTTTTATTTCAAGGTTTGTACCAATATTACCTATTCCAACAATTTTACCTTTACCATTGTCTCCAAAAGTGACTGTTACGCTTTTCTTTTCTTCAAAAGTTTGAAATGCATCCTTGTTCCCCGTCATGTGTTTGGAGCATGCACTGTCAACTACCCAATCCTGTAATAAAATATAGGTTTTGGTACCCATGTGATGGTCCATTATGGTTAGGTACGTTTAATAACAAATTGATCATTATTTATCAAATTAAGTTGAACATATCTTCATTCGATCGACAAATATTTCGACCGACAGAAGTCTCGGTCGAACAATTTGTCGATTGAGAAAGTTGCTATTTTACAGGTTGAAACTAAACTGAAACAAAAACTGACTTGGTCGAAAATTTCTCGACCGATTTTTACTTCGACTGAAAATTCTTCAACCGAAATAATTGTTGTTTTCACTATACATTCTGCTGTAGATTTTAGATTTATTACATGCATTCCCTCGATTGAATATTTTGTTGACTGAGGATGTCTCGGTCGAACTATTTGTTGACTGACGATGTTTCTATATGTTTCAGCAAATTGTTTATGTCAATTTTAAATTTAAATCAATACACTAAGTTGTCTATTAGGTTGAGATAATACATTTGGATATTCAAATGAAGTATTAGGTCATATTTTAACTAAATTACATTCAAATCTTCTAGGTTTGAGGTTTTGGGTAACAAACTAATTCAAAATCCTTTTTCTTATTAGGGCATGAAAAAGAGTAATGTCCAAGACGCAAGCAGTAGTGACAAAAAATATAATCAATTTCATTTCTCTTTGAGTTGTTCTTTGGCACATACATGGTCATGGTCTTGGTCTTGGGTGTTTGTGTTATTCTAGGTTTAGGTTGATAGGATTTCTCTTTTGGAACATATCCTAAACCTCTTCTTCCATTATAACTAAAAGAATATTTCTGAATATTATCAAGAACATCATTACTCCTTAAACCATAAATTTCTCTTTGTAGTTTAGTAATCTCATCCATCTTCTTATTGATATTTACCTTTTCTTGATCTAGATCAAATAATAAAGAATTTCTTTCTTTCACAATAGTATCATAATCTAGATGAGTGCATAGAACCGGTTGAGTTTGGAAATCATTTAACTTTTCAAGCAGTCCAACCTTTTCTTGAGAAAGAAGATCATAATTTGTTTCTAAAGCAAGCATCTTTACATTACATTCATTTAGAGACGATTTTAAGGTACTATTTTTAGATATAAAACTATCCTTTTCAAATCCAAGATCATTCAGTTTAGCATACAATTCCTCAATCGTTTTAGAAATCTTCTTTAGTTTATTTTTGCAATCAACATATTTTTCATGTGTATCCTATAGGCTAGCAATTAAATCTTCCTTTGGTAGATCAAAAGTCATACCTCTTGTGAATAATCACCGTCTTCTTTGGCCATGAGACACTCCACATTCTCCTCTCCACTTTTACTTTCACTTGATTCATCCCATGCAACTTTGTAAGCTTTTTCTCCTTTCTTCTTGAAAGAGCTTTTCTTACCCTTCTTTGCTTTAGGACATTCATTCTTAAGATGTCCCTTCTTTCCACATTCAAAATACCTAGGAGTAGAAGAAGAAGAACCAACAATTTTGTTAGATCTAAATCTTCTATATTTCTTACCATTAACAATTGGATCTTCTTCTTCTTCATCTTCATCACTTGTTTCATCACTTTCTTGAGTGATGACCTTTGAAGCTTTTAGAGCCATATATTTCTTTCTTCCTTGTTGAAGTTCACGCTCTCATCGTTCTTCTTCCTCCAAGGTTGCTTCATGTGCTTCTAAGTTGCCAATGAGTTGCTCCATCCTTAGTTGGGTGAGATCATTTGCTTCTTCAATAGAAGTCACCTTTGGCTTGTACTTGGGAGGAAGAGACCTAAGAATTTTTGACACCTGGACTTCTTCACTGATTACTTTACCTAAAGCATCTAAACCATTCACAATAGAAGAAAATTTTTCATACATTTCACTAATAGACTCATTTTGATCCATACGAAACTATTCAAACTTCTGCTTAAGCATTCTGATTTTGGAATTCTTAACTTGAACAGTTCCTTCATAGGTTATAGAGAGTCTATTCCATATCTCATATGACATTTCATAATTTTATATTCTATTGAATTCACCAATGGAAATTGAACAATAGAGTATACTTACAGCTTTTGCATTCATTTGGGCTGATCTTACCATATTAGCATCCCAAGTTGCATACTCTCTTTGAGGAAAGGCATATGGATTTGACACCATCCTCTAGAGATCCCAGCTAATTCTCTGGAAGTAGAACTACATCTTCCTCTTCTAGTAGGTGTAGATAGTGACATTAAAAGGTGGAGGTCTAGCCACAATGTCACTTCCAGGTTGAGGTTGTTTAGTACCCCGTCACCCATTCTTCAAGACTTTGGTAGAGTTCCTTGAAGCCTCACTCTGATACCAAATGAAAAACCACTAGAGGGGGGTGAATATGGTTTTATGAATATTAATTCAAACAATCAACCATAAAAAGATTTGAGAAGGAGACACGACATTTAGAGTGGTTCCACCCTTAGAAAATACTAAAGGAGTCAGTCCACTACCCGGTTGCTCCCAACTGGGATTTTGAAAGTATTTAAATTTTATTACCTCGCAAGGATGTTACATAAAATTACAAATACTTTCACCACCCTTTGGACAGCCTTCACCTAGAAGTAGTCCCACCAACCTTGAAGTTGCCTTCCTGGAAGTAACTCCAAGCTGCCCCTTAAAGTAGCCTTCCTCTTGACGTATCTTCCTGTTGAGACAACCTTCTAGAAGTAGTCCAAAGTCTACTGAGCAACCTTCCACCTGAAGAAGCTCACACAACCTCCTTTCTGTAGCCTCCAACCTAGGAGTAACAAAGGAGAACCAAAACAATAAGAAGGAACAAGAAAGGAAAATAGAAATTACAATTACCGTTGTAGCACAAGGCTTGATTTCCTTTATCAAGCATTTTGATCTCCTAACCAATGTGTGTGAAAGTGTAAGTATGGTGGAAAGGAGATTCTATCCTATAGGACATGAGCTTGTAGAAATGGGAAAGATTAGCAAGTTTAGAAGTTGCTCAATTGCTGACAAGAAAGGATTACCAATTGCAAGTATGTATGCTCAAGTATTGCACAAGTGTGTTTTGGGTGTCCTAAGGCATGCACTATTGATATAAATGGCCTATGAATGCTTAAGGACTATCTAGACACTTTCTAGGGGGTTCTAAGTGCTCAACTAGACATTAGGTATCCACTAATTACTTTAGCAACAACTAGTTTATTAATTCTGAAAAGTGCAGACAGAGTTAATCTTAGTCGAGAAGTTTGTCGATTGAGAATCTATCGATCGAAGTTTATGTCGACCGAGGGACGGTCTGGAGCAAGTGTATATAACGTTCGATTCCAACTCCCAAATACCTTGTCTGCTGTGTCTAATGGCTATAGAACCTTTTAGAAGAATTAACCTGGGAGACTCTCGATCGAGAAAGAGTTCGATCGAGAATGTTTCTGTTTTGGTGGTTCTAGATAAATACTAAGTGTGTGTATGAGTGTGTAGTTGTGACACTATTATAGGGGATGACCTATCTAAGTTTTGTGAATGGCTATGGAAGATATAAACGCTTGATTTACATGATATCTAAGTACTTGTACAAGTTTTTACATTTGATTACAATCAAGAAATTAAAACATTGTGAGCATTTAGATCTTCCAAAGTTGTTTCATCCACTTAATTCCTGCAACACTCAAGTAGCACGTTAGATCCACAAGAATGAAATGTTTTTCATTTTCAAAACAAAAGGATTTTGATGATGTCCATTTAGCCAACAAAGATCAATCACTGGAATTTGGGACCAATGTGTAGGAAGAGAGAGAGAGATATAAGAGAGAAATTCAGTAGAGCAAGATCTAGATCTCTTAAAATGGTGAGAAAATATGAATAGTTATGCATATTGAAGAGCTGAGAAAGAAGAAGTTATTCAACAACCTATTGGCATTAACATGGTTGTTGGTGTCAAAAGAAGGATCCTCTAGTCACATCTAGAAAATAATGAAGCAAGGTAGTTTACTCCCTAGCATCAGTAGAGACAAAAGGGACCCAAAATATAGAGTGTGAGGGGGTCTATTTTAGATGGCTTTTAGGATTTAGATTTTCCAAATGGAAGGTTCTATAAGAGGTTGTGGATTGCGATGATGCACCATAAGTCATGGCCTGTAGATTGGAGCAACCCGTTGATGCATTGGTTTTCATTTATTTTTCACAAGCTAGTTTATGATCTTATTTAGCATATATATTCACTCCGAGGCATATTTATGCGTTGTTTTCTATCATTAACTGATTGCAACTAGTATCTAGAAAATATTCTAATTTGTCATATATAATTCAAATTAATGTCATTTTCCCCCTATTTAATGAATTTTTTAGATTGAGTGGACATCTCGGTGGCCATTGACTCATCTTTCTGTGAGACTAACAAAACATAATTTTTAGTAGGGAAAATTGGTTGCTACCCCAACAAGGCACTTGGTGCTACCGAGAGAGGTGTCGATGCTACCGAATTAAGTGGTCAATGCTACCAACTCACTATCCAGGGGGTATCAGAACTCAAGATTAATTATCTTGGTACCACCGACTTGCATTTATAGCATCTAAGGAGCATCAAAACTTGAGGAGAAACTCGATGTTGAAGAAAAATAATATTGGTAGTACCAACACAGTTTGGAAGATTCAAGTCGACTGACTACTCTGTGCCACTGACACCCCGTCGATGGTACCAATGTTGTGTGATTAGTTATGATCAAAAATCAACTCAGATCTAACAACCGGTAACAACGACCAAATACTTGCTTATGACCTAAGAGAGTACAACTGAAAGGGGATCATCAAAGTTATCACATTCTTCCAAGGCACATAGATGGGAGAGGAGGAGACTAATGTGATAGGGCACACACTTCTAGAGGACATGATTTTTAATTGAAACATTGCAGATTAGTGTGTTCATCTGAGGGGATCACCCATACAACTACTTCAAGGGTTTTCACATTGCTTTTCTAAAATTTAGCATGTTTTCTTCCTCTTACTCTTCTTGTAAGATGATAACAATCATTAAGGACTAAACACCTTATTCTGTGGGACCGGGGTAGCCTGATATTTCAATGTATTTGAATTCTAGTAACTAATAATTTATTTCCTTTATTCTAGATGTGAATATATGATCTCTTCATCGATTTGTTTATGCATGCTCACCATAATCAAAGTAATAGACCACTAATTTCTTTGAGAAAGGGATCAGGATTTGGACAAATCATAGATCTACATAACCTATTTTGTGCTTCAGGAGAAGGATTATGGCTTTGAAAGAATAACCTAGAGAATTCATCGATGCACATAATAATTCCTGAACTTCTATAAGATTCAGGCTTGTATTAGTCTAGGTAGTACTTTACAATGTGGGAGAAGGTAATGCTTTTTATAAGTCTTTACTCAAGAGTAAAAGATGAATGGTTTTTAATGAAAATGAATTTGAATAAAATGCATGCCAACGTGAAAACATTAGTCTTGAGGAATTCAACTATTCTTGATGATAACCATCTCAATTTTGGTTTCCTTCATTGTTCATATGTAATAAACAATCGAACAACCCTTTTCTAGGTCTAGCTTATTTGTTTTTAATATATAATATTTTTTGGTAAACAATTCCCTGAGTTTGACACCCGAGCCACACAAGCTTTTATTACACAACACATGCACTAGTTTTTTACACACACAATTTAAGCATGTCAAGCTTTTGGCTCTTTTGTTGGGGAATCAACAACACCATCACTAGGAATGTTGTGACCGACAAATCTAGGCCATATTTTTCTATTATTTACTTTTAGTCCTTTTTTAAACAAGACCACAATTGATAAAATTTCTTATGTTATTTGATTAGTATTGTTTGTATCAGATTACCAATTAAATTTTTAGTTACTAGTGTTTGGTTCACACTCAAATCTATGAACTAAGGAGAGTCCACTCCAACAATAAAGATTGGGAAGAGATCTTGCGTAAGGCGTAAGAGTTCTGGGCTTCATCTGAGAAGCTCATTCATGCTCCTACACCATAGTCAGATTAGGAATAATAAATAGTTATGGATTCAAATGGTGATGATCATGTAGAGGATGTGCCTAAGGAACATGAAGTTTGGGAAAATATAAAGGCATCATCACCTACAACACAACTTGGACCAATCACACACTAGGAAATGAACGTTGGCAAGTATAAAATTGACCCAGGACTGGTGGCATTAATAAAGTCTCATCTTTTTGTGGACTCAACATTGAGGATCAAATGGAACATCTAAACAACTTTTTAAAGACTTGTGACATGCTTAAACTTGATCGAGTTCCAACAATATTTATTTATTTGAAGCTCTTTTAATAGTCATTGTTAGATAAAGAAAATATCTACTTCCTTAGCCTCCCGCCAGAGTCAATTGAGACTTGGGACTAGATGATCGATGCCTTCTTTGAGAGATATTTTTCATCATAGAAGACAAAAGAATTGGTGGGAGAAATCTAAAATTTCAAGAAGCATGCAAAAGGATCTTATTTATAATCATGGGAGAGGTTTCACAACATGCACAACAAAGTACCTCATCTTGGGATAGATCTATTTGGCCAAGAAAATACATTTTATAATGGCCTACATAACATGGATATGACTACTCTTAACAATGTAGGGGCATGATTCTTCCTTAATAACAAGGCTATAAGATGTCATGGGATCTTGAAGAACATGAACATGAAACAATATTGGTGGAAGGAGTGAGAAGAACCAACAATAGTAAAAAGTTCTACGAAATCAAGGGAGATAACATAATTAAAAGTTCAAATAGATATACTCACAAGGAAGATTGATAAAAAGATTTGGTACCTCATCTAGACATCAAGAGAATGGGTGCATGTACTTGTTGGAGCATCATAATAGGGGTAACATTGAATGTTCATGGCGTCGGGATCCTACATTTTCTCAAAAGGATCCCAAGATTTTTAGCAGGACCTATCATAATCATAAAATCCCAAACAACAACAAGGAAACACTTCGCAACAATATCAACAAGATAAGGGGTCCTAGTAAGATGGACATGATATAAGACATGATGGGAAAATTCATGAGACATAACGAAGCTTATCTAGACCAATCAAAATGAGAAAAATAGAATCAAGGGGCTCAAATTCATAGCATTGAGAATCAAATTTCACATCTAGTAACAGATTTGGCACCCATAAAGAACCCCAACCAAAAGTAAAGACAATGCTTCTTTGTAGTATAAAGTGTTGGTGAATGAGTAGAAAGCAATTCCAGAGCCGAGTACAACATCGACAAACACTGGATTAGTGACAAACACGGATTCTCTAGAGCAACCAAAAGACCCTACACCTCAGGAGGAAGCTATAAAGAGAAAAATATCAAGAAAATAGAAACCAAAAGAAGTCTTTTTAGGAAAGTCAGGAGGTCATCTTATTCAACCCGCCCTCCTCTTGTAGGAGAAAAATAAAGATTACATATGATGCCCATAGAAAATACAAATTTGGTAGAACTTCTATCATTATAGAAAGGGAAGGGAAAGATGCATAGGGTCTAGAGCAGGATCAATATCAGGTCTATAAATTGGTAGGTTATGGTGAGGGTATGGCATATCCATAACTATAAATGTTATGTTATTAGGGTATGGGTATGGGTATATACAAACTTTCTTAAAGCTATACCCGCACTATGACATCCCTGACCTGGGTTATGCCTTAACCCTAGATGTTTTGTTTAATAAAGTTAATTATATGCTTGCTCTTATCTCCTAAAAAGTAATTAAGGCTCAAGAGGAACTTATGTTTCAATTTTAGTCCTTTTTGAATAATGTTGAAACAATGTTTTGCCTATTTTGGACTAAAGTGCAAATTACCCAAGTTGAGGGGTTAAATTACAAATGTTAGATGATAAAATGTTCCTCAAGTGTTGAAGCATCATAAGAATGAAAATGATGCAGACGTATGGCTTGTGGAAGCCTGAGTACCAAGAAAGAACTTGTTGAACAATGTGTGTGCATTAAAACCTAGTTTTGGTGTATTGTGCAAATTACCCAAAAACTAGCGTTCAATATGCAAAATACCATCTCTAAAGGGTCCCTAATGTTTCTTGGTATCATGTAGAGAAAATAGAATGAGAGTGGCGTCTCATTTGAATCACTTTGGAGGAAAGAGAATCTTGATATTAAAATAATCAAGATTTAAGCATAATTGAAACCCTAATTCAATTTAATGCGAAAATAAATATATTAATGGAAGAGCCCTTCAACCAAAAATGTGATGGTTGAAATTATATAAGTTTGGATGTCTTTGTGCCTTGCAATGGCAACGAAATATCTAAAGTGAGTGGAGAGTCCACTCACATTAGTAAAAGAGAAAGTAATATCCACTAATTTTTTGATATTATTATTATATTGATTAAGGTACTTAATTTGTTTTCTTTTAATTCATGGATAATGAAGAGGAATTACAAGGTGAGAATTATGGCTTCGTATTCAAGGGATTGAGGGGAGTATGTGGCATTAATTTGGGGAATTGAAAGGATTTTATATCACTTTCTCTCTCATTGAATTTTCCTTATAAACACATCATTTCCAACCCAAATGAAAGGCTTTTTTGATCCTTCTTTCTTTCATTGATTTGGTTGAACACAAGGGAGATAATGAGCAATAGGAGGACGTGCCTCAACCTGTAGGTTAGCTCCATAGTCATCATCAACCTTGATTTCATGGTGGAAATCGAAATTCAATTCTTAATTTCTTCTTTTCTCCATTCAATCTTCAACTTTGGTCATTCATTTCACTCATAGACTTGAGGACGAGCCTTGGGAAGTTGAGAAAGATTCATTCACCATTGAGGACGTGAAGCTTGAAGCTTGGATTCAATTTTGAAGGCGGGTTATATAGCTTGAACCCTTAAATGTTATTATTGCATTCAATTCTTCATCACTTATTGATCATTTTGTTCTTCTTGAAATTCCTTTGATCAAATTGATAAAATTACCATAAGAATGGTAGTAGATTTTGAAGGATCAAAGCTTGATCAAGATGACATCATCTTAAGTGCACACCTCAATGATATCTTGGGCAAACGGTTTCACTTTTGAGACTAAACGATCTCAAGATCGTTTGGTGAACAAACAGTCTCAAGACCGTTTGACACCAAACGGTCTCAAGACCGTTTGAGGTCAGATGATGTCATGGATTGATGATGATCCAATAGCATTTAATTGAATTAATTCCAAAGGGTTCAACACTTTAAAGTTCCTTGATTTCAAACCCTAGTTCAATTGGGTTCAAAACCCTAATTGATAGTTCAAATAGTTTCATCAAACCATTTGGTAACTAAACGGTTTTCAAGACCATTTGGATAGGTTGACCGAATGGAGGTGTTGACCAAATGGGGGGTGTTGACCGTTTGGGAGGAGTTGACCATTTTATGTTGAATAGTTTCAAACTGTTAGGGTTTGAACGGTTTCAAAATCGTTTCATGACCTAGGGTCTAAGACCGTTTGGAGGTCTAAACGATTTCAAACCATTTGAAGGATTGGATCAAGACCGTTTGGTGAGGAAACAATTTCCAAACTATTTGATATGAAATGATCTTATGACCGTTTGAAGGTCCAAGTGCAAGATCGTTTGAAGGTCCAAGTGCAAGATCGTTTGAAGATCTAAAGTTAAAATCATTTCAGTGAATCAATTCATGTAAGGACCATTAACCCTTTAATCAAAGTTCATTCAATCTAATCAAGTTTGGATTAATTAGAATCATTAGAAAGGATGAGAGAGAGGGACCAATACATGAGTGTGAATCATGTGGTGATTAATCCTCAATACTTTCAACATGAATAATTATGTAATTAGGGTTTGATCCTTGATAAAGAGATCATGAAACCCTGATCGAGAAGGTTGATGAACCCTAACCCTAATTTAGGGTAAAGCTAGGAAAAACCCTAATCTATGGTGATGGTGTAACCCTAATATAGGGTGATGATATGAGAAATTCTAATTTAGGGTATTTTAATTAAAACCCTAATTTAAGAGGATGCTTCATGAAAACCCTAATTTCTGGTAAATCTACATGAATTCCCTAATTATGGGGAGATGTAATGATGTTATAAGAAACCCTAATATAGGGATGTTATGTAATATTATGTGAAACACTAATTTGAAAACCTAACCCTAATGTAGGGTGAAGGTATGTGAAACCCTAATTTTGGGTTATAGTGCATGAAATCCCAATCTTGGGCAATGAGATGATTAACTATCACAGAACCGGAATCCCAGCCCCATGAACCAAACATTTATCAAAGGCGATATGCGGAAGCGTAAAGCTTGATTAGATTGAATTAGGCGATATGCGGAAGCGTAAACATTTACTCAAAATTAGGCGAAAATTGAGGTTGTCACATTAGCCATATTCCTAATTTTGAGTAATAGGATAAATATCCCTGATTGACATGAAATGGGAAACCTTTACCTGACAAGGGGATAGTAGTGTTACTTTGTATAGCATTGTTCAGAAATGTAATTGATATAACTGTTATCGTGTGTACTAACCATGCGGGTATCATGATATGATGAGCATAGCCAGGTATGAGCTATGATGTTTCATTTATTGAAATTGTTAATGGGCCTTGTGAGCCATAACATACTTTGTTGCCTAGTGAGAGGTAACAAGAGATGAAATGGGCCTTATGAGCCATGTGAGATGTTTGTATAGCAAGTATCATGTTACCTTGGTCAGATGGCCTGAAGGCATTAGTTACCTGATAAGTGGTAACAAGTGTTCTTTGATGAACTGAAGGTTTGAATACCAATTTTTCCAAAATCATGATGATTAGTTTGTGAAAGGATGAGAATGCCTCTGATGAGATGAGGAATTGAGATCCCAATTCTTTATTAAAGATTTGAACAATACTTGATGGAAGTATTACACATTCTTTGTAGCAACTTTCATAATAATTTATGTTTGGAAACTTGTTTGATGCTAAAAGAATATGGTAATACACTTAATTAATCAAGTGATATCATATAATGTAGTTTCCCTGACCACATCTCAATCAGCGTTAGAATTTGCTAAAATGGTGAAATGAGTTTAACTCGGAGCACATATTTTGAATATGTGGATGTAATTGGGAAATTATATCCTTATGACCCATAGGAATTGTTGTGGGCTATGTCCTATGTACGAGATTGGTTACGGACCAGACCCCAGTAAGAGTATGGCTACGGGCCATGACTCCATGATATGATACCAGACATTGGCTATGGGCCATAATCCTGAAGAGAGTCTATGTTGTGGGTTATAACTCTATAGTAAAGATGCCACTATACCCTAGCAAGCTAATTGCAGTTTGACACGTGATGTCTCTACCATATAATCTTGTACTGACCAAGAAGGTTGAGGTCTTGGAGTCTGGCTCTTCCGTTGACCTTGTGTGGTACCGATGCTTAACGTAATCGTGGTCAGTTGGAGTATGAGCGGTATACTCATCTCCTCAGGGATTAAGTATGTTTGTAAAAAATAATCATCCGTGTAGCGTATTTGCTTAAGGTTAAAATACAAAAATCATAGGTTGATGTTATCTTGCGTATCATATCCTAGATGGATAAATGTTATACATGTTCTTCATATTCCTTATTGGATAAGTGACATGCTACTTTATCAAGTTATAGCTGAAATTCTTTGAATAAGGATATTGCTCTAACTTGTGTAGACATTGATTTATCTGTTGTTGAATATATATATATATATATATATATATATATATATATATATAAGTTTTATTCTATTAAACTACAATACTAATGTTTTTTGCGGAGAGTTATATCTCTCGCTGGGACTGGGTCTCACTCTGTTTGTCACCAACACTTTTTAGGTAGACGTGGAAGAAGATACAGGAACTCTATAGCAGGGGAAGAACAGCAACAGCAACAAGCAGTGAATTCTCAGGTGGAGACACTGGCTGGCATGTCTTGTATATAGAGTTGTATGTGTCGTCTCTGTACTCTTAGGTCCTCAGAGTTAGTAGTTAGTTTAATGAATCAATATGAGATTTTGGCTTGATGTCTCGAGGTTCTTATGTTGCCTATGTACAGTTTTAATAGGGCAATTGATGTATGTAATCCTCAAGAAGAGATGGTACATGACATGTACTTGTGAACTAAAATGTAATTAAATTACTTTGGTTCTTTTTGAAAGAACTTTTCCTGTGTATGGATCTCTTTGTAAATCGTTTTAATTTTCAGTGATTTTTAGTAATCCACTGCTAATGATTGCTTCCTCTTAGTAAATGTCAATTTGTACATCACAATTTATTGGTATCATAGCCCTAGGTTCGCTGAGTCTACATAGACATAGGATTAAGGTTGTTTAGTCTGTTTTAGTGTCTTCCAGTTTATCTGATAGTGACTTCTGCTCATATGGGAGAAAAAGAACTTGAAGATGTCAGGATCACATGAAGAACATGCTGCTGAGAGCAACGTTGCTACATCAGGAGGAGGTGCAAGGGACCATGCTAGGGAGGAACTGGCACCTGAACATCCCCAGTTTAACCCAGCCATGATAGAGAACCTAGCTTTCCATGCACTGTTTGGGTAGTTCATGGCAACCATGATGCATATGGAGGATAGGATTCCATCACCTGCACCTAGGGCACCAGCCCATAATGAAGGACAGCGAGCCGACAAGACTTTTGAACGACTTCGCCGGGTAGGAGCCACATAGTATGCTGGTATAGCTGACCCAGCAGTTGCTGATCTATGGCTGATTAAGCTGGAAAAGGCTTTCAAAATCCTCAATATACCTGAAGCCGAGAAGGTGAGGCATGCAGTGTACCTTCTGAAAGGGAGTGCTGGCCATTGGTGGACAATTGAGGAGGGCAAGAGGCCAGGTGTCGAAGTCGGGTTGAAGAATTTTGACAAGAATTTGTCAGTAGATACTTCCCTAAGACTTACCTAGATGAAAAGATATCTCAGTTTGAGAAGATAAGACAAGGACATATGAACATTAGTGAGTATGAGGCTAAGTTCATGGAGCTTTTGCGGTTCTGTCCGCACATTGCAACTACTGATGAAGAGAGAATTCAACATTTTGAGAAGGGGTTGAATGCTGAATGAACCACTCTTGTGTCTGCTTTGGAAAATAGGGAGAGGTTTTCTACCTTTGTGGAGTCCGTGAGATAGATAGAAAGGTCTATGATCGAGAAGTGACAGACCACTGGTAAGAAGGTGTACACTCAGTTCCAAGGACAGAGGTCTGAGGGCTTTAAGAAGCCAAGGTTTTCTGCACTGGCAACACCATCAAGATTCAATACCCAGACACATTGGACATCAAGTAGGGGTAGGGCCGTAGGTTTGCTCCAAGCAGAGCCCCCGGCACAGCATCAACATCGGTGACTGGACCTTATAGACCCTATCCTGAGACCAGGATTTGTCACCAGTGTAGACAAATGGGATATCTGGCAAAGGTTTGTCCAGTCGGGAACACAATGGTGACTCAACCCCAGAGGCAGAGTCAGCAAGTCTCTCAGAGGAGACAATTTTCTAGTGGCACTTGAGGACCTGGACAAGCGTCCCAAGCTAGATCATCGACACCCAACAATGGAGCACAGGGTCAACAGCAAGCAACAATGAAATTGTATGTAATGAATCAACCCGAAGCAGACCTCGAGACGTGACAGGTCAGATGGAACTATTTCATTCTGATATGTCTTCATATTTCGCCGTATCTGTGTTAATTGATTCGGGTGATACACATTCTTTTATCACTAGAGAAGAGATTATTGACTGTAATATGATTGTCAGTCATAGAGAAGATAACTTGTTATTAGAAACTCCTTTGCTTGAATCTACAGTGTTGCAGGAGGTGTGTTCTCCCTGCACTCTTTCCTTTTTTGAACATCGCATTCAGGTGGATCATATACCACTGGAGATGCATGGTTTCGATATAATTCTTGGGATGGACACCCTAAAAAAGTATAAGGTTGACTTGGATTGTGGTTCCAAGTAGGTTGTGTTCACAGATGATAGTGACACATGAATCTTTTAGGGAGATAGAAAGATTCTTCCAACCTGTCTTGTGTCAACTATGGTAGCTGAGAAGCTGATGAGACAAGGATGCTTTGCATTCTTGGCACATGTAGTAGACACCACAATAGAGAGCCCTAATCTTTCTGAAGTTCTAATAGTTAGGGAGTTTGAAGATGTGTTTCCTGAGGAACTTCTAGGTATTCCTCCACCCAATAGATTGATTTTGAGATTAATCTAATCTCGAGCACACAACCAATAGCACAAACACCATATAGAATGTCACCTGCTGAGATGCTAGAGCTCAAGAAACAGCTATAAGAGTTGCTTGAGAAAGGTTTTATCTGACCAAGTACTTCACCATGGGGTGCTCTAGTTCTCTTTGTTAAAAAGAAGGACAGAGATATGCAATTATGCATTCACTATAGGTTGTTAAATAAAGTAACTATAAAGAATAAGTATCCTCTGCCAAGGATAGATGACATGTTTGATCAGTTGCTTGGTGCAACTATCTTCTCTAAGATAGATCTGAGGTCAGGATACCATCAGTTGTGTATCAAGGAGGGTGACATACCTAAGTCTGCCTCTAGGACAAGGTATGGTCATTATGAGTTGATAGTTATGTCATTTGGACTGAGTAATGCACCAGCTGCATTCATGGAACTCATGAATAGAATCTTTCATCCTTTTATTGATCAGTTCATAGTAGTCTTCATAAATGATATCTTGATATACAGTAGAGATGCTCAATATCACGAGAAACACCTCCATCAGGCTTTGACTTTGATAAGAGAGCATAAACTGTATGCTAAGTTTAGCAAGTGTGAGTTCTAGTTACTAGAAGTTTCTTTTCTAGGACATGTAATATCTTCTTCAGGTATTTGTGTTGATCCTTAGAAGGTAGAATCTGTCCTGCAATGGGAACAACCTAAGATACCGACAGAGATACGCAATTTCCTAGGACTAGCAGGATATTACAGGAGGTTCATTAAGAACTTCAGTTCCATAGCTTTACCCCTAACCAAGTTGACCAGGAAGGAGGTTCCTTTTGTCTGGAATGACAAGTGTCAACATTCTTTCCAACTATTGAAAGAAAGGATAACAAGTACACCTGTACTGGTGTTATTAGAGCAAGGGAAGGGGTACACAGTTTTCTGTGATGCATCTAAGAATGGCCTAGGATGTGTGTTGATGTAGGATAAACAAGTGATTTCTTTTTCCTCTCAACAACTTAAGAAACATGAGGAGAATTATCCAACACATGATCTAGAGCTAGCTGCTGTGGTCCATGCGTTGACGATTTGGAGACATTATCTCTATGGAGAAACATTCCAGATTTTCACAGACCATAAGAATCTAAAATATATCTTTTCACAACATGAGTTGAACATGAGACAACACCACTGAATGGAGTTAATCAAGGACTACGATTGTACAATTGATTATCATCCAGGGAAGATTAATGTAGTGGCTAATGCATTAAGTAGGAAATCATCAACGCCGACCCTAGATAAAGCACAGTTGAACTCCTTAGTGTACTTTAAAAGAGATATGCTTATCTCCTTGAGGCAAAACAATGTACAACTTAAGGTATCCTTGTTAGCTGGACTGTCAGCTGAGATGAAAGTAAAACCTACTCTGAGATAGTAGATTAAAGAAGCATAAAAGACTGATATTGTGATTCAACAAATCAAGTCAGAGTATGGTAGTGAGAAATGGGATGGCTTTCATGAGTCTGAGGATCATGTACTCTGTTACCATGGTAGGATGGTAGTACCTGATGCCAATGGTTTAAGGAAATTAGTCTTGGAGGAAGCTCATTCTTTAATGTACATCCAGGGAGCACCAAAATGTATCATAACTTAAAAGAAATGTATTGGTGGCCAGGATTGAAGAAAGATGTAGTTGAGTTTGTTATGCGGTGTCCGGTGTGTCAGTAGGTTAAAATTGAACATCAAAAGCCCACAGGAACAATGCAACCTTTACCCATACTGCAGTGGAAATGGGATCATGTGACCATTGACTTTGTGGTTGGTTTTCCTAGAACAGCCAAAAGTCATGATTCCATTTGGGTGATAGTTGATAGGGTGACTAATTTAGCATATTTTCTTCCTGTCAAAACAACCTACACTACTGAGAAGCTTGCACATATATGCATTGATAAGATAGTGCGTTTACACAGGGTACCAGCTATTATTATTTCTGATAGAGGTCCCCAGTTCACGAGTCCTTTTTGGGAGAGACTCCATAAAGCTTTGGGTACGCAATTAAGGTTTAGTACTTCCTTTCACCCACAGACAGATGGACAATCGGAGAGGAGTATACAAACTTTGGAGGACTTGCTTAGGGCATGTGTCCTTCAATTTGTAGGAAGTTGGGATCTACACCCGAGTTTGATAGAATTTGCTTATAACAATAGCTATCAACACAGTATTGACATGGCACCATATGAAGCTTTATATGGTAGACATTTTAGATCTCTGTTATGTTGGTATGAAATTGGAGAATATCAACATCTGGGTCCTGAGTTAGTGCAATAGAAAACTGAGAAGATTAAAGTAATCCAACAACAGTTAAAGGTTGCATAGGATAGGAAGAAATCTTACGTTGATAAACGATGAAGACCTTTAGAATTCTAAGCATTGGACGGATTGGAAAAGTAGCCTATAAGATGGAATTGCCACCTGAGCTACACAGATTGCACCCAGTGTTTCATATCTCCATGTTGAGAAAGTTTCATCCTGACATAGAGTTAGTTTTGCAACCTATGGAAGTAGAGTTAAATGATGATATCTCATATGTTGAAGGACATGTGTTGATTCTAGACAGAAGAATCAAAAAGATCAAAAAGAAAGACATATGTCTTGTGAAAGTTCTCTGGCATCACCGTGGCATTGAAAAAGCTACGTGGGAGTTAGAGGAAGAGACCAGGAGGAAGTACCCTTCTCTTTTCTCTTGATGATTTTGGGGACAAAATCCCTGTTAGGGGTGGATAATTTGTAACATCCCTGACTTGGGTTATGCCTTAACCATAGATGTTTTGTTTGATAAAGTTAATTATATGATTGATCTTATCTCTTGAAAAGTAATTAAGGCTCAAGAGGAACTTATGTTTCAATTTTAGTCCTTTTTGAATAATGTTGAAATAATGTTTTGCCTGTTTTGGACTAAAGTGCAAATTACCCAAGTTGAGGGGTTAACTTGCAAGTGTTAAATGATAAAATGTTACTCAGGTGTTAAAGAATCATAAGAATGAAAATGATGCAGAGGTATGGCTTGTGGAAGCCTGAGTACCAAGAAAGAACTTGTTGAGCAATGTTTGTTCATTAAAACCTAGTATCGGTGTAATGTGCAAATTACCGAAAACCTAGGGTTCAATATGCAAAATACCACCTCTAAAGAGTCCCTCATGTTTCTTGGAATCATGTGGAGAAAAGAAAATGAGAGGGGCGTCTCATTTGAATCACTTTGGAGGAAAGAGAATCTTGATATTAAAATAATCAAGATTTAAGCATAATTGAAACCCTAATTCAATTTAATGTGAAAATAAATATATTAATGGAAGTGCCCTTCAACCAAAAATGTGATGGTTGAAATTATATAAGTGTGGACGTCTTTGTGCCTTGCAATGGCCACAAAATATCTAAAGTGAGTGGAGAGTCCACTCACATTAGTAAAAGAGAAAGTAATATCCACTAATTTTTGGATATTATTATATTGATTAAGATGCTTAATTTGTTTTCTTTTAATTCATGGATAATGAAGAGGAATTACAATGTGAAGATGATGGATTCGTAAGAAAGGGATTTAGGGGAGTATGTAGCATTAATTTGGGTTATTGGAAGTATTTTACATCACTTTCTCTCTCATTGAATTTTCCTTATAAACACTTCATTTCCAACCCAAATGAAAGGCTTTTTCGATCCTTCTTTCTTTCCTTGCTTTGGTTGAACACAAGGGAGCTAAGGAGAAATATGAGGATGTGCCTCAACCTATAGGTAATCTCCATAGTCATCTTCAACCTTGATTTCATGGTGGAAATCAAATTTCAATGCTTAATTTCTTCTTTTCTCCATTCAATCTTCAACTTTGGCCATTCATTTCACTCAAAGACTTGAAGACGAGCCTTGGGAAGTTGAGAAAGCTTCATTGACCATTGAGGACGTGAATCTTGAAGCTTGGATTCAATTTTGAAGGCGGGTTATATAACTTGAACCCTTAAATGTTATTATTGCATTCAATTCTTCATTAGTTGTTGATCATTTTGTTCTTCTTGAATTTCCTTTGATCAAATTGATAAAATTACCATAAGAATGTCAGTAGATTTTGAAGGATCAAAGCTTTATGATGATGACATCATCTTAAGAACACACCTCAATGAATATCTAGGGCCAAAGGTTTCAGTTTTGAGACTAAACAATCTCAAGATCATTTGGTGAATAAATGGTCTCAAGATCGTTTGACCCCAAACTGTCTCAAGACCGTTTGAGGTCAAACGACCTCAAGACCGTTTAAGGTCAGATGATTTCATGGATTGATGATGATCCAATAGTATTTAATTGAATTAATTCCAAAGGGTTAAACACTTTAAGGTTCCTTGATTTCAAACCCCAGTTCAATTGGGTTCAAAACCCTAATTGATAGTTCAAACGGTTTCATCAAAACATTTGGTAACTAAATGGTTTTCAAGACCATTTGGATAGGTTGACTGAATGGAGGTGTTGACCAAATGGTGGTGTTGACTGTTTGGGAGGAGTTGACCATTTTATGTTGAACGGTTTCAAACCGTTAGGGTTTGAACGGTTTCAAAACTGTTTCATGACCTAGGGTCTAAGACCGTTTGGATGTCTAAATGGTTTCAAACCATTTGAAGGATTGGATTAAGACTATTTGGTGAGGAAACAATTTCCAAACCATTTGATATGAAACAATCTTAATACCATTTGAAGGTCTAAGTGAAAGATCGTTTGAAGGTCCAAGTACAAGATTGTTTGAAGGTCTAAAGTTCAAATCATTTCAGTGAATCAATTCATGTAAGGACCATTAACCCTTCAATCAAAGTTCATTCAATCTAATCAAGTTTGGATTAATTAACATCATTAGAAAGGATGAGAGAGGGGGACTGATGTGAGGATTTTGAGTCGCTTTTATAGGCTAGTTTCATATGTGTTTTATGCGATTATTGGTCATTTTCATGGTTAATACTGCATGATTCATTTCCTTCAGCCTATAATCTCATTATGCATCAAATTTAAGTTATTTTATCTCAATTTGTATGAATGATCATATTTATCAAAGTTGATTCGAGTTTATCTTTGTTTTTCAGGTATAACGAATATATGCAGCCGTTGATACCATCGACAGGCTGTCGATAGTATCGACAGGACCATAGAGAGGTGTCCGCAGAAGAGAAACATGGGTGGATATCATCGACCATGAAGTAGATGGTAGCGAGACGTCGTAGTGAGCCAGATTTCTAGAAGTTGATACTATCGACCCAGGAGTCGATACTATCGACCTTGTCTCAGTAGAATCAATTTCAATGTCGTATTCTACAAAAACACGACGCCTAAAGGGTCGATACCATCGACCCATAAGTCGATGGTATCGAGATCATGTCAAAGCAAATGTAGAAAAGCAAGGGACCGCCAGTGCCCAGGTGGGTCGATACCATCGACCCACCATCGATGGTATCCACACCGTCAGATCAGGTTCTGCTAAAAATCTTGTCTTATCACACGGTGGTGATTTTTTAACGACCTAAAGTGGTGTATATACCTAATTACGGCAGCCCTAAGCCACCTATCACGTCATTAGCCACTGCAAGAGTCTCAAGGAGAGGAGAAGAGGAAGAAAGGAGCCAGAGCTACGCACCGATCATTCCAGAGGCTGCAGAAGGAGTTTTCCACCGTCGAATGGTTGTAGAATGCTCATCCTACGCTGAGGAATGCCCGGATCTCCTCCGTTCAGGGGTTACTTCATATCTATCCACATTTTCTCCATGTCTCCTCTTTCCTTCACCATGTTTTCTACGGAGATGAACATGCGGGGCTAATCCCCTTTGTCTTTAGGACCAGGAGTAGCATGGGGGATCGTTGTATGATATTTTTACCATAGTTTATCATAATTTGTCTCTAAAATTCATGGTATGTTATCGTTTTCTCTATTATATCATTGTACTTGATCACCATAATGGTAATCCAATACCTATATTTGCTTTTGACGAAGAATTAATGGTTGAAAAGAAAGGATTAACACATTAGTCAACAAATCTTTTAGAAAAGGTGATGTACGACTAATGGTGGAAACCTTTAGACCTATCTTTCATGTACTTTAGCTAAGGCATAGGTTACTACTGACGTGGAACTGACTTAGACTAAAGTAGTGAATTGTATTGCGGAAGCGAGCAATTCTAATTCCAGGCCACTACCCGAATTAAGAGACATTTCAAGGCAATTGTGTAAAACCTAATGCAACGAGAACCCGCAGTGAAACCGCAATCCTAAATATTTCATTTAAATTTATTAAACCAAACATTTAATTGATTGCTTTATTTTATTTTGTTTTTATTTTATTTTTCAAAACAACTCTCAAAATTTTAAAACCGATCAAGCTGATCGAGAGTAGTTAATAGTAGTCTACTGAGAATTCCGTTTCTCTGAGTTCGACTCGTGCCTCACAAGGCCTATATTACAATGACCCATGCACTTGCATTTTACGCACGGTAAAATCGTGTCATGTTTTTGGCACCGTTGTCCGGGAAACGACAATTGTCGGCACTACGAGTGCTATAAGCAGCCACTCTAGGCCACTTTTTCTTTTTATTTACACTTTTAATTCTTGCAATTGATTGTCTATCTTTCAAATTTTATATTTGTCAAGCACTGTACTTAATTAAATCTATCATTTTGTAGGTACCAATGCATGGTGCGAACACATAGCACAGACTACGCACAGTCATCACCAGAGGTCCCACCTTCAGGATCAGATGACAAGGACAACTACATTCAGAATCAACCTGAGAGAGTCAATTCAGATTCTGAACCAGAAGAAATGGCTGAAGAAAAGATGATATGGGAGAAGATCAAGGCGTCTTCTTCTTCTGCGTCAAAAGGGCCGATCAAGAGGCAGGCAATCAACATCCCTACTTATAAAATTGATCCGACACTGATCAATATGGTTAAATCTCAAGCTTTTCATGGGCTGAAGAACGAAGACCCAGTGGCCCACATAAGTACTTTCGTGGAGAACTGTGACATGATCAAGATCGATTGATTTCTACAGGAGGCCCTTTATTTGAAACTGTTCCCCAACTCTCTTGTAGGAAATGCAAGAGAGTGCCTGCACAATCTGGATGATGAAATCGTGGAGACATGGGATCAAATGATCGAGGTCTTTTTCGAGTGGTTCTTCCCACCTGAGAAGACCAATGATCTAATCAGGAAAATTCACAATTTCAGCCAGAACGCGGGAGAAACTTTTTTAGAGACTTGGGAACGATTTCAGATAATGCTGAGAAGATGCCCACATCATGGGTTGGACAAAGAAAAACAAGTGAATATCTTCTACTTTTCTCTAAATGAGCATGACAGAAGAAACCTAGATTCAGCAGGCTCAGGTTTCTTCTTGAACAACACAGATACGAGGTGTTGGGAGATCTTAAAGAATATGGCCAAGAAATAGTCCTGGGGTGCTAGAGATGCATCGGAGCAAGCCAGATCTGTAGGGGATGCTAAAGCCATCAAAGAACTGAATGACAAGATGGATTTGATTGCAAAGTGACTTCTGGCAAAAGAAGATGAGGGGTTTGATGATGAGGCACAAATAAAATTCATACGTCAGCAACAAGGATACAGAAATAACGACTACTCGTGGAGGAAGGATAAAAAGTTTTCATGGAAGGATCCAAACAACTTATTGCAGGACCCGGATGCTAAGCCACAACCCACGGTGGAGGATAAGAGCAATGAATTGCTCAATCAGGTAATAAAGTAGAATCAAGAGCTCATGAGAACGTTTGGCCAAAAAATCAAGCAGCAGGGTCAATTTATGAACCAGTTTGGACAAACTCTTCAAAGTCATGGGGCTCAGATGAGGACTCTGGAGACATCTATATCACAGATGGTAGCTGAAATAGCAAGTCTAAAGAAGCCTACAGTGCAAGGATTTTTGGGAAATATAAATGTTCCAGGAGGGAATCACCAGGCTAAAGCAATTTTACTGAGGAGTGGAAAGAAACTCCTAAACCCTGGAGCCGATGAACCAAGTATCCCACCGCCAAAAGATAATGGTGAGCCCACTGTGGATATTGAAGTGGTAGAGACAGTTGAAGAGGATGCAGAGAAGGCCACAGAGGAGCCTATTGCAGAGAAGGAGAAGGATAACATGACACCATATGTGCCACCACATCAGAGGGCACATGTCATCCCCGTTCCTTACCCTAACAGTCTCAAAGAAAAGAAAGTGGATGCACAGTTTAAGAAATTTCTGGATAGTTTTAGAAAACAATATGTGAATATTCCTTTATTGGAGGCAATTGAGAAAATACACTCATACGGTAAATTCTTGAAAGAAATAATTACCAAGAAGAGGAAGATCCGTGATACAGAAGTGGTGGTGCTCAAGGAGTAGGTTAGCACTTTCATTTTGGGTAAACTACCGCCAAAGAGACAAGATCCAGGTAGCTTCAACATCTCCTATTATATTGGAAAGGTAAAATTCGGCGAGGCATTATGTGATTTCGAGGAAAGTATCAACTTGATGCCCCTCTCTACATTCAAGAAGATTGGGTTAAAGGAATCTCGACAAAGCAATATGACAATTCAACTGGCACACAACTCCGTGGTGAAACCGTATGGTATTTGCGAGGATGTTTTAGTCAAGGTTGATAGATTTGTGTTCCAAACTAGTTTTGTGGTCATGGAGATGCAGGATGAGAAAGGAAATGAACTTCTTTTGGGAAGACCTTTTCAAGCCACCGCTGACATGATACTTGAGATGGGTAGAGGCTGGTTGACGATGGGTATAGCTGATGATAGATTTGAAATACTCATGCCACCGAACCCAAAGAAGCTGCAAACAAATGAACTATGTCATAAAATCAAACACTTTGATCACAACATATCTCTATATCTTAGGAAGCCATTTCTTGATATGGCTCATGTATTGACTAAGGTTGATAAGGGAACAATCGCAGTAGACATCATGGAGCATACGAAGGTAATTTCTCTTGTAAAAGCAGTGGGTTATCCTGAGGATGAAGAAGAAGAAGTTTCTCCATCTGCAGAGGATGAGGTTATAGTACCCTCCATGTGTGACTCATACCCGCAATTGCCCCTTGAGCCATGTTTGTTCAACTTGATGGAAGATTGGATGAAAAATACTTCACTTCAAGAATGTGTGAAAATGCTTCATATGCTTCTGTGCTACTATGCTAAGCACTACAAAGATCTGGGACCGCTGCCGCCACCTCTTCAATCTTCCTTGGTCAGCCCGCCTGAATTGGAACTTAAGCCATTACCCCCCTCATGTAAAGTGCATCTTCTTGGCAAATAATGAGAAGCTCCCTGTAATCATATCGGCATATCTGAGTGCTGATGAGGAAGAGCAGTTAATGGTTGTGTTGAATAACCGCTGTGGTGAATTTTGGTGGTCCATTTCTGACATCAAGGGGATTTCCCCTACTCTTTGCCAGCACAAGATTTGGCTTGTAGAAGGATCCAAGTTAGTGATTCAGCCACAACATTGACTCAATCCTAGCATGATGGAGGTCGTTAAGAAGGAAGTGATCAAGCTCCTTTCGGCGGGCATCATCTATGCCATTTCAGACTCGACATGGGTAAGCCCCACACAGGTAGTCCCTAAAAAGGGGGGAATTACTGTCACTCAAAATTTAAGGAATGAACCTATCACCACCCGATTGGTAACCAGGTAGCGTGTTCGCATCGATTACCACTGCTTGAATTCCGCTACCCTCAAAGACCACTTTCCTCTTCCATTTATTGATCAGATTTTAGAGCGACTGGCTGGCCGCTCTCATTTTTGTTTCTTGGATGGCTATTTCGATTACAATCAGATCTCTATTGATCCTAAGGACCAAGAGAAGTCTACCTTCCCTTGTCCTTACAGAACCTTTGCTTATCGCCAAATGTCATTTGGTTTGTGCAATGCATCAACCACTATTCAGTGTTGCATGCTCGCTATTTTCTCGGATATGGTGGAGCGCTATTTAGAGGTGTTTATGGACAACTTTTCTATCTATGGTGTGTCGTTTGAAGAATGTTTACACGATCTCGATAAAGTCTTGCAAAGATGTGAGAACACACATTTGGTCCTCAATTGGGAAAAGTTCCATATGATGGTGAATGAGGGCATAGTGCTTGGACACAAGGTGTCCAGTAAGGGGCTGGAGGTAGATCTAGTAAAGATTGAGGTTATTTCCAAACTACCTCCACCAAATTTGGTGAAAAGGGTGCGGAGTTTCCTTGGTCACACTGAGTTTTATCGCCGTTTTATCAAGGATTTTTCGAAAATAGCCAAGCCTCTTTTAGAATTGCTTGAAAAAGATGTAGTTTTTGATTTTAATGATAAATGTTTGCATGATTTTTAAGTACTCAAAGAAAAATTGATTTCTATACCAATTGTTCAAACATTAGATTGGACTAATCCATTTGAGCTTATGTGCGATGCGCCCGATTTTGCCATTGGGGTTGTTCTTAGGCAGCGTCTTGAGAACAAACCTACAGTAATCTTTTATGCATCCAAAACTTTAAATGATGCGCAACTCAATTATACCACTACTGAGAAGGAACTACTGGCCGTGGTTTTCGCTTTCGAAAAATTTAGGAAATATCCAGTGGGTTCGAGGGTTGTGGTGTGGACTGATCATGCTGCCATAAAATATTTGATGGAGAAAAAAGATGCTAAACCTAGATTGATTAGGTGGATTTTATTCTTGCAAGAATTAGATATTGAAATTAAAGATAAGGATGGCATTGAGAATGTGGTTGTGGACCACTTATCTTGGTTAGAGTGGGTTGATGAGAAGGATACTAATATACCCATTACTGAGACTTTTCCAGATGAACAAATTCTTTCAATTCAATCGTCGGATCTGTGGTTTTCGCATATTGTAAATTACCTTGCATGTAAGGAAATCCCAGATGATTGGACCTATCAAGAGAAAAAAAGGTTTTTCCACTCTTCAGGATATTATTTTTGGGATGACCCTATCTTGTTGAGAAAATGTAGGGATGTAATCTTGCGTAGGTGTGTGCCAGAGTATGAACATGAGAGTGTGCTTAGTCAATGTCACACATTGCCTACCAGCGGTCATCACGTGAGCGGAAGGATGGCGGCCAAGGTGCTCGAGAGTGTCCTTTACTAGCCTATGCTTTTCCGATACGCTTACGACTATGTAAGGTGATGTAATTCATGTCAAAGGGTAGGTAATATATCAAAGCGGCAAGAGATGCCCCTCACTATATTCCAAGAAGTCGAGGTGTTCGATCTGTGGGGTATTGATTTCATGGGACCCGTTGTGTCCTCCAACTCCAATTTGCACATCTTGCTTGTTGTTGATTATGTATCGAAGTGGGTGGAGGCAATACCCACAAGGACTAATGATTCTGTAGTAGTGTGTAGGTTTGTGAAAGATCATATTTTCTATAGGTTTGGTGTGCCAAGGATGATCATCAGTGATGGTGGAACCCACTTCACAAATCAAAAATTAACTGCACTACTGAGTAAATACAAGGTCAAGCACAATATAGGCACCCCATATCACCCACAAATGCAAGGCCAGGTGGAAGTGTCGAACAGAGAAATTAAGAAGATACTGGAGGACACCGTGGCCTCGTCAAGAAAGAACTAGAGTACGTTGTTGTCAGATGCACTATGGGCATACAGGACATCATTTAAAACACCTATAGGCACTATGCCTTTTAGGTTGGTTTACGGTCGGGCCTGTCATCTACCGGTAGAGTTTATATCTTGTTGATTTTTGAGTTTATGTTGGTTCCTTTATCTTGTTAATTGTTCATGTTTGCTAAGCTTTACGCTTCCGCATTTTGTCTTTGGTATACGTTTGGTTCATGGGACTGGGATTCCGAGAATCTAATGTATATATGCAATCTTGTTGTTAATCAGGTTTGGCATGTGGCTAGATGGTGAAAGATGTGTTAAGTTAAGAATCTCTGAATCAGGTACGGGCCTTATCTAGTTATATGACTACCACTTTCTTGCTTTAAAAGACATATATTATATTCTTGTTTGTCTATTTGCTCAAATATTGCCATGTAGTATTGCTATGTCATACTTGATGTTTGCCTCATTGGTTTTATAACTTGAACACATATATGTACAAAACTCCATTATAATATTGTTGATAAAGGGTTAACTCTTGGTGATGTCCTTGAGGTCCCTCTTGTATAAAAGGGTTAGCTAAGCTTGAGCACCCTTACGGACCCTTCCGACGGGAAGTTGGTCAAAGGCCTTAAATATGTTTGATATTGTTGGTATAATGGAGTGAAATGACATAAAATATGATTTTGCATTTGTTAAAAAATTGAGATGTTTATTCTTATTTGTTTAGTCTTGAAATCTTTTCAAAATTATGCAAAGATTATATATATATTTGTATCTTTTTGCCCCGTACTTAACACCTCGTGTGTTGACTCTTTTCTCGTATGTTGTTTTTAGGTTCAGAGATGGCTAGAAAGATGATGGGCTTGGTGAGAGATGCTAGGTGTACTTATTGTAAGATCCAGATTTAGTGCACATGAATGATGTCACACCCCGATCTCGCATTTCTCACTAATCACGAGATTAGGGCGCGACGGAGGGATTACACACAAGCCAACCCACTTTGAGATTTTAAAATATTTTCAAGACATTAAAAAGATAATCTGATTTATGCTGTAAACTAAATCTAAACAAACTGCGGAAGCATTTTTATTAAACTGACTAACAATATGAATAGAGTCTACAGCATATTACATTGATCAACATAAAATAAATCATGAAAGTTATTTTACACCTTTATACACATTCTCTCTCACCCACACCATGTCCCAAAGATCGAGGGGAAAGGACTAAGAGACCTCTAACTAGACTAACTACAAACCTTCTATAGACTAGGCGTTAGGATGAAACGATCCTTCCGATTCCTGTTGCTGATGCTGACCTGAAAATGTTTGAGTAGAGGAATGAGCCTACTCACTCAGTGAATAGCATTTCATTTAGCTATCACTAAACAACTCTTCAAGTTTATAAAATTGAAATAAACATAAATACAGTACAAGCATGGCAGTTCTAATGACATAGCAGATTACAGAATATAATCGCATTTCTATGCAACAACAGATAATTTAAACCAATAAACAGATATAATGAATTGGCACAAAAGTTCGGATACCTTAATTTACTGTGATCCTATATGATTACATATTTATATTATTATGCCCCAAACATATGCAGCGCACTCTACATATGAAGATCTGTAGCGAACTATGATCCCACCGTACAAGACTTAGCGACACACCCGGGAAATGCTAAGTCTGACTTCTCGTCCTGGTATGCACAGGACTTTCAGGCTCTCTGGCCTCCTCTGCACTCACCATGAGTGCTCTGGACTCCTCCCACAACCTGTAGTGCACATTCGGAGGGTCTGGGTTACCACCATGACACACGCACGAATTATTGTTGAATAACCCCTATTTACCCCAGTGCCACCGTGACACACACACGGATTATTGTTGAACACTGTCTATCTGCCCTCGTGCCACCGTGACACACGCACGGATTATTGTTGAACACGAGCACCGACCATCTAGACACACGCTAGGTAGGTCATTTCACCCCAAAGGTACAGACCGCGCAATGGGGTTCTACGGTGTTGGGGCACCTAAGTCTATTAACTGATTAAAATATAACCATTTTAACAAGAATATCACATTTCATGCTCATTTCAAGTTTTCAATGAATCAATCATACCCTATTATGCGTATTACACCGTTTAAGAGTCATACCAACTGATACTGAAGCAAATAAGCATTTAAAATGAGTTAACTAATGATTTCTGAATGAACTACTACTCACTGTATTGAAACTCAGCCGACCAATCTGAGAACTCGGCCGATTGGCTGGAAACTCGGCCGATCAGCCTGCAACTCGGCTGATCAAAACCCTGCTCGATTTCCTTATAAAGGAAACTCGGCCGAATCATACCTAATTCGGCCAACCAAAACAATGATCCTGCAATAAAACAACAACTAGCTTCATTACCTAAAAGAAAATCTACACATGGCTCGATCTAAAGCTAAACCTTGGCTTAAGCTACGGATTCTAGTTCTATCCTCATAACTGAGCCCCGTGCCAGTCTTACCTTGCTCTATTGTGTGTCAATCGGTCTCCAATTTGAACCAGTTGCTAACAGCTTCCTCTATCTTCACGAACAGGTTGAAGATGATGTCTGTTCTTGGTGCTAGACGCAGCTATGGCTGCGGATTTTGCTCTGGATCCATGACCGAGCTCCATGGCAAGCTCCCCTTGCAGCTTCGTGTACCCAAGAGGGCTCTTGGCCGGCCGCCATAGCTGCAGCAGCTACTGGCCGCAGCTACAGGGCGCCGCCCTAGCTGTTGGTCGCGGCTGGGCATGGAACGGGAGGGGAAGGGAAGAGGAGTGGAGGAAGAAGAAGTGTAGAAATCTAGGCGTGGCTGGTCGGAGCTGAAGGCCGAAGGAATCGCCCCATGATCGCCCCCTCCTAAGCGCCGCACTGTCGGCTACTGTTCTATTGGCCGACTGAAGGTGAAGATAAGCAAGAGAATGGAAAATAAAAGAAAAAGAAAAGGGTTTATAACCCGGATTTGGAGAAATTACAACTTAAACCCTAGAAACTAAAAAGGTCACAACGTGTGGCTCGTAGGTCCGATTTGGACAATTCTTCTTGCAACATTTCAAGCACGGAATTCTCTATAACCTCAAAGCACAAAACATGCTAAATGGATTGTTTCTTTGGATCAAAGCTCCAATTGCAACTTGTGTACTTACTTCAACTTAATTAACTTAATTATTAACACTACAATTATCATTAATTGCCTCAGAGGTTTCAATCTCAACCATTGATTCACATATTAACTTATTTGACTAACCATAATATTTAATTTGATACTCAACACTAATTGAGGTGTTTCACGTAATTCGAGGTATTTATTGGCTAACCCTGATATGGGTCGTAACAATCTCCCTCCCTTATAAGAATTTCGTCCCGAAATTCCTAAAAGAGAAAAGGAAATTTGTTACGCATATCTATCCCAAAACTCCCATGTGGCTCCCTCTAGGTCGTAGTTTCTCCACAAAACCTTCTCTAAGGGTATCTCATGATTCTTGTGTTCCTTGATCCTCAGATCAGCTATTTGTATTGGTCCCTCAACATAGGACACATCTGATCTAATTCCAGATCAAACCACAAAACATTGTCTTTGTAGAATTGTTATAACAGTATCTCAATTTATGGTAATTACTGAGAAATTATCATACTATACATGCAGACAAACTAGAATTCTTAAATAAACAGAATGCATGTCAATTTGGTACTAAAATAAAATCATGCAATTTAACTGTTAAACATCATCACATCTCATAATGAAAATTGATATCAAAATACTTGATTCATCGTACACCCTATCCTTAGGGTTTCATTTGCCTTATTCTTTCATCACATGCCAACACCCTACTCTTAGGGTTATCTCATTCACTAGTCACATGGCAACACCCTTCTCTTAGGGTTATCTCATCTGTTTGATTGCAATTCAAATCACGATACGGTATCATTCTAAAATTGGCAGAGCAGTATATTCAAAATCATTGTAATTACTGAGTAATCTTTATATCATACATGCAGGTAAATTTAAAATTCATAAATATCCCAAACTCAAATCAATTTCGACACATACATACTGAATTCATGTAATTGAACATCTTATTACACCAATAAGAGTAATTTACTTCACCTATAAGAAACCATCTGTAATATTTATCAATTATCTGAAATTTCTCAAAGAACGTGTACATTAACTCCAATCCTGGTTTGGGCATCACATAACTCAATTAAGAGTTATTTTCGTATCATAACACAAATATTTAAAAGTACTTAAGAATTTCTAATGATGTCTCAGAGAAACGTGCCAATTCATGTAGATTTTAAGCCATACACATTAACATAATAGGAAGCATGCAATTAGGTTTATTTACATATTTTAACGCTATCTTACTATCTTGAAATCATGCATATAATGGTTTACTAAATCTGTATTGTCTGGGTTTATACCCAAACCGTACCATTATCAGTTGTGTATTTCTGAACTCAACATTCATACTAAGCAAACTCTATAAGACTTAAATGTTCATCCCTACTTCCACTGAAAAGCAAAACACATGCTCTCAGCATGTCCTTAAGAGTCTGAATGGTCCTCTCAGACTGACCATCCATCAACGGTTGAAAAGTTTATATTGAATCTTAACTTTGTGCTCGAAGCACGATGCAACTGTTTCCACAACCTAGATGTGAACTTAGGATCCCAATATGATATGATTGAAACTGGATTACCAGGCAACCTAATTATTTCATTCATGTATATCTTGGTCAAGTTTCGAGACATCAAAGGTTGACTTAATATGAAGAAAGCGAGCAGACTAAATTAGTCTATCCACAATCATTCATATTGAGTCATAACCTCTAGGTGTCTTGGGCAACCCTATCACAAATCTATTGTGATACGTTCCCATTCCCATTCAGGCATAGAAAAAGATTACAAGGTAGCTATAGATTTCCTAGGGTTCAGCCTTAACCTACTGGCACACACTACTTTTAACCACATACTCAGCTACATCCTTCTGCATATCTGACCATCCGTTTCAACTACTTGAGATTCATATACATCTTAGTGTTTCCTGAAAGTATAGCATTCATTAATACATGCACTTCCATAAGAATATTTTCTTTCAGTTCACTATCTCGAGGTACACACAACATGTCATGCTAATACAACACCTTATCATCTAAAAACTTAAATTCTGGTCTCTTTTCCTCGTATCATGTCATGCATGGTCTGGTTTAAATCACTATCACCCTCTTGTAGTTCCTTGATCTGATCATAAGAAGTAGGCTTAACTTACATTTGTACAATCAAATCACTTTGTGTTATCACTCCTAAGTCTAAGTTCAGCTTCCACATTTCTACTAACAGGTCTCCATTGAAACATGTCATAGAGAATGCATTAACTGTTGAACTTGACTTTCTGCTGAAAACATCAGCCACCACATTCTCTTTACCAGGGTGATAATCTATTGTCACATCATAAAGATAGTGACGCCATGTCTTAAAAACATGAACTACATCAGCTATCTTTAGATCATCTATCGGATAATACTCTGCATTCTATGCTACTTTCTTATTGTTACATTTCAATTTTATGTTTTACTCTTTTCTCGAAGTCATTTCATGTTGTTCATGTACCGTTCAGATTAGCTACCTATAAACCCTAGATCACTATCACTGCCAGATTACTTTACATAGAACAAATCTCAAGGTCTTATTTTATAAAGATACTAGTATTCAAGGTTAAATCACTAGTAATATCCCTTGAACTACTACAACTCAAATCATTCTAGGGTTTGGTCCTTATCAGTAACATAGCATTATTTTGTGCGGGTGTGGTCGATTATATAAATCAATTTGAGTTGCTTGGGTCAATAGCATATTAATCCAACACTCAACTTTAATTATATTGGCTGAAAATTCAGTTTTCACAATAGTTTCTGTAATTCGTTTATTAAATAGCTAACAGAAGCTCCAAAAATTCTGGAAATTTTATATGTTATACCTAATGAAGTTTCAGACCTCCAATAAAAATTTGAAATAAGTTATAATTACCAATAAATAATTAAAAATCAAACAGTGCACTGCTATATTGCAGTCTGCAGCAGATTCGGTCGAGTTGTAAACTCGGCCGACACCCTCACTGTATAGATCAAAAGTCATTCAAAAATTACGCCAATTTAAAAGAGTGTTTAAAATTGTGTTTTTAAAGCACAGTTAAAATTTGAGATCAATTGGATATATCAATAAAAAGATATAATTCAATTACCACACTGCTATATCATTCAGAAAATGTGATTGGTCGAGTTTGAAACTCGGCCGATAAACAAGTCAGAACATTCTTCAAAAATTCTGATATTTTACAATGTTGTTTACATTTTATATATCCAAATCATATCCAAATTTTAGCTAAATCAAAGTTACACATAAAATAATAAAAATCATTTACTGAGACACTTTACTTATCAAATTTGTGTTTATGTATCATCAAAACCCTATTTTGGGCCGATTAGGGTCTATGCTTCTCAAACCCTAAATCTCAAGACAAAAGAACATTTAGACTTCTTATCATAGTTAAAACATCCTAGTGTATATACATTCTCACTATGTTATGGGTCTAATTCATCCAGAGTCTACTCTTATTTTATTGTTAATAGGAGTCATTAGATCCCAGTAACGCATCCTGCTAGCCGGACCAGGCCGAACCTGTAGTCCTGAAGCCAAGAGATACTCGGGATTAATCTACCCCTATTAATCTTAAACATGTGGAATGAATATACACTTAGGGCAACTCATTTAAACATAATTTTGGGTCTACTTTAATACAAAGAAAACAAACATTAAACTTTTCACTTCATGACACAACAATATAAAAGAATCTTATTTGCTTTACAAACTAAAAATTCTAATTTTATGCATATAAAAGCATTTCTAGTGATCTTTAAATCAAATAAGCAATAATAGACAAGAGTTGAATCACATCTTATATGTGATCTCTTATTTCTACATTAATTTCTTATCTCATAACCCTAAGATTTCTAGGGTTTCTCTCTAGCCCATCCTTCCTCTGCATACCTGGCCAGGGCATCCAGAGAAGAACATACAGAGTAGCTTGATACTGGTCAATCTAAGTATTCAGACACCTGGCCAGGGTATCTAAACACTCAGACCTTCCAGAGCTAAGACTCCTCATTTATTATTCGTCTCACTTATAACTTTATCTTTTGACCTTAATGATTCTTAACGACTCAACTTAAACTCTTTACTTGGTTCTCGTGACCACATCCTTTTCCTGCCATCTATAATAGTATAACAGAACACTTCCTGTTAGAAAATTACAGACAGAAGAAAAACTCTTAAACCTTAATCCTATTGGTCTCTTATTGCCCCCTGACCTTGACTTAGAGTATTCATATACTCAACCTATGCTCTGATACCAAGCTGTCACACCCCGATCTCGCATTTCTCATTAATCACGAGATTAGGGCACGACGGAGGGATTACACACAAGCCAACCCACTTTGAGATTTTAAAATATTTTCAAGACATTAAAAAGATAATCTGATTTATGCTGTAAACTAAATCTAAACAAACTGCGGAAGAATTTTTATTAAACTGACTAACAATATAAACAGAGTCTACAGCATATTACATTGATCAACATAAAATAAAGCATGAAATTTATTTTACATCTTTATACACATTCTTTCTCACCCACACCATGTCCCAAAGATCGAGGGGAAAGGACTAAGAGACCTCTAACTAGACTAACTACAAACCTTCTATAGACTAGGCATTAGGATGAAACGATCCTTCCGATTCCTGTTGCTGATGCTGACCTGAAAATGTTTGAGTAGAGGAATGAGCCTACTCGCTCAGTGAATAGCATTTCATTTAGCTATCACTAAACAACTCTTTAGGTTTATAAAATTGAAATAAACATAAATACAGTACAAGCAGGGAAGTTCTAATGACATAGCAGATTACAAAATATAATCGCATTTCTATGCAACAACAGATAATTTAAACCAATAAACAGATATAATGAATTGGCACAAAAGTTCGGATACCTTAATTTACTGTGATCCTATATGATTACATATTTATATTATTATGCCCCAAACATATGCAGCGCACTCTACATATGAAGATCTGTAGCGAACTACGATCCCACCGTACAAGACTTAGCGACACACCCGGGAAATGCTAAGTCTGACTTCTCGTTCTGGTCTGCACAGGACTCTCAGGCTCTCTGGCCTCCTCTGCACTCACCATGAGTGCTATGGACTCCTCCCGCAACCTGTAGTGCACAGTCGGAGAGTCTGGGTTACCACCGTGACACACACACGGATTATTGTTGAATAACCCCTATTTACCCCAGTGCCACCGTGACACACGCACGGATTATTGTTGAACACTGTCTATCTGCCCTCGTGCCACCGTGACACACGCACGGATTATTGTTGAACACGAGCACCGACCATCTAGACACACGCTAGGTAGGTCGTTTCACCCCAAAGGTACAGACTGCGCAATGGGGTTCTACGGTGTTGGGGCACCTAAGTCTATTAACTGATTAATATATAACCATTTTAACAAGAATATCACATTTCATGCTCATTTCAAGTTTTCAATGAATCAATCATACCCTATTATGCGTATTACACCGTTTAAGAGTCATACCAACTGATACTGAAGCAAATAAGCATTTAAAATGAGTTAACTAATGATTTCTGAATGAACTACTACTCACTATACTAAAACTCGGCCGACCAATCTGAGAACTCGGCCGGTTGGCTGGAAACTCGGCCGATCAGCCTGCAACTCGGCCGATCAAAACCCTGCTCGATTTCCTTATAAAGGAAACTCGGCCGAATCATACCTAATTCGGCCAACCAAAACAATGATCCTGCAATAAAACAGCAACTAGCTTCATTACCTAAAAGAAAATCTACACATGGCTCGATCTAAAGCTAACCCTTGGCTTAAGCTACGGATTCTAGTTCTATCCTCATAACTGAGCCCCGTGCCAGTCTTACCTTGCTCTATTGTGTGTCAATCAGTCTCCAATTTGAACCAGTTGCTAACAGCTTCCTCTATCTTCACGAACAGGTTGAAGATGATGTCTGTTCTTGGTACTAGACGTAGCTATGGCTGCGGATTTTGCTCTGGATCCATGACCGAGCTCCATGACAAGCTCCCCTTACAGCTTCGTGTACCCAAGAGGGCTCTTGGCCGGCCGCCATAGCTGCAGCAGCTACTGGCCGCAGCTACAGGGCGCCGCCCTAGCTGTTGGTCGCGGCTGGGCATGGAACGCGAGGGGAAGGGAAGAGGAGTGGAGGAAGAAGAAGTGTAGAAATCTAGGCTTGGCTGGTCGGAGCTGAAGGCCGAAGGAATCGCCCCATGATCGCCCCCTCCTAAGCGCCGCACTATCGGCTACTGTTCTATCAGCCGACTGAAGGAGAAGATAAGCGAGAGAATGGAAAATAAAAGAAAAAGAAAAGGGTTTATAACCCGGATTTGGAGAAATTACAACTTAAACCCTAGAAACTAAAAAGGTCACAACTTGTGGCTCGTAGGTCCGATTTGGACGATTCTTCTTGCAACATTTCAAGCACGGAATTCTCTATAACCTCAAAGCACAAAACATGCTAAATGGATTGTTTCATTGGATCAAAGCTCCAATTGCAACTTGTGTACTTACTTCAACTTAATTAACTTAATTATTAACATTGCAATTATCATTAATTGCCTCAGAGGTTTCAATCTCAACCATTGATTCACATATTAACTTATTTGACTAACCATAATATTTAATTTGATACTCAACACTAATTGAGGTGTTTCACGTAATTCGAGGTATTTATTGGCTAACCCTGATATGGGTCGTAACAAATGACTTGTACCTTGACTCTGGAAATATGTAACTGAATTCATGAATATAATGCATTTTGTATAATTTACACTTGTTGAATGTTGAGACTGTGTTGGTGCCTTTATCTTGTTATTTGTTCATGTGTGCTAAGCTTTACGCTTCCGCATATCGCCTTTGATAAATGTTTGGTTCATGGGGCTGGGATTCCGGTTCTGTGATAGTAAATCATCTCATTGCCCAAGATTGGGATTTCATGCACTATAACCCAAAATTAGGGTTTTACATACCTTCACCCTACATTAGGGTTAGGTTTTCAAATTAGTGTTTCACATAATATTACATATCATTACCCAAGATTAGGGTTTCAGATCACATCCCTGTATTAGGGTTTCTTATAATATCATTACCTTGAATTGATGTTTCTTATAACATTTCCCCATAATTAGGGAATTCATGTAGATTTACTCGAAATTAGGGTTTTCATGAAGCATCCTCTTAAATTAGGGTTTTTCATAAAAATACCCTGAATTAGAATTTCTCATATCATCACCCTAGATTAGGGTTACACCATCACCCTAGATTAGGGTTTTGCCTAGCTTTACCCTAAATTAGGGTTAGGGTTCATCAACCTTCTTGATTAGGGTTTCATGATCTCTTTATCAAGGATCAAACCCTAATTACATAATTATTCATGTTGAAAGTATTGAGGATTAATAACCACATGATTCTCACTCATGTATGAGTCCCTGAAACGATTTTACCGTGCGTAAAATGCAAGGGCACGCATCAATGTAATATAGGCCTTGTGAGGCACAAGTCGAACTCGGGGAAAAAAAATTCTCGGTAGACTACTATTAACTACTCGTGATAAGCTAGACCGGTTTTAAAAGTTTGAGAGTTGTTTTGAAAAAGAAAATAAAAACAAAACAAAATAAAACAATCAATTAAATGTTTGGTTTAAGCAATTTAAATGAAATCTTTAGGATTGCAGTTTCACCGTGCATTCTCGTTGCATTAGGTTTGACACAATTTCCATGAAATGTCTCTTAATTCGGGTAGTGGCCTGGAATTAGAATTTCTTGCTTCTGCGATACAATTCACTACTTTAGTCTAAGTCGGTTCCATGTCAGTAGTAACCTATGCCTTAGCTAAAGTGCATGAAAGATAGGTCTAAAGGTTTCCAACATTAGTCGTACATCACTTTTTCCAAGAGATTTGTTGACTAATGTGATAATCGTTTCTTTTCAACCATTAATTCTTCGTCAAAAGCAATTAAAGGTATTGGATTACCATTATGGTGATCAAGTACAATGATATAATAGAGGAAACGATAACATACCACGAATTTTAGAGACAAATTATGATATACTATGGTAAAAATATCATACAACGATCCCCCGGGCTACTCTCAATCCTAAAGACAAAGGGGATTGGCCCCGCATGTCCATCTCAGTAGAAAACATGGTGAAGGAAAGAGGAAACATGGAGAAAACATGGATAGATATGAAGTAACCCCTAAATGGAGGAGATCCAAGCATTCCTTGACGTAGGATGAGAATTCTACAACCTTCTCGTGGTGGAAAACTCCTTCTGCAGCCTGTGGAATGATCGGTGCATAACTCTGGCTCTGTTCTTCCTCTTCTCCTCTCCTGCAGACTCATGCGACGACTAATGACGTGATAGATGGCTTAGGGCCTCTGTAATTAGGTATATACACCACTTTAGGTCGTCAAAAATCACCACCTTGCGGTTAGACACGATCTTTAGCAGAACCTGATCTGACGGCGTCGATACCATCGACGGTGGGTTGATGGTATCGACCCCCCTGGGCACTGGCGGTGCCTTGCTTTTCTACGTTTTCTCTGACATGATCTCGATACCATCAACTTATGGATCGATGGTATCGACCCTTTAGGCGTCATTTTTCTATAGAATATGACATTGAAACTGATTCTGCTGAGATAAGGTTGATAGTATAGACTCCTGGGTCGATAGTATCGACTTCTGGAAATCTGGCTCGATGATGATGTCTCGCTACCATCGACTTCATGGTCGATGGTATCGAACCATGTTGCTCTTCTACGGCCACCTCTCTGTGGTCCTGTCGATACTATCGACAACCTGTCTATGGTATCGAACTCTGCATTTATTCGTTATACCTAAAAAACAAAGATAAACCCAAATCAACTTTGATAAATATGATCATTCATACCAATTGAGATAAAACAAGGTAAATTTGATGCATAATGAGATTATAGGCTGAAGGAAATGAATCATGCAGTTTTAACCATGAAAATGACCAATAATCGCATAAAACACATATGAAACTAGCCTATAAAAGTGACTCAAAATCCTCACATCAAACTCCCCTAAGTTTGAGCTTTGCTCGTCCTCGAGCACAAAACTATTGAATAAAATTGTGAGAATTTTGAACACCCCAAGATATAACCGTACGATTCCCACCTGGCATGCACATACCGGCCCTCACTAACCATGGAACGGTAACTACCGTAAAGGTGACAATGATCATCCATAAGAGATATCCACCCAAAGATCAGTGAACACTATCAAATAAGGAAGTTGATATAATAAAATCCTCTGGTTCAAGGTTGGTGCATCTTGTGATCTGATATCTACATTGCTCATATCCTAACTACCATCTACATGGAAGTAGATCTCCTAAAATACAACAATGAGGAGATAACCACGGGTGGCCTACCATTTTGAGCAATGGGTGAATGGAATGGGTGGTTATGGAAGAAAAAGTAGCACAATACAGTTTGACATGCAAAAGTGACAAAGATGACCTACATGATGTTCATGCATATGAAAATGACCTAATGCTTACATTTTAGGTGAAATGATGCATGCACTATCATTCCATCTCAATGAGAGATAGAATATTTACAGAACCACACATGTGCTTGTTCTTCTTATAATGTAGGTGAACAAGTTCCTTTCTCCCTCTGATCTTCACTTAATTATTCTTCTTTTCTTCTTTTTTTTTCATGCTCTTATTTTCCTTAATAGACTAAAAGGAAAATTTCAACATCTTTTTCTTGGGCATATTCACATGACTGCTGTTATTTTTTTTCTTCATTGTACTTTATTTTTCAGAGAGTATGAAACAAGTCTCCTGTTTTTTCTTATTTTTCAGAAGAAGCAAGGCACATCATGTCCTATATGCTCAAGATTATGCAAAATGTGACTAAAATGACATTGGCATGAACTCTAAGATGTGTGCATGCATGACTATAATGCAACATTTTTTTTTCATATATGCAACAAATGAAAAAACTAACTACAATGCAATCCTATTTAAATGATATGCAATCAAGAGATGAAAAATTGGCTCCCAATTCTTATGGTGGAGTGTAAATAAAATGATGTGGATAGATTACAAGATTAATTGACAGAACCATTGGAAAATATTATATGTCCCTCATTACTGACATGTGTACAATCAAAGGGTCTCTCTCTCTCACTTCAGATCAAAATCTCGTTACCATTTGGTTAGTTTAGGCTCGACATCCAATTCCGTCCACATTTCTTGAATTATTCGAATGTACAATTATGATTATATGTTTTAAAGTTGACCTACCCAATTGTTTTCATAAGTTAGGTGTTCAATTTCAAACAAAGCAAGCTTACCATTTCATGCAAAAATTTTCAAATTCATGCACAAAATTCAACTTTCCCTCATATGCCAAACTCCATATGCTCAATACCTTAAGTAGTGATGTGTCATGGAATGATTCTCGATCATGAATTTAAGTTCATAAGAAGGATAAGAAAATATAGTTCTATCATATCTCTTAATCATGAAATCAGTAATATTTATTCACCTTGAACCAAGTTGGGCTCATAAGCTCCCCTTTTGATCCATGGTTGTCCCTAATGCATGTTATAGCTTGTTCATGAACTTTAATGCATGATTATGATGAAGTTTAAATCTTTGATATACTTATAGCCTCCTAAGCATCCAATCAGTAGTTCTTTTTCTCTTGTGACCCTAATGGGATCCCTAATCACCCCTATTGCTCATAATTACTCCTTTTTGTACATATGTACTTAGTTTGGACTTAAATGAGGAACGTTACCCCAAATTGCTAATGGACATCCACTTAATCTTGTCATATGTTTCTAATGACTTAATATCACTGATCTAGATCATCTTTTAGATATAGACCTCTTGACTCAATGAATCATGATCTAGGGTGCTCTATTGTGAGTCTTTTGACCCTTTAATGCATGTAAATGCTTTAAACCTTGATATGATCATAGAAAGTGCATGGAACGTTATAATGGCATGAAACTCTACCCACACCATCATGAAGCCCCCCTAAATCAGTATAAGATCACCTAATGAACTAATAAGAAACTTGTAACCTAACTTGGCCAAAACCCTAAAATGAAGATAATTAGGGTTAATGATCAGAATCTAATGCATATATGTAATCTTGTTCTTAATCAGGTTTGGCATGTGGCTAGATGGTGAAGATATGTTAGGTGATGAATCTCTGAATCAGGTACAGGCCTTATCTAGTTATATGACTAGTTTTCTTGCTTGAAATGATATGTATTGTATGCTTGTTTACTTGCTCAATATTGCCATGTAGTATTGCTATATCATACTCGATGTTTGCCTCGCCGGTTTTATAACTTGAACACCTATATGTACAAAACTCCATTATAATATTATTGATAAAGGGTTAACTCTTGGTGATGTCCTTGAGGTCCCTCTTGTATAAAAGGGTTAGCTAAGCTTGAGCACCCTTACAGACCCTTCTGACGGGAAGTTGGTCAAAGGCCTTAAACATGTTTGATATTGTTGGTATAATGGAGTGAAATGACATAAAATATGGTTTTGCATTTGTTAAACAATTAACATGTTTATTCTTGTTCGTTTAGTCTTCAAATCTTTTCAAATTATGCAAAGCTTATATATATATGTATCTTTCTGCCCCGTACTCAATACCTCGTGTGTTGACCCTTTTCTCGTATGTTGTTTTTAGGTTCAGAGATGGCTAGAAAGATGAAGGGCTTGGTGAGCTATGCTAGGTGTACTTGTTGTAAGATCCAGATGTAGTATACATGAGGAGACTTGTACAATGTGACTCTTGAACATGTAATTCAGATCATGTAATATAATGATGTTTCTTAATATATCTTGTTGATTGTTGAGTTTATGTTGGTGCCTTTATCTTGTTACGATTTCGATTCCGATTCATGTGACAACCTCAATTTTCTCTCTCCTCCACTATAATATTTTTCTCTCTCTATTATTAACTTAGACCACTCAACATGAGTTTAATTTTGTGACTTGACTTGTCGATGACCCATTTTGATTACTATATGCTTGATTTTCACCTTTGTTACATATTCTGCTCATGGACCTAAGTTTTCATCTATTAACATGTCACCCTTTTGTAAGCGATTTTGAACCTATTCATTGTGATATACTTGCTCTCTATTATATGCCAAGTGGTAGATATTTCGAATACGAATGTAATAACTCAAGAATCACCTCATTTGAACCATCCTAGCCCAAGATATGGGTCCTAATTCTAATTTTTACACCCCTGATTTCTTGAAAATGATAACTTTATCCATGTTGAGTTCTTTCAATGCACCTAAGTGATAAAACTTGAACCTTTAATGGTCATCTATCTGCCTAATCATGAAATCAAAACCTTCAGTACATCTTTGATATGTAGGAGGGTCCTTATCACCCTTATTGCTTAAGAGTTACTCCCTTTTGCACTATGTGAATTGTCCTTGGACTTTAATGTATGATCTTGATCAAAGTTGCTATATTTCTCAAATATGATTCATGTATCCATATCTTGCTGAGCTAATCTTGCATCTTGTCTAAATATCCTATCTTGATGATCATGACCTTGGTTACTCGATTATGAGTCTCGTGGCATAATTTGAGCATAAGTGCCCTAAATCTTGCCATGTCCACATGTAACCTCAAAGGGATATAAAACTTGAACCACACTCTTATGATGGACCCTAGATCAATATGAGATCATCTAATGTACCAATAACCAAACTTGGAACCCACTTGGCCAAAACCCTAACATGCACCTAATTAGGGTTAATGATGAGAAACTAATGTATATATCCAATCTTGTTGTTAATCAGGTCTGGCATGTGGCTAGATGGTGAAATATGTGTTAATTTAAGAATCTCTAAATCAGGTACGGGCCTTATCTAGTTATATGAATACCACTTTCTTTCTTGAAAAGACATATATTATATGCTTGTTTGTCTATTTGCTCAAATATTTCCATGTAGTATTGCTATGTCATACTTGATGTTTGCCTCGTTGGTTTTATAACTTGAACACATATATGTACAAAACTCCATTATAATATTGTTGATAAAGGGTTTACTCTTGGTGATGTCCTTGAGGTCCCTCTTGTATGAAAGGGTTAGCTAAGCTTGAGCACCCTTACGGACCCTTCCGACGGGAAGTTGGTCAAAGGCCTTAAACATGTTTGATATTGTTGTATAATGGAGTGAAAAGACATAAAATATGGTTTTGCATTTGTTAAACAATTAAGATGTTTATTCTTATTCGTTTAGTCTTGAAATCTTTTCAAAATTATGCAAAGCTTATATATATATATATATATATATATATATATATATATATGTGTGTGTGTGTGTGTGTGTGTGTGTGTGTGTGTGTGTATCTTTTTGCCCCGTACTCAACACCTCGTGTGTTGACCCTTTTCTCGTATGTTGTTTTTAGGTTCAGAGATGGCTAGAAAGATGATGGGCTTGGTGAGCGATGCTAGGTGTACTTATTGTAAAATCCAGATTTAGTGCACATGAATGACTTGTACCTTGACTCTGGAAATATTTAACTGAATTCATGAATATAATGCATTTTGTATAATTTACACTTGTTGAATGTTGAGACTGTGTCGGTGCCTTTATCTTGTTATTTGTTCATGTGAACTAAGCTTTACGATTCCGCATATCGCCTTTGATAAACCTGAATCAACTTTGATAAATATGATGTGACAACCTCAATTTTCTCTCTCCTCCACTATACTATTTCTCTCTCTCTATTATTAACTTAGACCACTCAACATGAGTTTAATTTTGTGACTCGACTTGTCTATGACCAATTTTGATTACTATATGCTTGATTTTTACCTTTGTTACATATTCTGCTCATGGACCTAAGTTTTCATCTATTAACATATCACCCTTTTGTAAGCAATTTTGAACCTATTCAATGTGATATAATTGCTCCCTATTATATACCAAGTGGTAGATATTTCGAATACGAATCTAACAACTCAAGAATCACCTCATTTGAACCATCCTAGCCCAAGATATGGGTATTTGAATATCGGCTCATATTGTGCACATTTTAATTATTGAGTTTCAACCCTTATTGGGCCCAATATCAGAAACGCGGCCCATTTGACTAGTAGTCTTCCTTCTCCCCAAAATGGAAGGAAGTTCTTAGGCTTCCCCCATTTCATCTTTGGGAAGTACAGGAATGTTTCTTGATGCCTCCAGTTTGGGTGATGAAACTGAAAGCGAACGGAAGAGATGAATCAAACCCTAGCCGCTTTGTTCAAGTTATAAACCCCCCCTCGAGCTCTAACCCTAGACCCCCTTCTCCTTTCTCGTTCCTCATTGCGTGAGTTTTCCCAGGTGGCGGGTTGGCCACAGTTGACGGCTAAGGCCGCCAGGCAGCCCCCTCGCACGCCACCACAGTGGCCCTCATGGCTGGATTCCAAGCGGTCGGCGTGCCTCGAACCTCCAGTAACCTTGCTGCTTCTTCCCTAGGCTAAACGGCCACGATGGCAATGTCTTTGAGTGGGGCGCGGAACCCCTGTTCCATGGAAGGAACAGAGCAATCCTGAGCGGGATCGCAAGGGGCAGGGGGCGGTGGTGAGCGAGGGTCCACGACCTCTCGTTAGCAGTTGACGGCATCTCAGCGCGGTGCCTGGCCGATGGAAATCACTAAGCCTACAACCTAGAGTGGTGAGAAGTGGTCATGAGTAGGCCAAGATCAGCATGGGGAACGGTGACGAGCGACCCTGACTGTGACCGCCGATCCCTGATCCAAGGATCTGTGTCCCAAGGGAAATAATCAACGGTATGCTGCTTGGTTACTCTATAGTTTGATTTATAATCTTCTAAATTGATATCTCCCAAATCCCTTGGTCAAATTAGACATATAAATATACCAAATTGATCAGCTCGACGAGACCTACCAAGTGGGCATGGTCCGAGGTCCTAATTCTAATATTTACTCCCCTGATTTCTTGAAAATGATAACTTTATCCATGTTGAGTTCTTTCAATGCACCTAAGTGATAAAACTTGAACCTTTAATGATCATCTATCTGCCTAATCATGAAATAAAAACCTTCAATACATCTTTGATAGGTAGGAGGGTCCTTATCACCCTTATTGCTTAAGAGTTACTCCCTTTTGCACTATGTGACTTGTCCTTGGACTTTAATGTATGATCTTGATCAAAGTTGCTATATTTCTCGAATACGATTCATGTATCCATATCTTGCTGAGCTAATCTTGCATCTTGTCTAAATATCCTATCATGATGATCATGACCTTGGTTACTCGATTATGAGTCTCGTGGCATAATTTGAGCATAAGTGCCCTAAATCTTGCCATGTCCACATGAAACCTCAAAGGGATATAAAACTTGAACCACACTCTTATGATGGACCCTAGATCAATATGAGATCATATAATGTACTAATAACCAACCTTGGAACCCACTTGGACAAAACCCTAAAATGCACCTAATTAGGGTTAATGATGAGAATCTAATGTATATATGCAATCTTGTTGTTAATCAGGTTTGGCATGTGGCTAGATGGGGAAAGATGTGTTAAGTTAAGAATCTGTAAATCAGGTACGGGCCTTATCTAGTTATATGACTACCGTTTTCTTGCTTGAAAAGACATAAATTATATGATTGTTTGTCTATTTGGTCAAATATTGCCATGTAGTATTGCTATGTCATACTCGATGTTTGCCTCATTGGTTTTATAACCTGAACACATATATGTACAAAACTCCATTATAATATTGTTGATAAAGGGTTAACTCTTCGTGATGTCCTTGAGGTCCCTCTTGTATAAAAGGGTTAGCTAAGCTTGAGCACCCTTACGGACCCTTCCGACGGGAAGTTGGTCAAAGGCCTTAAACATGTTTGATATTGTTGGTATAATGGAGTGAAATGACATAAAATATGGTTTTGCATTTGTTAAACAATTAAGATGTTTATTCTTATTCGTTTAGTCTTGAAATCTTTTCAAAATTATGCAAAGCTTATATATATATATATATATATGTATCTTTTTGCCCCGTACTCAACACCTCGTGTGTTGACCCTTTTCTCGTATGTTTTTTTTAGGTTCAGAGATGGCTAGAAAGATGATGGGCTTGGTGAGCGATGCTAGGTGTACTTATTGTAAGATCCAGATTTAGTGCACATGAATAACTTGTACCTTGACTCTGGAAATATGTATCTGAATTCATGAATATAATGCATTTTGTATAATTTACACTTGTTGAATGTTGAGACTGTGTTGGTGCCTTTATCTTGTTATTTGTTCATGTGTGCTAAGCTTTACGATTCCGCATATCGCCTTTGATAAACCGAAATCAACTTTGATAAATATGATGTGACAACCTCAATTTTCTCTCTCCTCCACTATAATATTTTTCTCTCTCTATTATTAACTTAGACCACTCAACATGAGTTTAATTTTGTGACTCAACTTGTTGATGACCCATTTTGATTACTATATGCTTGATTTTCACCTTTGTTACATATTCTGCTCATGGACCTAAGTTTTCATCTATTAACATATCACCCTTTTGTAAGCAATTTTGAACCTATTCTATGTGATATACTTTCTCTTATTATATGCCAAGTGGTAGATATTTCGAATACGAATCTAACAACTCAAGAATCACCTCATTTGAACCATCCTAGCCCAAGATATGGGTATTTGAATATCGGCTCATATTGTACACATTTTAATTATTGAGTTTCAACCCTTATTGGGCCCAATATCAGACACGCGACCCATTTGACTAGTAGTCTTCCTTCTCCCCAAAATGGAAGGAAGCGCTTAGGCTTCCCCCATTTCTGAATGTTTCTTGATGCCGCCAGTTTCGGTGATGAAACTGAAAGCGAACGGAAGAGATCAATCGAACCCTAGCCGCCTTGTTCAAGTTATACCCCCCCCCCCTCGAGCTCTAACCCTAGACCCCCTTCTCCTTTCTCATTCCTCATTGCACCCATTTTCCCAGGCGGCGGGTTGGCCACAGTTGACGGCTAAGACCGCCACGCAACCCCCTCGCACGCCACCACAGTGGCCCTCATGGCCGGATTCCAAGCGGCCGGCGTGCCTCGGACCTCCAGTAACGTTGCTACTTCTTCGCTAGGCTAAATGGCCACGATGGCCATGGCTTTGAGTGGGGCACGGAACCCCTGTTCCACGGAAGGAACAGAGCAATCCTGAGCGGGATTGCAAGGGGTAGGGGGCGGTGGTGAGCGAGGGTCCACGACCTCTCATTGGCGGTTGACGACATCTCAGCGCGGTGTCTAGCCAATGGAAATCACTAAGCCAACAACCTGGCGCAGTGAGAAGCGATCGTAAGTAGGCCAAGATCAGCATGGGGCACGGTGACGAGCGACCCTGACTGTGACCGCCGATCCCTGATCCAAGGATCTGCGTCCCAAGGGAAATAATCAAGGGTATGCTCCCTGGTTACTCTATAGTTTGATTTATAATCTTCTAAAATTGATATCTCCCAAATCCCTTGGTCAAATTAGACATATAAATATACCAAATTGATCAGCTCGACGAGATCTACCAATTGGGCATGGTTTCAGGTCCAAATTCTTATGTTTACTCCCCTGATTTCTTGAAAATGATAACTTTATCCATGTTGTGTTCTTTCAATGTACCTAAGTGAAAAAACTTGATCATTTAATGATCATCTATCTGCCTAATCATGAAATCAAAACCTTCAGTACATCTTTGATATGTAGGAGGGTCCTTATCACCATTATTGCTTAAGAGTTACTCCCTTTTGCACTATGTGACTTGTCCTTGGACTTTAATGTATGATCTTGATCAAAGTTGCTATATTTCTCGAATACGATTCATGTATCCATATCTTGCTGAGATAATCTTGCATCTTGTATAAATATCCTATCTTGATGATCATGACCTTGGTTACTCGATTATGAGTCTCCTGGCATAATTCGAGCATAAGTGCCCTAAATCTTTCCATGTCCACATGAAACCTCAAAGGGATATAAAACATGAACCACACTCTTATGATGGACCCTAGATCAATGTGAGATCATCTAATGTACTAATAATGAACCTTGGAACCCACTTGGCCAAAACCCTAAAATGCACCTAATTAGGGTTAATGATGAGAATCTAATGTATATATGCAATCTTGTTGTTAATCAGGTTTTGCATGTGGCTAGATGGTGAAAGATGTGTTAAGTTAAGAATCTCTGAATCAGGTACGGGCCATATCTAGTTATATGAATACCACTTTATTTCTTGAAAAGACATATATTATATGCTTGTTTGTCTATTTTCTCAAATATTCCCATGTAGTATTGCTATGTCATACTCGATGTTTGCCTCGTTGGTTTTATAACTTGAACACATATATGTACAAAACTCCATTAGAATATTGTTGATAAAGGGTTAACTCTTGGTGATGTCCTTGAGGTCCCTCTTGTATAAAAGGGTTAGCTAAGCTTGAGCACCCTTACGGACCCTTCCGACGGGAAGTTGGTCAAAGGCCTTAAACATGTTTGATATTGTTGGTATAATGGAGTGAAATGACATAAAATATGGTTTTGCATTTGTTAAACAATTAAGATGTTTATTCTTATTCGTTTAGTCTTGAAATCTCTTCAAAATTATGCAAAGCTTATATATATATATGTATCTTTTTGCCCCGTACTCAACACCTCGTGTGTTGACCCTTTTCTCGTATGTTGTTTTTAGGTTCAGAGATGGCTAGAAAGATGATGGGCTTGGTGAGCGATGCTAGGTGTACTTATTGTAAGATCCAGAGTTAGTGCACATGAATGACTTGTACCTTGACTCTGGAAATATGTAACTGAATTCATGAATATAATGCATTTTGTATAATTTACACTTGTTGAATGTTGAGACTGTGTTGGTGCCTTTATCTTGTTATTTGTTCATGTGTGCTAAGCTTTACGCTTCCACATATCGCCTTTGATATACGTTTGGTTCATGAGGCTGGGATTCCGGTTCCGTGACAGATGGTATCAGAGCATGAACAATAACTACACCAAGCATTGCTCACATGAAACACGAACTAAACTCACCTTACATCTCAACCCTAGAAACTTAATAAGATGTCCTTTGTGGACTAGGTTGACTTATCCTCTAGGTTAGAACCTAGATGTTCTAGAACTAGGTGTAGACTTGTGTAAATTATTTCCCTTGACATGATTCGCGACATGTACTTTGGATGTCTACACAAGTGTGCACCATGTTCTTGCTAGTTCTCTAGGTGTCATGATACTAGACTGCCTCATGAGTGTGGTAACTCATTTTGGTTTTGGTTTTATTTGGATGGAGTATGGTGGTTATTATCGCCTGTTTAAACGTTGGAGAAAACATATTTCAACTATTATTATATGTACATATGAAAAATGTTACCACACACAGAAAGGTAGTGAGTTTCCATGCAACCTAGGAGAAAGAGATGTAACATCAAGTCTAGATGAGAGAGTTAGATGATAGTTATAGTCTCTAGAGTTGTCTAGAGCCATGATGTAGGTTAGGCATGTGAGTAACCTAGAAACCTAAGATGATGATTATGATATTGATGGTGATGTTGATGTTTTATAGGACCAAGATGTTTGAGGAAGGTTAAGTATGTTTGATGATATGAGATGAGTTTGACCATGCAGCCCTAGCTAAACCTAGCACGTTGTATGATACATACCACTTGGTTGATGCTAAACATAGCTAGTGGGTGGACATGCTTGCTTGTACCTAGTCATGTACATGTGGGGATATGATATGTGATATATAGTTTGAGACAAACATGGGCCTCAATATCTTTACAAAGGAAGACCTCTAGCATGGGACATATGAATATGGTGACCTGATGATATGAGTTGACCCGTATCGGGAGAAGGTTAGAGTACCTAAACTCCAAAATATTTGAAATGTTGAAAAATAGGAATGATGAAATACTTGATGACGAGTCCCTAGCTAGAATACTTCTAAGTATATGAGTTGAGTGACCTACGGTGTGGTTTCCTTGAAAATGTCAAACCCTAGATGTCCTATGAAAATATATAACCCTAGAGAGAGAGGCAATTGAAGGTTTTATGCTTGGTATTTAGGTGAGGGAGATGTCCCAATGCCCAAAGATGATGTACATGATCTTTGATATCCAAGATGAGCCTCATAGTCGGGTTAGTGATTATATAAAAAGGAATCTAGTGGTTACCCTTAACTCTCATTAGATGGGTAGAAATTTGTGTTACGGGTAGAATTTTGTGGTTAACATGTCTTGTTGGACACATATGTGTCTTAGATTGAGTGGCTTGAGCTTGTGGATATCTTTCTTGATACAAGTGAGAAAGTTACAAAACATTTACGTTGATGTTAATGTTGTTCCTCGAATGATGCTCGATACATGAAAGAATCTCACTTAAGTTAAAATTTTGATAAATATGCAATAGCCACTCTCATAAGATAGAACTAGTATGAAATCATACTATACATAAAAGATGTAGCGTTGAAATCATGAACTTGATACGATGATGTCTAGAGATCTTAGCTTGAATAGTCAGGAGTATCATGCCTAATATCATACCCAAATGAAAATATATCAACTCGATATGATGATGCTCTTGGGGTAATAACTTGAATAAAAGATGAATAAATTGTTTAATTTTAGGTCCCAAAAAAAAACGATGAACCTAATTGGGTAAGGTTGGTAGAATTTTGGGGAAAAGAAAAAGCATGCATGAAATCTAGAGTAAAGATGAGATACACACTCGATGATAGTCTTGTTTGAAATCATGTCCATAAACATGATCCTTTTGAGAAGTAATAACATAGATTTTGATAATCCACCCTAGTCGTGTATGAAGACTAGTACAAAAACCCTGATATATGGATACTAAAGGACGGGTAAACCCTAATTCCATGATGATGTCACATTACAATGGAACAATAAGTAAGATGCATATAATCGAGATGAGTACACCCTTGATGAGGGTAACCTAGTGTGCATACATCATGCGAAATGTCTTCATAATCATGGTTGGATACTTAGACTTGATGGATATCGACTTGACTCTTAACTATGATCTTGGTTGAATTTCGGGGACGAAATTCCTTGTAAGGAGGGAAGGATGCGACAACCTCAATTTTCTTTCTCCTCCACTGTACTATGTTTCTCTCTCTATTATTAACTTAGACCACTCAACATGAGTTTAATTTTGTGACTCGACTTGTCGATGACCCATTTTGATTACTATATGCTTGATTTTCACCTTTGTTACATATTCTGCTCATGGACCTAAGTTTTCATCTATTAACATATCACCCTTTTGTAAGCAATTTTGAACCTATTCAATGTGATATACTTGCTCTATATTATATGCCAAATGGTATATATTTCGAATACAAATCTAACAACTCAAGAATTACCTCATTTGAACCATCCTAGCCCAAGATATGGGTATTTGAATATCGGCTCATATTGTACACATTTTAATTATTGAGTTTCAACCCTTATTGGGCCCAATATCAGACACGCGGCCCATTTGACTAGTAGTCTTCCTTCTCCCCAAAACGGAAGGAAGTGCTTAGGCTTCCCCCATTTCCTCTTTGGGAAGTACAGGAATGTTTCTTGATACCGCCAGTTTGGGTGATGAAACTGAAAGCGAACGGAAGAGATCAATCGAACCCTAGCCGCCTTGTTCAAGTTATAAAACCCCCCCTCGAGCTCTAACTCTAGACGCCCTTCTCCTTTCTCATTCCTCATCGCACTAGTTTTCCCAGGCGGAGGGTTGGCGACCGTTAACGGCTAAGGCCGCCAGACAGCCCCCTCGCACGCCACCACAGTGGCCCTCATGGCCAGATTCCAAGCGGCCGGCGTGCCTCAGACCTCCAGTAACCTTGCTGCTTCTTCACTAGGCTAAACGGTCATGATGGCCATGGCTTTGAGTGGGGCGCAGAACCCCTGTTCCACGGAAGGAACAGAGCAATCCTGAATGGGATCGCAAGGGGCAGGGGGCGGTGGTGATCGAGGGTCCACAACCTCTCATTGGCGGTTGACGACATCTCAACGCGGTGCCTGGCCGATGGAAATCACTAAGCCGACAACCTAGAGCGGTGAGAAGCGGTCGTGAGTAGGCCAAGATCAGCATGGGGCACGGTGACGAGCGACCCTGACTGTGACCGCCGATCCCTGATCTAAGGATTTGTGTCCCAAGGGAAATAATCAAGGGTATGCTGCTTGGTTACTCTATAGTTTGATTTATAATCTTCTAAAATTGATATCTCCCAAATCCCTTGGTCAAATTAGACATATAAATATACCAAATTGATCAGCTCGATCAGACCTACCAATTGGGCATTGTTCCAGGTCCTAATTCTAATGTTTACTCCCCTGATTTCTTGAAAATTATAACTTTATCCATGTTGAGTTCTTTCAATGCACCTAAGTGATAAAACTTGAACCTTTAACGATCATCTATCTGCCTAATCATGAAATTAAAACCTTCAGTACATCTTTGATATGTAGGAGGGTCCTTATCACCCTTATTGCTTAAGAGTTACTCCCTTTTGCACTATGTGACTTGTCCTTGGACTTTAATGTATGATCTTGATCAAAGTTGCTATATTTCTCGAATATGATTCATGTATCCATATCTTGCAAAGCTAATCTTGCATCTTGTCTAAATATCCTATCTTGATGATCATGACCTTGGTTACTTGATTATGAGTCTCGTGGCATAATTTGAGCATAAGTGCCCTAAATCTTGCCATGTGCACATGAAACCCCAAAGGGAAATAAAACTTGAACCACACTCTTATGATGGACCCTAGATCAATATGAGATCATCTAATGTACTAATAACCAACCTTGGAACCCACTTGGCCAAAACCCTAAAATTCACCTAATTAGGGTTAATGATGAGAATCTAATGTATATATGCAATCTTGTTGTTAATCAGGTTTGGCATGTGGCTAGATGGTGAAAGATGTGTTAAGTTAAGAATCTCTGAATCAGGTATGGGCCTTATCTAGTTACATGACTATCACTTTCTTGCTTGAAAGACATATATTATATGCTTGTTTGTCTATTTGCTCAAATATTGCCACGAGACTCATAATAGAGTAACCAAGGTCATGATCATCAAGATAGGATATTTAGACAAGATGCAAGATTAGCTCAACAAGATATGGATACATGAATCGTATTCGAGAAATATAGCAACTTTGATCAAGATCATACATTAAAGTCCAAGGATAAGTCACATAGTGAAAAAGGGAGTAACTCTTAAGAAATAAGGGTGATAAGGACTCTCCTACATATCAAAGATGTACTGAAGGTTTTGATTTCATGATTAGGCAGATAGATGATCCTTAAAGGTTCAAGTTTTATCACTTAGGTGCATTGAAAGAACTCAACATGGATAAAGTTATCATTTTCAATAAATCAGGGGCGTAAACATTAGAGTTAGGAGCTGGAACCATGCCCAATTGGTAGGTCTCGTCGAGCTGATCAATTTGGTATATTTATATGTCTAATTTGACAAAGGGATTTGGGAGATATCAATTTTAGAAGATTATAAATCAAACTATAGAGTAACCAAGCAGCATACCCTTGATTATTTCCCTTGGGAAACAGATCCTTGGATCAGGGATCGGAGGTCACAGTTAGGGTCGCTCGTCACCGCGCCCCATGCTGATCTTGGCCTACTCACAACCTCTTCTCACTGCTCCAGGTTGTTGGCTTAGTGATTTCCATCGGCCAGGCAACGCGCTGAGATGCCGTCAACTGCCAACGAGAGGTCGTGGACCCTCGCTCACCACCGCCCCCTGCCCCTTGTGATCCCGCTCCGGATTGCTCTGTTCCTTCCGTGGAATAGGGGTTCCGCGCCCCACTCAAAGCTATGGCCATCGTGGCCGTTTAGCCTAGCGAAGAAGCAGCAAGGTTACTGGAGGTCTGAGGCACGCCGGCCGCTTGGAATCCGGCCATGAGGGACATTGTGGTGGCATGCGAGGGGGCTGCCTGGCGGCCTTAACCATCAACTGTGGCCAACCCACCGCCTGGGAAAACTGGTGCAATGAGGAACGAGAAAGGAGAAGGGGTCTAGGGTTAGAGCTCGAGGGGGGGTTATAACTTGAACAAGGCGGCTAGGGTTCGATTGATCTCTTCCGTTCGCTTTCAGTTTCATCACCCAAACTGGCGGCATCAAGAAACATTCTTGTACTTCCCAAAGAGGAAATGGGGGAAGCCTAAGGGCTTCCTTCCATTTTGGGGGAGAAGGAAGACTACTAGTCAAATGGGTCGCGTGTCTGATATTGGGCCCAATAAGGGTTGAAACTCAATAATTAAAATGTGTACAATATGAGCCGATATTCAAATACCCATATATTGGGCTAGGATGGTTCAAATGAGGTGATTCTTGAGTTGTTAGATTCGTATTCAAAATATCTACCACTTGGCATATAATAGAGAGCAAGTATATCGCATTGAATAGGTTCAAAATTGCTTACAAAAGGGTGATATGTTAATAGATGAAAACTTAGGTCCATGAGCAGAATATGTAACAAAGGTGAAAATCAAGCATATAGTAATCAAAATGGGTCATCAACAAGTCGAGTCACAAAATTAAACTCATGTTGAGTGGTATAAGTTAATAATAGAGAGAGAAAAATAGTATAGTGGAGGAGAGAGAAAATTGAGGTTGTCACATTAACCATATTCCTAATTTTGAGTAATAGGACAAATATCCCTGATTGACATGAAATGGGAAACCTTAACTTGACAAGGGGATAGTAGTGTTATTTTGTATAGCATGGTTCTAAAATTTAATTGATATAACTGTTATCATGTGTACTAATCATGGATGTATCATGAGATGATGAGCATAGCCAGGTATGGGCTATGAAGTTTCATTTATTGAAATTGTTAATGGGCCTTGTGAGACATAGCATGCTTTCTTGCATAGTGAGAGGTAACAAGAGATGAAATGGGCCTTATGAGTCATGTGAGATGCTTGTATAGCAAGTATCATGTTACCTTGGTCAGATGGCCTGAAGGTATTAGTTACATGATAACTGGTAACAAGTGTTCTTTGATGAACTGAAGGTTTGAATACCCATTTTTCCAGAATCATGATGATGAGTTTGTGAAAGGATGAGAATGCCTCTGATGAGATGAGGAATTGAGATCCCAATGCTTTATTAAATATTTGAACAATACTTGATGGAAGTATTACACATTCTTTGTAGCAACTGTCATAATAATTGATGTTTGGAAACTTGTTTGATGCTAAAAGAATATGGTAATACACTTAATTAATCAAGTGATATCATATAATGTAGTTACCCTGACCATAGATCCATCAACATCAGAATATGATGAAATGGTGAAACGAGTTTAACTCAAAGCACATATTTTGAATATGTGGGGGTAATTGGGCAATTATATCCTTATTCCCCATAGGAATGGCTGCGGGCTATGTCCTATGTACGATATTGGTTACGGACCATACCCCAATAAGAGTACGGCTACGGGCCTTGAATCCATGATATGATACCAGGCATTATCTATGGGCCATAACCCTGAAGAGAGTATATGCTGCGGGCTATAACTCTATAGAGAAGATGACACTATACCCTGGCAAGCTAATTGCAGTTTGACACGTGATATCTCTGCCATATAATCTCATACTGACCGTGAAGGTTGAGGTCTTGGAGTCCAGCTCTTCCATTGACCTTGTGTGGTACCGATGCTTAACATAATCGTGGTCGGTTGGAGTATGAACAATATACCTCATCTCCTCAGGGCTTTAGTATGTTTGTAAAATATAATCAGCCGTGTAGCATATTTGCTTAAGGTTGAAATATGAAAATCATTGGTTGATGTTATCTTGCTTATCATATCCTAGATGGATAAATGTTATACATGTTCTTCATATTCCTTATTGGATAAGTGACATGCTATTTTATCAAGTTATAGATGAAATGCTTTGAATAAGGATATTGCTCTAACTTGTTTAGACATTGATTTATCTACTGTTGAATATATATATATATATATATATATATATATATATATATATATGATTTCTCTGCTCAGTTTTATTCTATTAAATTGTAATAATAATGTTTTTGGTTGAGAGTTATATCTCTCGCTCGGACTGGGTCTCACTCTGTTGGTCACCAACACTTTTTAGGTAGACACAAAAGAAGAGATAGGAACTCTATAGCAGGGGAAGAACGGTAGCAGCAGCAACAACATGGACATCAGTGAATTCTTAGGTGGAGACACTGGCTGTAATGTCTTATATATAGAGTCCTATGTGTTGTCTCCGTACTATCAGGTCCTTGGACTCAGTAGTTAGTATAATGAATCAATCTGAGATTTTGGCTAGATGCCTCGAGGTTCTTATGTTGTCTATGTACAGTTTTAACAGGGCAATTGATGTATGTAATCTTCGAGAAGAGATGGTACAAGACATGTACTTGTGAACCAGAATGTAATTGAATTACTTTGGTTCTTTTTGAAAGAAGTTTTCCTATGTATGGATTTCTTTGTAAATGGTTTTAATTTTTAGTGATTTTTAGTAATCCACTGCTAATGATTGCTTCCTCTTAGTAAATGTTGATTTGTACGTCACACACACCATATCATGTATCTGCATAATTGATGGGTATGTGGACGGTTAATTGGATATATGATTATGGATAAATGTTTTATAATAATACACCAAAATCTTTAGAAATCAACAAATTACCACACTTAAATTGGTTGGTTATGAAGAAATATAATTCAAAATAAAGAGGAGTGAGGAACAGAACAAGAGAATGACTTTATGCCCTTCTAAATTTAATGAATGTGCTTGTGTTGATATGAGGGTGCGTCAATGAATATGTTTATTTTACTACTTCAAGGTACTTATATTTGTTAGATATAAGTGATACAATTTGGAATATTACATTGTATATATATATATATATATATATATATATATATATATATATATATATATATATATATATATATACTATTGTAAGGTACTTATACTTTTGTATATGTGATTCCTACAATATGCATCATTACATACTAATATAACTTTTCTGTATAAAAAATGATTAAGTGGGTATATGGGTATACAGTAAATGGATATATACTTTACCATAACCTTACTCTATGAGAGGTGGGTATAAGGGTATATGGATTAGTGGTTACATGGTTATAAAAATGTATACCTATGATGGGTTTAGAGGGTATGGGTTTGAGGGTATGAAGGTATACCCATATCCATTTACAGTCATAATCAACATACAATCTATCCTCCTTGGAGATTTTGAGGTGGTGCTTTGTGAGGGAATCAACCAGATCAATTGACACCATGTTGCCTTTCATGATGTGTATCTATTCAATGTCCTTCATGTCTCTCTTGATGGAATTCACCCACGGATAGAAAGCAAGTGTTTGATTGATGGGGTTCACAATGGCAACAATTATAGACATGCTATCAGATTGGATGATGACATGTGTAGTGCTTGTCTTTACCAACTTGAATCACTAGATGAATGGATTTCAGCTCGGCCTTGATGACTAAGTTGACCCAGAATGTTCTAGAAACTCCACCTCACCGTTCTCCATCACATCCCATAGCAAAGACCGCTATAGCTGCTTCGTTTCCCTTCATAGTTGAGTCTGTGATGAGCAAGATACCTCCCTGAACTAAGAAATTCCACCTCTGATCTGTATCATCATCTTTATTGGACTGATGTTTCTATTAAAACCATCCTTCTACCACTACTGAGCACATAAAGTTCAGTTGGTGCAGTTGTTTGCGTGTACTCACAGTAATATGTCCGGACACCTCTGTGTTCCTAGCTTTCCATATGGTCCAACATGTCACAACAAACTTGGTTTTTTGATCTTCTTTTCCTTGCAGATTAGTCTTCATTCACGTCCCTAGGTCATCATCATGGATACTAGTAATATTAAGAAAGTTCAGCTGATTCCAAACATCCATGGCATGGGGGTAGCTCCTTATCTCATTCTTGGTGGTTTTCTCCTCGCAGTTGCAACTAGGGAAGATAGCGGAGTCTGTGAAGGTTCTTTGCCTCCTTTTGGTGTTTGTCATGATATCTTCATGGGTGACCAGCCACATGAAGACCCAAATTTTTCTCAAGATGTGCAACTTCCATTTGATAGTACTAGGGCCTTCGACTTGGGTCCCCTCCTCATGATGAATGATCACATAAGCAGACGAATCTCTGTACTTACCTCCTCATGATGAATGATCACATAAGCAGAAAAATCTATGTACTTACCCTAGACATAGTGTTTCCAGGTCCATCTATCTGCGTCCCTAGCCAGTTGTGGGGTAGGAATATGGATAATATAATGACACAATCTTGTGGCATGTAGTTTGTGAGAAAGGTTGAGTTCCAATCACCATTTAAGTCTACAAGACTAGCTACCTTTATGTCCTGAATATCTACTTCAACTGGTTGAGAGCTAATATTTTCCAACTTTTCAAAGCCCAATACCTAGTGTTCTTCCCAGACCAATGTATCTTCACCTTTGTTGATTGATTTGGTACAGTTGGTTTGGATGAACTGTTTCCCTGCAAACAAATCCTTCTAGAATAGAGTAGATCTGCAACCTAGCTCTCTAATCTCAGAAATTGTGGTATTTGTTCTTAAGGCCATCTCTCCATAAATATGGTTTGCTGTTCACAAACTGCCATGTCTTTTTCTCAAGTAGAGCTTTGTTCCAATTTTCCATGGATTTGATACTCAAGCCTCCTTTATCCAAATTGAATGTCACTTTTCACCAAGCACCAAGAGAAACTGGATGTGCTTTGTGGCCACTGCCCCAAACAAAGTTCCTGACGATCATGTCCAGTTTCTTGCAAATAGATATAGGGATGCAGGTTGTGTGCATGGTAGAGCTAGGCAGTGTAGTAAGAACATATTTTTCCAGACATATGCGACCATCTCGAGACAGTGTCTTGGATGCCAATTCATTAATTATGGACTCCATTGTATTAGATAGAAAGGAGTATGTTTCCTTATTCACCCAATCATTAAGGAGGGGACACCGAGGTACTTCCCTAAATTAGTTTTTTCTACTATTCCACTGCCTACACATATATTTGTTTGAGTATTGTGGATGACCGAAGAGGAGAAAAGATTTTGGACTTTTCCAATGATAACTGTTGCATGAGGCTTCCTTAAAGATGCGAAAACATTATTTGATGATTGATATTTGTTCCATGGTTTCCTTTGCAAAGATGACAATGTCATAAGCAAAGCTAATGTGTGAGATGAATGTGCCTTGCAGGGAGAGTTTTGAGAGGTTTCAGTTTCTTTTCAGAAACAAATTGATTAATTAATTATGTTAAATGTTCCATACATAACACAAAAAGATAGGGGGAGAAGGGATTCCCTTATATCAATCCTCTGGATGCTTTGAAAGATGGAAGAAATTCCCATAACGTAGGATGATTGTGTTCCCAGACGTAAGAGAGTTCAAAGTATATTTCTTTACGTTCTCCATGCAATCGAGCTTATTGAGGGTTTCCTCTATAAAACTCTACGACATTCTGTCATAGGACATTGATAGATCTATTTTAATGGATAATTTCTTAGACTGTGGTGATATTTTCATATATGTTCCTGCCCGGTACAGAGCTTGTTTGGACTTTCAATATCAAATGAGGGATATGTTTTTTGACCCACTCTATCATGACCTTTGAAGCCAAATTCATACATGTGTTGTTCAGGGTGATAGGTTATAAATGATTTCTACTAGTGGGAATTTTAGTTTTTGGAATGAGCACTATGCTTGAATCCCCCATAGGCTCACTTGAATCCCCCATAGACTCTAGGACTGGATTTCCATTAAGCATCTACCTGATGGACTTTGTTTTGAAGAAGTCAGGATGCAATCTTATTCATGCTGTCCTCCGCATGTGAGAAAAATTAACGAGAGGTTACAATCACTAATCATTCTGTAAGAAGAAAACATGGTAGTACTACTACCATTAAAATCTTTAGCTAATAAACTATTAAACCCTAATGGTGGGCGAGCATACACAATGTATGCCGAGTTGTTTTGGATGTTGTTTCTTGCTTACTCATCAGCTATTGCATTACATTCTCAACGAATGTGTTCAACCTTCCAGCCTGGTTGTCTCAAGCGTTGTGCTCTGTGAATCAACTTAGTGTATCTAGGATGGTTCATTTCATGTTACTTGATCATATTAACAGCGATGAGCGAGTCATACTCAATAGTGATAGACTCAAGGCCGTTCTCATAAGCTACTTCCATTGCCCTCAGGATGCCTTCCAATTCAGCTTCTGTAAAATCATTGGTACACAGCTTGAAGACAGCTCCTCTAGCCCACCTATCTTGGGCATCACGGGCTACAATAGCACAACAAGCTCTTTTTTGCTTAACAGCCGCATCTGTATTGATATTGAGCTTTCCCTGCTCGGGTGTCTTCTAGCTAGAAGCCTCCTTTATAGTCACTACCGAAGGAAGGTAGGAAAATGCCTCAGAATGGGCTGCCACCTCTCTTCGGATTTGATTAGCTAGAATCATAGGCGGCGGCGTAGCAATATCGAAAACTAGTTTGTTCCGTGCTGTCCATATACACCAGCAAGACACCAGCACCTGAGTATAGAAACTCCTGCTTTCCTTTAACATAGCTTGGATCCAGCATTTCACATTCACCGTGGAGAAGAAGAAGTCTGGCGGGAGTTCCCCTGCGAATATGGCATCCCACATCTCTTTCAGAAACCTACAATCTCACATCGCAGGGAGAGTTGATTCTTCTCCTTCCTGGCATCTAGGACATGTGCTGCAGGATGTCAGATGACGTCTCACCTCTTACAGTTAGTAAGAAGAGCGTCGTGCAACATGATCTAGGTGAACGTCTTGACTCGACTGGAAAGGTCTGTCTTCCAAAGATCTGACCAATTTCCTTCATTGTGGATCCCTTTCCCTTCCCTAAGCTTCCTGTACGTCGACTTGGTAGGGTATGGGCTACTTTGAGTAAGGGCCCACACCCTAATATCCTCACCATCCTGTGAGTTCGGAGGTTTCAATTTGACAATTTCCTCAATAGTTTGGTGGGGGAGCCAATTATGCAAGAAATTTGTGTCCCAACCACCATCCAAACCAATAATACTGGCTACCTTCAGGTCCATTATCTCCTCAGGTATAGGCTTAGTGATAAGTTCCTCAAGTATAGGACATGTACGTAGCCACCTATCAGTCCAAGCATTGATTGTTTCTCCCATTCATCAGGATAAAGAATGAGTTCCCTTCAATGAAAGGTTTACCACTCAGTACAGCCCTGCCAAGGTGCGACATGTAGCCCCCAATCTTCGTTGTACTCCTTTGTTTCTTCACCATGTAGCGGATCCAAGGAGAGTCACGGCCATTGGATAAATCCCACAGATGTTTGCAAACTAAAGCCAGATTCCAATCTCTCATGCTTTTCAGCCCCGTCCTGCCGTCCTTCTTGCTGCACGCCAGCTTATCCCATGCCACCAAAGCAAGAGGATGAGCCTAATGATTCCCGCCCCAAATAAACCTTCTGATTGCACTGTATATAAGATCACATAATTGCATAGGAATCACCGTGGTTTGCATAATATAAGTAGGGATCATTTGTAGCACAGACTTAGCTAAACTCAATCTGCCCATGAGTGATAAACATCTAGCAGACCAGACTGAGGTTCTGCTATTCACTTTGTCAAGAATTCCATCATAGGTTTGCTTATCCACCCTTTTGTGAATAATTGGGACTCCTAGATACTTCCCCATGTTAGAGGTATATTGGTACCCACTGATATCACTAATTTGTTTATTCAGATCCCGTCCCACGCTTCTTGAGAAGAAAATCCTCGTCTTGGTCATCGACACTGATTGTCCTAAGGCTTGTTCAAATATCTTGAAGCACTCCAGTATAGCAGTCATCTGTGCTGTCCTAGTGTGAGAGAAAAGAATTATGTCATTTGCAGAGCAGACATGGGAGATGCTAGGTCCCCTTGCTCCTAGTTTCACTGGTTTCCAACTACCTTCCTCAACTTTCTGGTTGATGATCTGACTGAGTCTCTCAAGGTAGAGAACGAATAAGTATGGTGAAAGAGGGTTCCCTTGACGGAGGCCCCTTCTATCTTTGAACAAATTAATTCGAGGTGCTACCATTCCAAGAAATTCTAATAGAGCCCTTTGTGATGGACGTCATGATATAGTTGATGATATTCTACGGCATGTCAGTTCTGCAAATGGTATCCTGGATGAAATCCCAGGCCATTTGATCGTAGGCCTTACTCAAGTCTACCTTAATTGCCATAGTTTTAGCACACTTTTTCCGTTTCATCGTGTGTATGAGTTCCTGGACCAGAGATATTGTATCAGTATTACGTATGCCTGGTACAAAACTACTCCGGCCGTGAGAAACCCAGGTTGGTATATGTGCCTTTAGTCATTCCACGACTAACTTAGAGATGATCTTCAACACCACGTTATTCAGGGAAATAGGTCTCAAGTTCTCGCACCTCTCCAGGGTCATGGTTTTGGGGATGAGAACCATAGTAGAATTTCATAGATCCTCTGGTACTCACCCTGATGTTATAGCCTCCTGGACAAATTTGATAACACTTGGCCCAACCACCTCCCAATTTTTTTTAAAAAAATGGGCGCTAACGCCGTCAGGGCCGACTGCCTTCACTAGATTTAAAGACATCACGACAGAATGAATCTCAGGCTGATAAGGATAGTCACCCAAGGTACATTTCTTGCTATTGGTAAGGGGCATGAAGGTACCAGGTACTGCGGCGCAGCTGATTGTGGGTCTGTTATCAGGAGCCCTCAAGATGCCTTGGAACTGTTGAACGACCAGGTCCAACAGTTCATCTCTCCCTCTAATCCAAATACCAATGTTGTTCCTCAGAGCAGTTATAGTATTCCTTCTCCTTCTTTGGTTGATGAAATTATGATAGAATCTATTGTTATTGTCCCCTTCAACTAACCAGTCGATGTGTGACCTATTCTTGAGATCCTCCTCCTCCCTCTTAAGGACGTCGTCAAGTTCTTTCTATAGATCGCTCCATAGAGCGTCTGAGATGGAGTTGTATTGGATAGCCAGCTCAGTTTGCAGACTGTTAATGTTCCTGATAAGGTGATCTTTTCTCTTCCTCTTCTCCCTATGAGTTCATTTTTCCAATCGGTTATCAGACCCTGTGCTTTATTGAGGGATTCGTTGAAGCTCAGCTGTGCCTGCTAGGTGTTTCTAAGAAGGTCTGAGAAACCAGTGGTACTCTGCCAAGATGCTCGTGTGATGAATCTATGCTGGCTTCTCTCCTGACTGAAAGTGCTACCCAGAAGAGGGAAGTGGTCAGACCCCATCGTGGGGAGGTACTCGATAATGATATTAGGGAAGCATGAGATAAAAGCACTATTTCCCATGGCTCTATCCAATATCTTCTGAAGAAGCCCATGCCGGTACATGTACTTCATCATGCCAGAGAAACCAAGGTCGGTGAGGTCCGCCTCCATGAGTGTGTTTTGAAAGGTCGTTGCCTCCTGGTTGTTGAAACAATCACTGTCACTTCTCTCACTCAGGCTCAAGATGGTGTTAAAGTCTCCCAGGACTAACCATGCTGATTTAAAGTGCTGGCCCATGCATATAACGTGCTTCCATAACAGTTGTCTCGTAGTGATTTGTGGGCTGGCATAGACAGCCACGGTGTAGCAGGTATTGTTGATCCTGCAGGTAATGAACTGTCTGTGATAGAAAACAATCTCCACCGAACAACGATCAACATTCCAACAGAGCCAAATACCACCGGAGTAGGCCCGTGCCTCTACACGATAAGAATTAGAGAATCCAAGCTAGGTAATGGTCTTTATAGCTCTTTCTGCACTAATCCTTGCTTCACTAGTACAAAACATGTTGTCCCCTACAAGAATTTTTGTAGCAATATGAAAAATGACTATGATAAAACTTGTAGCGGACCAAAAACTCATAGCGGTTTTTTGATAGCCATTGCTTTTGTAGCCGATTTATTTCTGCTACAAGACATACTGTAGCGAGGTAGACCCCCGTAGCAAATTTTATCTAATAAAATTTATAATAAAAAAGACCTTGGCTACAACAATTTATGTAGCATAACGAGATAGCCGCTTCATAAGAGACCATCCACATATAGAATATTTGGAATTCATATCTTAGTTAGATTCATACTCAAGTCTGAATAACCTAGTAATTCAATTAGAACAATTTTTCCTTCAAGGCAGCATTTCATTGATAAGAGTGTTCTTTACAAAAACATTTTTCAAGTGTTTGATGCTTTGAATGTTGTACAACATTGAAGCTGCTGCTCAATAATTTTTTACCAAAATATAAGCGTTTGATACAAAATGAACACTCCAACAAGGATATATGCAGGTTATGCAGCCACATCAGTTTTGCTCCATAAGGAAACATTTTTCCATTCAAAATCACAAAAAGAAGATGCTTTTGCGCAAGATATGCATTTCACTGGTGCACGAGCAGCCATGTCCTTCTTCTAAACCTGAAATACATAGCGGAAACTGAAGATGTAAGAAAACTCATACCATTTAATATGTTTTAAAAATCCAGAATCACAAAAATACTATGTTACAGACAACATACTTTTTGTCCCTCCACAATCATTTAGCCATCCCAAACCACACCAAAACCCATGTTGTGTTTCACTATAGAATGATCAGCCATATCTTTTTTCTAAACCTGAAATTCATACATGAAATAAAACATATAAGAACTCATGCCATGTCATGTTTTATCTATTGAAAAATACAAAAGATAATGTTGTTTCAGCCACATATGTTTCCTGTGGTAGCTATTCCCCTTTACGACGAATCAGTCATCAAAATTTACATAAAAAATACAAATTAGTTTTCTTATCAAATCTTCCTGCATGGATCATTAATTAAACCTTAAAGTTCAACAATTGGACATAGACTTAGTTCCCAGAATGACAGATTTACTATCAACCTTCTCAAACTACAAGCATAGCATCAATGGTGAATGTGTAGAGAAGACAACTGTTCAAATATAGCACATCTGAATGTAGGTATATAGATGAAGGACCGAAGGTCATGAACCTCACAAAAAGAGGTCAATGGTGTGAGGGGCACCATTAAGCAAACACACTCAAACCTCACAGACTAGGTGAGTAACCCACATCCAAGCATCACGACCACAACAAAATTCACCAGCTAAATAGGGATCATCATTGTCTAACATCACCTAAACAAGTGGGTCTAGAGAAACAAAAAAGGCCTAAATGGATTAGATTAGGCTTCATACTTTGGCTATATCTTTGTAGATCTTTGGTCCCCACTTCTAAACTCTTGCAGCAACTTGGAACTCCCTTAAAACAAGGCCTTAGATTCATCACATGTCAGTCTTTATTGATCATAACTTCTCTCATTCTATTATTTCCACACAAAATACACACAGCTACACCAAGTAAGGTTGGTCAAGATATAACACTCTCATTGTGGGAGAATCTCGATCAAGTCCAAGCAATCTCCATGTCTCAATGAACCTTCAGACCACAGAACCCTGCCACATGACACCAAATTGCAAAGGAGAAGGAACATATGTTTGTTGTCTTCAACCTGAGGGCAGAAGGCATGACTTTCATGTTGGTCCAGGAACCAAGCAGCTAGGCAGGATGTTGTGGGTAGGAAAGTTGTGAAGGGATTTGAATACACCATCATGGGACAAGATCAAGACTTTAGATTAGTTTACCAACCATGCAAAGGGGGCCTGAGGTCTAGCAACATCCTAAAAGTTTGTGCTGAGGTCAAACAGGGTGGTTTGCCTGTTGGGAAAATTTGGAAGAGGTGACTAAGTTATCCTTTGGAAGAGGTGACTAAGTTATCCAAACGCCAACCCCATGTAGTTCCACAAACTAGAAAATCTCCAACGCATACCCTTTTCAGACCAGAAGCGAGTTTTATATCTCTGCCTAAGCCAGCAAATCCAGATAGAGTTGGGGATAGTAAAGAATCAGAAAAGATGAAGCTTCAAGAAGTGATAAGCTAGTTCAAGAAAAACATAGCATCTCGTGATAGTAAAAAGAGATTATAGAAGTGATAATCTTGGATAGGCTAATAAAATAGCCTCAGGTGGAACTCACTGATAAGCCTGTCTTCATCATACATTCTAATTGGACATGAGAAATCTGTTGTTTCATATACAATATAGATTCAATAAAAATATATATATTTAGAGATCAAAGACATTCTTATGTAATGGAATATATTGCATGTAAAGAGACAACATGCATTACATATATATAGAACTTGTTTTAATAATAAAATTTTGCACAAAATAATCACATTAAAGTAATAAGAAACTCATTAAAAAACTCTTACAGGTGGGTAGAATCTTGACTGATGCAAAACTTGTGGAGCTCATCCATAAGTGGTTGATGGACCCGATCTTCCAAACTAAAAATAGAAAGAATAACACATGATATCCAATCATGATACAACACTAGATTTTTTCAACAAGTATAAACATAAAATATATTATATGGGAAGACTTTTGTGTGTCACCTATTCACCATGATGATCTAGTTTAGCAAGTAATTCTGCAATCATTCGGTCTTTCTCTTGTATCTCACGATCTTTATCTTGTATCTCACGGTCTTTCTCTTGTATCTCATGGTTTTTATCTTGTAGTTGAACATGAAGATTCACATTTGCATCTTTATTGGATGCATCTATAGTAACTTCATCTCTCAATATTCTTCTAGAAATCCTAGCACTAAACCCTCTTTCACAACCTCCATGATGTGGGCCAAAGGTATCATCCATAACTGGGATAAACTGGAATGGGTGGTCTTTAGTGCTCTCCACACCAAGCTCGATACTTCTCTTTTCCAACTTTTCCTAAAGATAAATGTACAACAATGAAAATAAAAATAAAAATATACATACCACACTAACACACAGTACTTGTAAACTTACACAATATTCCTTTGTTAATTCATCTTTGAAATTTCCATTTTTGTCTTTGTGGCAATATATATATACTTGAAATAATGTGATACAAAATTCTATGTTTTTAAGAACTTAATCCGAATTAAGTACCAAATTAAGTACAAAATTCCATAATTGTGATACAAAATTCTATGTTTTTAAGAACTTAATCCGAATTAAGTACCAAATTATGTTCAATTTCAGCATATGATCTTGACCCTGTTGTGTGTGTTGGATGTGGACCTTTGTGATTCTTTTTGTTTCTTATAGCCTCAACCTATAAGATGTAAAAACATAAAATAATGGTTAGTGTATTGCATTTAAAAAATGGATGAACTTCTTGAACAAATAGACAAGTGCAATAATATACTTCTCTTATGATAAGATAATAGTACCTTAGTTGTCGGTTTGGACCAATAGGATAAAAGTGCAACCCATTCATCTATTGTGACTCTTACATCAGGTGTGTGTTGGCCTTGTTCCTCATTTGATTTTATAGGATCATAAAAATTTTTCAAGTCATGCCACCAATCTCTTATCTCTTGTTTGATAGTTTTTTTACAAAAATGGATTACCTTTTCAAATGAAACCAATCTTGACTTATCAGGATTCACGAACTCAAAGTCACAATGTAAAGCAAATAATTCTGGATCACTAACAAGAGATGAGGGAAATTTATATATCAAAGTAATTTTAATCTTACACACACATCCACCATTATCTTTTCAAATCCAATCTCGTGTTCCTTCCCCCACCATTTATCTAATGGAAACTAATGACTATCTCGGGCCATTATACCCAAGTAGTTACTAACTTTACGTCTCCCTTCTCCAACATGGACTCTCTTAAAAATACATTCATGCTTCTTCCCATTCCTTGGGGCGACTGATTGTAGTTTTGTAGATCCCCTTTTTCTTTTCTCAATATTGATTTCTGGTTACAATTTCTATGATTAGAAATGTAACATATACACACAAAAAATCATTATTTATCTTGTATTCCTAGAAGTATGGTACCTTGACCAAAATTACACGGAGACGCCTCATTTACATGTACGTGCACATTGTGCATTTGGCCTCCCACTTGAGATCCTTGTCATAGGAAATTTTCATACCAACAACATCTCAAACACAAAACTATACCAAATATAGTTATACAAGTCATACTGAATGTTAATAAATAGCATACCTTCCTCATTACCATCAACATATCTATTTCCTAACGAAAATATAGCATCTACAAAAATTATTCAAGTGTCATTTCAATTGGCATATAGGAATGTATACCCCTGATAAAATATAGTTAAAACATACCTTGCTCATTACCATTAAGGAGGGTGTTCTCATGTTGTGTAGCATCCACGTGGGCTTGACTTTGTATTGAACCTTTCATAGATGACAACCAACCATTTAAAACATGTGTCTATCGTGTATATAATTTCTACTATAAGAAGAGGATGTAATATAATGTGTTACCTCCTCTAAAGGATGAATGGTACACTCTTTCTTCTTGTATGTTGCATATTCCAGAAGAAGAATATTGTACATCACTCCTAATTTGAAGATCTAAAATAGAAATTGAGAAATATTAATATATATATATATACCCTTAATGAAATATAATACAAACATACCTTCCTCATTATCATCAAAGAGGGTGTTATCAAGTTCTGTAGTCTCCACATAGCATTGACTTTGCATTGAACCTAACACACCAACAGCTCAGACTTTTCAAAACATGTATCTAATAAAACATTTATAGTAAGTATACAAAAGAATGGGATGAAAGAAGAATAATTACCTCCTCTGAAAGATGAATCATGCATTCTTGGTTTCTGTAAGTTGTATCTTGCAGAAGAAGTGTATTGGTTGTCACTCTGGACTTGAACATCTATCATGAAAAAAATTGGTCGATGAAAACTTCTTTCAGCCAATCCATAAGTATAATCTAGAACAGATTGCCTTCATAATCTTCAAGGATCACGAGGAGTTTATTGTTATATGTAATCAGACACTTTCCTAAACGAACAAGAGGATGCATCCCTATCAGGTTCAGGCCCATAAATAGCTAAAAAATGTATAAGCTACAAGTAACTGCAACCTTGTGATTTTTAGAGAAATAAACCCAATAGAGATAGCATAAGTAATAGAATGAAGACAGGGGTATAATATTCATCAACAACCCAAACAAGTCAAGAGAAATTTTTTCTTGAAGTAGTGGACAAGAACAAGAACGATTGCCACTATACTCATCCTACAAGATTTACACTTCCCCAAGAGATAAACTCATTCAAGATAAGAAAAATGGGTATATTGTTCATCAAATAGAATGAATAAGTCTAGGATCTTTGCCATATATAGTGGATAACAACTGAATTATATAGATGAGAAGAAACTTTGTTGTTGGTACTCCATTCCCAGATCAGTGAATCAGATAACAAACCATCTCATACAAAAAGTTCACCAAAAAACCATGAGTAGAGAAACCTTATGTCAAGAAAATATGTTGTCATGGACTCTTACATTTCTTTCGATCAAACACAATATATAAGTCAGCCATACCTTCCTGATTATCATCTAGGAGGGTTTTCTAGAGTTGTGTAGCCTCCACATGAGCTTGACTTAATATTTAACCTTGTATAAATAACAATCCACTTTCTAAAACATGTTTCTAATGAATTGTTTGTATTTAGTATCTAGAAAAAGAGGATGAAACAAGAAAAATTACCTCCTCTAAAAGATGAATCATGCACTCTTGTTTTTTGTGAGTTACATCTTACAGAAGAAGTATATTGTACATCACTACTAACTTGAATATCTATCATGAAAATTGACATATATTAATATATATATATATATATATATATATATATATATGCATACTCCTAATTAAATATAGTTTAAGAATACCTTCATTATTATCATCAAGGATGATGCTCTCTAGTTGTGTTGCCTTGGCATGGTATTGACTTAGCATTGAAACTTGAAAGGATAACAACTCAATTTTCAAAACATGTATTAACAAAATGTTTATAATTAGTATCTAGAAGAGGATGAAATAAGAAGATTTACCTCCTCTCAGAGATGAAACATGTTTTTTTTGTAAGTTGCATATTTTGGAAGAATATAAATCCTTCACTTGCCTCATTTCCTGGAGGTTTCTACTTTTAACAAAATGGGTGGTATTCCCTTGGACACCTATCATTAAGAATTAGGGAAATGTTATTTATATTTCTACCAAAAATAGCATACTACCCATAAAATTTATTTATCCAAAGATTACCTTTCGCATTGTCAACAAAGTGTCTGTCAGCCCTTGTCGTATCTTGCACATTAGAAGTATTTTGCAACTTGGATCCTTTCATAAATACATAATTTTATCATGTAACTATCCATTGTATTTAAATTTTTCAATGTAGACATGATGAGAATAGCTACCTTCTCTACATGACAAATCTTTTAATTGTGATATTTCTTGGAGGTCACCTCTTGTATAAGGAAGATGTGGAATTTTTCTACCATCTCGAACACCTGTCATAGAGTATCATGGAATAAATTTTGGCATGTCATTTGTACAAAAAAAATCATACTACTATAGAAACATACATCCAAAGACTACCTTTTCCACTGCTATCAGAGCTAACATAATCCCTTGCCATAGCTTTGACCCACTCCCTTCATCTGAGAAGGGTACCTTCTTAATCTTCTTTGCAGCACTCATGGACTACCTTGGACTCCTACTGCACGAGTTGAATCCAATGCTACATCCACATTGATATCCTCCAAGAAACCCCGAAACCATTCACTTTGTTGATATCCACTCTAGTGTCCTTATCAACGTCTAACTTCTCAAGCCGTACAATCAGGGCCATTGTAGTAGTAGCTGGTATGGTTTCTCCACCTGTTTGATCCACAAGGGAACCCTCAGGGGATCAACTAAAATTTTCTCCTCGAATGTGATCATTTCCTTTTCTTGCTTGTTACCCTACTTTGTCTTGCCTAGTCGACACACTTCCATTGCCCTACCTGTGAGGGGATGGATTGGATTTGCCCGATCTCTGTGGCCTCCAGGGATGTTTAAAGACTTTGTAGGATTCACATCTATCTAGCATTGCCTCATATTTAATTCTCACTTCCCCTTCATCACCATTGGGCAACTCCACCATGACCTTAGGGGGTCGATTTTAGCGAATTTGTCAATGCAGAATTGAGCACATCTGCAGACCAAACCATTCGATCTTCTGTCGATGTCTCTGGGTGACCCAATAGCGTGTAGAATGATAGAAATTGCCAGTGTTGTCCAATGCCTGCCCATATCCAGGGGTGAGACTAAAATCTACACTGTCTTGAGAGGGGGCCTTCTGGTGTTAGCTTTAGGTGTCCAATGCCTCACCAAGACAAGTTGATCGTCAAAGAACCATGGCCTAGAAAATGTATCTCCTTTCAGATTAGTCTCAGAGGTGAATCACACTAGGAAAAGCCCATTGTCTTTCTACCCCACTATGGCACTTTTTGCCCAAAATTTGAACGATGGAAAAATGTTGGTGGTAGTCTTCCATTTCCATCATGATCAAATCTGTGAACTTGGTCCACAACCTCTTGTTCCCTTAGCGGTGGAAAGGGGGGTCTTCGGGTTAGCAATATTGGATCCCCTAATCCATGGAGGAGGACCAATGACAGACTTCACCCAATCATGAGCAACTGTTACATCCATCGAGGGGGAGAACCAATCATCCACTAATCTACCCTACTTGTAGCCTTGAGAACGTTTTAGTAATAGTAGGAGGGGTTCAAGCACCCCTGTCCAACAATGATCGCCCTAGTCTAGAGAGGAAACAAAGCTCATGGGTAGTGAGATGCTTATGTAAAATTCCAATTACTTTTGTTATGTGAAATATCATTACTTAAAACTTATGAATACAAGTATAATAGTTTGATTGATATCTTTATTGCCAACATCAATTTCATAAATTGAAAGTGTCGTTGACATATGATATAAAATAGTCCTAACTATTCTGTGTTGACTGTTTTGTTATATTCTTTTCTTCCAAAATTTAAGGGACTATCCCAAACAAGAAAATGGTGAAACTGAAAGGAAAGGAGGGGAAGTAGGGATTAGTGGAGTGGTGAAACTAATAGGATAAAGGGAGAAGAAGGGATGCAAGGGGATAGTTAAGTGGGAAACAGTCAAAAGACAAATGAGTAAGTATGCAACAAGAGTAGTAGCAGTTGAGAAATAGAGAGGAGGAATATCTAAGAACCAAGCTCAAGGATGCAAAACATGAATACATTGCTAAGAAGGCCATGTGAATCAACATACTTATCTAGGATCCTAAGATGTTCATTGTTCAAACCCTCCATCTATACAACACAAGACATCTATTTTCATGGGATATAGCTCTAGCTAAGTGGGGAAGCTTTGGATACGTCCTATGTATTTGTTGTTGCACTATCCAATGACAAGAACATCTAGTTGGATGTGTTGTCACCTTTCCACCCCAACACCTATAGGGAGATATGTTAGAGCATCCTAAAGAGTAAGGAAGGAAATTGGGGACTATATAGGCTATGGGGAAAATGACCTTGTGAGAAGACTCGCCGTGAAAAGTAAAGTCTGAATAATTGAGCACCTACTAAGAGGCAAGAGGGAGAGGTATGGTGTCTCATTAGGCATTACAAAGACATGTAGAGTTAAAAAGAATTGAAGACCTATATAAAGCCTCTCTTTTACACCATCATTATATATATTGGTCGTCTAGTTGGTCTATAAATTAAAGCCTCAGTGACCATAAAGGTTTGATGATGTGATTATGCCATCCAAGACAACTACTATTTTTAGTCCCAAAAGAAATTCTCAAACACATGTCAATCATGTCCAATTGTAAAATCCTCTTCTACTCATTATGTCCCATTAACCCCAAAAGGATGTTATAATGGGCCATTGGACCTGGTCCACTTATTGTGGTAGACACAAACTAACACCATCTGATTATAGATTGATTAGCAAGATTGTACCAAAACATAGAAAATTCAAACTTACATATTGATATATGAGTATTATCATTATATTAAAAAAAGGAATGTCTTTCTCGATACAAAAGTAAATAATAAACCATTGAATTAATATTTGTCTAGCATGCAACTCAAAATACTATATAGGGCTTATCATAATTGTAATATCTAAATACATGAAAATGATAAATATATGCTTTGAAATTGGTTTTGATTACTCCAAAACAAATTGTGACAAACATGTGCTATGAAATTGATTTTGATTACTCAAAATAAATTGTGTGACAAATGTGGTGTGAAAATGAACCTCAGTTATCAACTTCATTTACGTTGATTATATCATGCAGTTTGATCTTAACATCGATGATCAAGATAATGTTTCTAAATGTAACCAATAAAGGTTGTTATCATCCACTCAGACCAATATGATGTACATCGAAGTAGAGCATCAAAAGCTTAATTTGCTACATCAACCTAATCCTTATTGAGCACGATAGTTATTAATTGATTATTCATCACCTTCAACTATCTAAATGTATTTTTTTGTTATTTTAGCAATTAAGCATGAGAGTAGATTCATCAAGAAAGATTTTATCACAGATATGTTAAATTGTTACCATCACAATATCAACTCTAATAGCAAAAAAACATATACTCAAACATGAAGGCTAGATTACTCCCATTAGATGGTTACTCAAGGCTTTACTGAACTTAACATTAAGGATAAGGAGTGAGGGGCAAACGATGCTTCTAGTTGAAAGAAGAAGTCACTTAGTTGAATAGTGATAAAAACTTACTTGTTGTGAGCTATGATCTGCATCCTCGTTTGAATTTTTTTTGGTAACCGAGAGAACCCACCCCGGGCGAGCCCGACATGGTAAACTCTCGAGGCATGAGAGAGTGTGGTTCGGTCACCACCCTCCCGCGCCTAATCAGCGTGGATTGCCATTCGCAAAGTGCCTTCGGTGAGGTTCGAACTCGGGTCCTTCATTGGGACTTACCGAGCTCTTACCACCCGGGTTCGTTTGATTGTCTGAGTGTAACCGCGAACCATTGTTGCTAGATGATTGCCTTTGTAGGAGTGCAGAGGTATGTTTTGTTTTAAGAAAACGGAGGGGACAACCACATGAGCAGAGAAAAGGTGTAGTGGGTAAGGGACAACATGAGGCAAAATTGGATTAAAACAGAGGGGTGCAGAGGAGGAGCCATGATAGGGGAATCAGATGCAGGAGGAAAACCAGGGAACCGAAGAGGAGCCACCAGTAGTTGTGGTAAAGAAGGGAAAGTGACGAGCTAAGGAGGGGAGTGGATGGAGGCGGTAGAGTGAGCAAGCAGCTCGTCAATTGGCCATCACAAACCATGTTGTCTGTGGGTCTCTGGAGGTTAACAAGGGAACCGGGTGAGCTAAGCATGGGAGGAGGTGCATGGAGGTCGTAGAGGGGATCAGAAGCTCCACAATCGGCAGAGGATCCGCACACCAAACACACGCACGATGTTGCCAGTCGGTTGCCGGAGGTGAAGAGATGAAAGGGCGAGCTGACGAGCGGAGTTGACGAAGGCGGTAGAGAGCGAGAAGCTCCTCGATCAGCCGGCGATCCAAGCATCGGGCATCGGGCGGTGTCATCGATCGGCCACTGGAGGCTGATCTGCAGCCGTGTCTGTCTGCCTCTCGAGGTCGGGCAGAGCCGCAGAGAGAAGGGGAACGGGAGTCCAGAGTCTGGGAGTCGAGAGCCGAAGCGTCTATGGTAATGTGTGGCGGCTACCCTAAAATTGGAAGGGTGGGAAAATTTCACTAGGCGCTTGGTTTTTTGGAGCCCGCTCAATAGAAGTGGGTAGCGAATTGTTACCAATGGGCTCAAATCTCAGGCCCGTAGCAAGCATCTATTAAGGCTGGTAGCGATTTGTTGGGCTTGTAGCCATACGCGGTTAGTGTTCTAGTGCTTCAAGAATAGCCACTAGGTTGGGATTGTGGATAGCCATCAGCTCCTTCAGCGCTCGGCCACTCACGTCGCTACCGATACCTCTCGTATTCCAACACAGAAGTTTGATCATCATGGAGAACTGGTGAGGGTTTATGCCTGCTGATCCCTTGGTTCTGTGTATGCGTCGCTCACCATATTGTTTCTTGCTTCAACATTTACATCTGCGGCCGCCTGGACCTGTAGTCGTGGGTTTTCCTCATCTTTTCATAGGGTGGGGGCACCCTTTACATTTTCATTCTGGGACCATTACCTTTCATCTTCCTCCCTGGAGGGAGAGAGGTTGGGGTAGTAGACTCGGTTATAATCACGCTGGAATATCCTTCGACTGAAGCAGCGGTTGGTTCTGAGTCATCCCTCTTCTCAGTTATTTCCACATTACTCATGTTTGTGTCAGTGAATGCTGTCTGATTATTCTCCATCGTTTGCTGAACATTCTCTGATCTTTCAGTAAGAGCCCCATTCTCCTTCACTTTGTCAACGGTCTCTGTGTCCTCCTCCATAATTTGGATGACCTCGTCTACGTTGGGGTTCACCGCTAAATGGTTGCTATCTGCTCAATGTTCTTCGGATTAGCAATGGATGCGGCAGCGTTCGCGGATTTATGTTGTTTGGTTATGTCCCTCAGGACCTCCCGCTTCTTCTCGACAGTGTCGACTGAGGCCTTGGGACGCCAGACTTTGGTTATCTTCTCTATCGTTCTATCTGGTGCCTGTTGGGGGCCTTCCTCGTGCTCAGTATTGACATTTTCTGTGGTTGTTTGATCCTCGTAGTTAAGGTCATCCAGGGTAACAAATCAGTTACCAGTTGCTGTAGAGCCCGGGTGAGTATCCGTTTGCTTAGTTTGTTTGCGTCTTCTTTGCCTGCCTCTTCTACCCTTTTGGGTCTGCCATGTGTTCTCCTTGTTGCCCATAGTTCTGGGTGTCGTATTGGTAGTGTCGGGGTTCACCCGTGCCTGATTGCTCGTCGTCTTGGATTTGCAATACTATTCCTTGTGGCCCACCTTGCCACACGCAGTATAGATATCAGGTTCCACTTCATATTCCACAGAGTAATCAACACCATTAATGAAGATTGATGAGTGTAGCTCCTTGGACGTGTCAATTCGATAGCCACCCGGGCGAACTTCTTGTCCAGAAGGTTGTATGATCAATTTGATCATCCACCTTAATAAGCCTCCCCACTGCCAGCCCGATATAGTCAAAAAGGGTGGGCACGTATAAGTGCAGGGGCAGATCATGAATATGAACCCGTGTAGTTACATATTTAGGCATATCCTCGGATGGTTTGAAGGTGGGGTACCAGTCCCAAACGGCTAAGCAGTATCCAAATAGCTTCCATGGTCCGCCAGTCATCGCTACCTCGTAGGCCTCCTTGCATGAGAATTGTACCACATAGTGTCCCAGATCCAACTCTTACATTTTAAATCGGCCCTTAGGGTTCCAGAGTAGTTTGATCCTGTCTCGCATAGTCATGAACCCCACATCCGCACCCAGCAGCCAAAGAACGACAGTGTACATCCACGGGCGGGCTAAATCTTCCTCCGCCTCAGGTTCGATAAATATAGCCGGCGCTTTGTTCATCTCCGTCAACGCTACGGCCTTGTCGTCCAGGTGGCCTTCGAATAGTTTATCGAGGAAAAATATATCAGTATTAGGCTCCTGGTCTCCTTGGGCCACGGCGCCTCCAAAGGCTGCGCTATATGACCTTTTCTGCCCACCGAGAGTAGATGTGCACGAACAGTTCTCCACGGCCGCGTTAGCGATGCTGTGCGCTAACCCGTTAGCATCGTGTGTCTCAGGCTGGTTGACATCCTCAATCCCTTCAATGAGGCTAGGCGTTCCACGCATCCCGGCAAATCGGAATTCAAAACCGATTAAAGGAACGGGAACCCTAACCCCGCCGCCAGAGGGGTCTCCGCCATCCGTTTGCTCTTTGCCTGGATCCCTACCTCTGCGTCCCACCATATCCGCTACTTTCCCAATTCTATCTGCCCCATGATGTTCATGGCTCCTCGCGCCGCCGCCCCCTCGCCCTCCTCGCTCCCCTCTCGGCTCCCCCATTCTCAATGCTGATAATAGAGTATCTTTTAATTTTCTAATTCCTCTTCACAAAAAGATTATCAGTGACGTCCGGACCTGCTGCTTTATGAGAATCTGAATTATTGACAATCTTCCACAGCTCATGCTCTGTTAGAGTTGCATCGAGGGATCTTGTCTGGCTGTTGTTCAGCTTGATGAATTGACATGGCATATTCTGTATAGCCTAGGGAGAAGGCATCGACGGGGCTATGAATAGTCTTTGGAAGTGAGTCACAACAAGGCACTAAACCTCAACAGAATCGGTGATCCACTCTCCTCTTTCATTTTGTAGAGAAGTAATACGATTTGTGCAGCGTCTGGTATTTACATATGCATTGTAAAAATTACAATTATTATCACCATGTCTAAGCCAGCTAATGTGGCTTCTTTTCTTCCAATCCTCCTCTTCCTTTACCAATTCAACTTCTAGTTCCTCCACCATACGTAGCTCGCTGCAGAAAAAGGCTTAATATTTTATGGTTTATACCATAGGCTGTACACCATGGTCTACTTTCATGCAAATCGAAAATTATATAACAGTAGAGATGTCGTGTGGTGCTTGCAAGAGTAGCGTACAATGCAAATTCTACATAGTAGTAGATGAGCAAACAAATGTAGAATATTCCTACTTCCAGATTTTATTTATTCATACCATAAACTACATTGACAACTATAGTTTCATCCGTACATTCCGCCAAACAAGCAACGCAATTCTTTGGAATCCATGAATCAGTTATCAACTAACAACCTAAAACGTAGACATCAGAAATGCCATTGACACAACAGCAACTTCCATATCATTTTATTCAAATGATATGTCTATACAAAAGCAGACGTAAACAGCCACAAATGGACATATTGGTCTGATGGCATAACAAGTACTGTTAGATAATATAAATGTACATTACATACATGTTCAGTCAGTGTGCCAGGGAATACAGTTCAATATTTCACTATGGCAAAGAAGGCCTGAGTTTTACATGTTTCACACTCAGATGAAGTACAGAACACAAAGACAGTTACATAGCTACTACAGTATGTGAATGTTTTGTATTCAAGATTCAAACATTCTGAAATGATCATGTGGCAACATTTTTCCCCTTTGAACAGCGACGTTCGTTGCTTCAAACCAGACTTGAGGGTACCAAATACAGAAATTTCACTGACATGTTGTCCCCCACCACCTGAACTGCATCCAAATATGTTAAATAGAATAAAATGTGTACCAACATAATATCCAAACATGTATTATTTCAGAATCCAGAAAATAACTTGACAAGGAAAGATAGATATGTTCTACACCAGAAAATGTCATTTTTTTAATCAATTGCTAAAATTCCACCTGAATTGATATCAACTAACAATTCAGTCTAGAATAGAGTGTCTACTCTGTTTTGTAATGGATGGATTCACGACAAATTTGTCTTAACAGAAACAACAAAGGTGATTACTTTACAAACTAATAGACATATATATCAGTTGAAAAGGGGTAACTCGTCAGATATACAGACTAAGTTACTGGAAAATAAACTCAGCCATGCCTTTTCTCTTGAGTTCTGTATTCAGTTGATTCATGATATATCAACTTACAACAGGAAATGGATTTCTCCTCTAGGATGCCTTTACCGTTAGTACTTAATGAGAACAACTTTTCCTAATAAGTGCTTTTATTACAATCCAATCAAGAATCCAACTGAAAATAGCACATACATAAGGCTGTTATGCCAGCAAAACTGGTAAAAAAATCCCCCTAACATTCTCTATTCTAAACACCAGCTCTTTTCACCTAGTTATGCCAGAGGAGTCAAGCTATTCAATGGTTCAGATCAACGTTTGTGTGGGGAGTGGCACGCACTTTATCCTCCTCTTCTTGCATGTAAAATTTCAAATTAGGATTCATCACTAAGAGCAAAGACAAGACCAGCAGACCTAGCCTTGGCGGAATCACAAGTCTAAAATATATAAGGTAACAATCATGTGTCCCTCTTTTTTTATCATTTCCTTTCTCCCACACCCATAATGTATGAAAATGTCCAGTGCTCACTGCCATGTGTGACACACAAGAGGGTTTGCGACTCTTGTAGAGAGATTTTGATGTGGTGATTTGCTCTTTTCTAAAAACAAGAATGAGCGCAAGGTGATTAGTGTGAATAAATTTGAAAACTGGAGATGAGTGGTATTTTCGAATGGACTGATCAAAACAACATACGAAAACCTTACGAGTTGATGGGATATCCGTGAAGCCAGCCCCAATGTGCAACCCTCTACATGCGTGACTTTAATGAGATTGTCTCAAATGGGACAAAGGGAGAGATTGGAGATTGAAAGCTACAATGCAAATGTTCATAGATACTACAATGAATTGTGGACTTACTAACTTAGACTGGTATGGCTCTATCTTTTCATGGCAAAGAAGGAGGCAGCATAGAATAGACGAATGACTTCACATATTCAAGGAAGACAACAATTGGAGTGACTAATTTCTGGAGTACCATGTTATTCATCTGCCTTTCTATAAATCAGACCACATAGAAATCATCCTGGTTGATTGTTGACCAAGCTAGGAATCATATCATAAGGCATAATTTCATGTTAAAACCAATTTGGTTTGCTGATGAAATGTGATGTGTGTTCACTGAAAGTTCGTGGAACAAAGGAAATGATCATTAGCAAAAAAAAATGACAATTGAGACCAAGAACTTAGATTATGGACTAGCAGCAAATTAGGCAATGTGAATATGCTTTGTTGATGTATTGTTGGGCTGTTGGCTGCTGGAGGGTTAGTGGCCATAGGAGACAAGTGATGGAAACCATCACAGGTGATTTTAATGAATGTTTAGGAGCTCATTGCAGCAACTAAACTGCCCATGAGCTCCTGTGATGTGTGCAGCCAGATGGACAACATGGCATAATGAGATGGTTTTTAACAACAAACTCTCAACTTTATTTTTCTTACAACAATTTCATCAACATGCTTGCTAGTTATAGGACGAAAGTGGATTGTTATGATTGAAGCGGATATGAGTTGTACTACTTCAAATGGGTTGGGCTTGGGAACTGTTATCAGAAATGATGATGGACTAATTATTGTTGTTGTTCAAACAAAGAACACTACAAAAGTACATCATGAATTTGATGCATCTGTTAAGTGAATTACACAAAAGCAGATTAATCTAGATGCAAATTTTTTGGCCTGATTGTCAAGAAAATAATCCAGACCGCACAAATCTTCACAACTTCAATTAAAATTTGTAAAAAGGGTTGGAAATTATCTAGCACATACTATAAGATGAAACAGAGAGTGGATCTAACTTAATATGACCTATATAGGATCGACTTTATATGAAAGATACTCAACAGAGACCTAAACAACTTAAATGTGTCCCAAATAAGACCTGGTTAAATTGTCTTGCCCTACTTCTGCTAGTATGACCTCTATTGAAGGAATATATACTTAGTTTTGCGAAATTAAGTGTATGTAATTAAAAAATACACCTAACATCATCTTATTACAATTAGATACATACCCATATAGTACTGACTTGCATTCAATCATGCCTAACTAGATTAGATCATGCATAAAATAACCTAAATTGTATGACTCAAGACTCAAATTTGAGTTTCTGTGCTGATTAATAGTTTGAATAGCTAAATGTCATTGACTAATTACATTTGAAACACAAAGTTGTATATAAGAAAATTTTCAAAGTAAGTAGTAAACAAACCTTGAACTAGTCATCCTTCTTTTCCTAATATGACCTTGCAAACTTTAAGAATCATGATCTTCTAGCCATATCCCCTTGCACATGTCTTCTGAAAATAAAATTTCACATTTTTTAAGTGCACTATTTTTCAATTTTATATCAGTATTCAGAATATAGAAATTTAAATTCATACCCAAAAATTTAATGATACCAACAATCCATGCTTCATGTCACCGCCTATATCATGTCATACTTTTTCCCCCAAAATGCTCAAGACCTCCATAAAACGTGAACTTCAAGTATTCCCATATCCATCAGAATTCCTTCTGAAGGGAAAATCAGTACTTGTAAATACACATTATTTCAAAACTAACATGGAGGTGACTTTAGCATTTATATATTGAAATTGAAAAGGGAAACTAGGTAGTAGAGGAAAACTAGGTAATAGAGGAGTCATATACATGTGCGTTATATTTAAGTATTATATCTTTATTCTACAAATAAAAATATGAATCCATACCCAAAAATTGAATGATATCTCCAGAGCATGCTTCATGTCATCTCCTATATCATGCCATCCATCTTTCCCCCAAAATGCCCAAGCCCACCATAAAGAATCATCTTCAAGTAATCCCGTATCCACCATATTCCTTTTTGGAAGGGAAAATCACTACTTGTAATACACTTTATTTCAAGACTAACTATGGAACTGAATTTAGCATTTATCTATTAAATAGAAAAAGGAAAGTAGGTAATAGAGGAAAACTAGGTAATAGAGAAACCATACACGTGAAAAAAAACTAATAGACACAAGGATTAGATATTAAGAAATGTTGTTTATATTATAGGAAAGTCAACAGAGAAAAAAATTTCCATACCCAAAAAAGATGCTGCCAGCAAAAAGGTGATGTATCTATTGCATCATGTCCCAACATTAGGGCCTAAGACCCTTTTACTTGTCCTAGGTGCTCGATACTCGTAAGAATTGAAAAACATTGGTGGTTAGTCATTGAAAAAATCCCAATATAGTTTCACAGTAAACACAGTCCTACTTACACGTGTAGGCAATCTCTGACTTTGAGAAGATGTTAATGGGTCATAATTATCATCCTGGTAATGAGATCATATTAGAATTTGTCCTTATAAAGGTTAGAAGTATTTGCCTTACTTACCAAGTCAGAATCAATCTGCACATTGATAAGAGAATCATAATCGGTCCCATCCTAAAATTGAAGTTTTGCGGATGATAAATTATTTTATAGAAGAAGTTGATTTGTAGGAAAGCATACAAGATCAACATACCAAGTCATGTGGTGTTGCACGACAACCATATTTAGAATTTGTTGACAGTCCCTAAAACATAAGCATATTATTGTCGATGAGCCCAACATTTTCAATTTATTACCAATAATGTGGGAAAAAAATTAATTGGAATTGAAGAAATTTAATATGAGCACGCAAATTTTCAAGTTCATGGTCTTTTTCTCTAATTTGATGTTATTTTTCTCTAATTTGATGGTCTTTTTCTTCTAGTTGTGATTTCCAAACAACTCTTGAATCCTATTTGATTCTTCTGCTAGCATTTTCCTCTTCAGATTCCTTCTTGTAATACCTCCATTGATCCCTCTTACATATCCTCCATGATGAAATCCATGTGCGTCATCCATAATTGAAATGAACCCTAATGCATGTTTTGCCTTTTCCACACCTAACTCTCTACTTCTTAGTTCTACCTTTTCCTACAATATGAAATCCCATGTCAAGTTTCTTTCACAGTATATGGTATAATATAATAGAAAATACTTACACAAATCTCTTTTATCTACTCATTTAGGTACTCCCCATTCTTCTGTTTGTGACCATCAAGATATGTTTGCACAATTGGAAGTGGTACACAATCTTTCTCCTAAAACGACATTTAGAACTCATAAGAAAATACACATTAGAGAGCAAAAAGAAAGATTTTTGTGACCATACTGCTTTATCTTGTCTTTCAGCAAATGAAATTGATCCTGCTGTATGTGTTGCATGTAAGACACCACGACTTCTTTTATTACGGCTAGCTTCCAACTGCATGTTATACAGTTTAATATTTATTTAAATGGATTTACTATCACTAAAGATTAAAAATAAAATTATCTAAAAGTTCACATCATCTTACAATCTTTTCTTGCTTACTCCTAAGCTCTATTAATAACAGCCAATGATCTGGAGGACCTCGGTTATCCAAGGAGTGTACTTGTTCAACGATGGGGATATGAGGATCTAGTTTACTTTTTAATTTTGAACGGAAATCCCTCAATTATTGGTTGATTGTTTTTTTGACAAAATTAGTTACATCATCATATGAAATTAACCGAGGCCCATCCATATTAAAGAATTCATAGTCATGTTGTATGAAAAATGACAAATATGCATCATACATGAGTGCAATTCATATAAATTAATAGGATTTATAGGGACAAGCATAGAAACAAGTATGAACACACAAAAAGTAAATGAAAAAAGGCATCTTATGTGAACTTCAACCATTACACGATCGATGATTGACTCATGCTCTATTCCCCACTCTTTATGTATAGGAGACAAATAATGATTGTGTGCTAAAATTCCTAAAAAGTTACTCAATTTATGCCTTCCTATACCAACAATTCTTCCATCATAAAAAACAAAACAATTATGTTTTTGACCATTCATTGGTGCCACTACTTTGAAGGTAGTCCTCTCCCTTGTAGATCATTTTTTCATGTGACAAGCATTAGCATCTAAAAAAAATATCAACAATATAGTGTGGTCATACTTTATAAATGTTCTTTTAAGCATACAAATTATAATCAATAGGATGCATTATATTAACCAAGGTAAACCTATTACCTACTGTTGGTTGTGGATAAGATCTACCTCGCTGCATTTCTTTTCTTACTATATTACATAGAAATGGATGTCACTAAAAAAATAGAAATAAGCAATAAAGAAGTAGTTGAATAAATATACCTTCTATATGGGGAAGAGTGTCACTCCTCACAGATGATCTAGAGTTTTGTAAGTATCCACCTACTATAAGAAACATTATTAAATTTTAAACTCCATTATCATAAACATGCTTGTAACGACATCACCAATATAAAGTCTAGTATACTACCAAATAAAACTCAATTGAACAAAGATACCCTCTGGAGGGGAAAGTCTTTCATCCAACATAGGTGTTTACAGTGGAGATATACAATTTTGTCTTTGTTCATTCACTACAAAAAAATAGAGTTAAAAAATCTTCAAGACATGTATGCTTGTAATTTTATTAAGTATACTCTAATGAAAATACCTTCCAAAGGGTACATTACATCTACCTGAAGAGATGTATGCAATGAAGATCCGAAATGTTGTCTTTGAATTGAATATTTTTTGTTTTGTCTTTGTTCATTCACTACAAAAAATACTAATAAAGTTAAAAAAATCTTCAGTACATATGTGCTTGTAAGTTTATTATGTATATTCTAATGAAAATACCTCCCAAAGGGAAAAACTCATCCTCCTGTACAGATGCATGCAACGAAGATCTAGAATGTTGTCTTTGTTCAGACACTAAGTATGATAGAAATTTGAGGTATTAATAGCATACCAACATAAACTCTAGTTGACAGAGTAAATCTTAGTTTGAATTGATATACCTTCTAGGGGGAGGGTTGTACTATTCCTCAAAGATTTTTGGAATGAAAATATAGAATTTTGTATTTGTTCACTCACTATAGCAAAAACTAATAGAGTTAAAAAAATCTTCCATACAAACTTTCTTGTAAGTTTATTATTATGTTCCAATAGTATTACCTCGTAAAGGGGAACGTGCATCCTCCTGAAGAGATATACGCAATGAAGATTTGCAATGCTGTCTTTGCCCATTCTCTATGTACAACATGTATTTAAGGTGTTAATGGCGTGTCAACATAAAATCCAATATTATATAGAGCAAATCATAGTTTGAAAAAATATACCTTCTAGTGACAGGGTTATCTCATTTCTCGGGGATGATTGCAGTGAATATCCAAAATTCTTTCTTTGTTCATTTACTATATAAAAAAGTAATAGAATTTGTTAAGTACATACTTGCTTGTAAGTTTTATATGTATGTACCAATAACATTACCTCCTAAAGGGGATGGTACATCCTACCGAAGAGATGTATGCAATAAAGATCTAATATGTTTCCTTTGTTCACTCACTATGTATTAAGAGATTTATGGTGTTAGTGACATACCAACATAAAGTCTAGCGTAGTATAGAATAATCCTTAGCTTGGACATGTATACCTTCAACATGGGAGATTTTTTCATTCCTCAGACTTGTTTGCAGTGCATATCTATAATTTTGTCTTTGTTCATTCACTATAACAAAAAATTCTAAACTTAAAAATATCTTCAACATAAACATGGTTGTACGTCTATTGTGTATGTTTAAATGACAATACCTTCTAAAGGGGGAAGTGTATCTTCTTGAAAAGATGTATGCAATGAAGATCTGGACTGTTGCCTTTTTCCACTCACTATGTATGATAAAACGTATGGTGTTTTTATCATCACCAATATGAACTCTACCGTAATATATAATAAATCTTAGTTGGACCATATATACCTTCTAGAGGGGGTAATTTGTCATTCCTTAGAGATTCTATATGTGAATATCTAAAACATTGTGTTTTTTCATTCACTATGCCAAAAACTAATGAGTTAGTAACTTCATAAAAAAAACATGCTTGTAAGTGTAAGTTGTATGTTTAAATCTGACCTCCAAAAGCGGAAAGTGAATACTTTTGAAGAGACATCAGCAATAAAGATTTGGTACACTTCCTTTGTTCAATCTCTATGTATGATACACTTATTGTGTTAAAGACACAACTAGGGTAAATTCTATTTAATACAAAATAAGTTTTAGTCAACCAAAAATACCTTCTAAAGGGGGGATATCATCACACCTCAAAAATGTTTGAGGGAAAGACTCGACTATTCCTGTACTCTCATTTACTACGCAAATAATCAATATAGTTAAAATGTTCATCAACATAATTATGCTTGTAGGCGTGACATATATATTAAAAATAATGTACCTCCTAAAGAAGAAAGTGTATTCCCTTCTGGTGCTGAATCTATTGGAGATCTGATGCATTGACTTTGTTCATTCACTATTTATGTTAGAGACTAATATTGTTACTGGCATTACCAACATAAAATTTAGTGCAATTTAAAAGAAAACATAGTTAAACAAAAATACCTTTTGAAGGGTGGAGCCTGTCATTCATTCGAGATGTTTGTAGTGAAGGTTTAACCTTTTCTAAAATAGAATTGATATTTTGTCTTTCTTTTCTCACTAAGATAAGATATGGCACAACTAATAAAATCAGCAACATAGAGATCCTTGTAGAGGCACAATTAATATTCATGTAAAAGTACCTCCTGAAGATGTGAGTGCATCATTCTTAAGAGAGGTCTTCAATGAAGATTTACCATGTTGTCTTTGTTCACTCACTACATATGATGGAGACAAAAAGAGTTGAAATCATAGAACTAGACAGTAACAGGCTAAATAATATAACATTATTAAATTTTAATGTACCTTCTAATGAGTGGGGAGTATCTTCTCAGTTGGAATACGTGGTGTTCTTTGTCTTTTTGTCACATGAACTTATTGAAAGAATGGGTTAGTAAAACACATCAACTACTGACATAGTAAACAAATTTTCAAAATTGAATTTAAATAATACCTAGTCGACCATCCAATGAGTCATTACAAGTGTTGTTTCTCATTGTCTCTCTTCATTATGTCAATTATCGAGGCACGTTTAGGAGGCAATACTCTAGAAAAGAGTGTAAAGTTTGAGATATGCTTCAAACACCTATTAAAATAGTATCACTATTCAAATCTAAAAGGTTAAACATAATTGCAGGTAACAAGAATACTAATTCATATCTTACCACAATCATTTGCGCTTTCGTGTATTTCTTATTTCATGAATAACATTCTCATCCACTTCATTTCTTTCAGGATCTAAGTCTGGCCTCACCCACAAGTCATCATCAACATCAGAAGAACATTCTACTATAATTTCAATATTCTCATAAGTGGTCTCAACATTTAATACATCACTTGGTATGTCATAACTGTCTCGAGCAACCCACGGGCAAACTACACCCAAATTTCCATCTTCTGGATCCATGGAATAGAATACTTGTTTTGTTTGTTCAGGGAAAATAAAAGGCTCATCCTCATATGCTAGCTTAGTTGTGTCCACAATGGTAAAATTTAGATAATCCTTTGATATTCCAGCCTCTTCCTCACCAGCATACCACAAACACTTAAAAAGATAGTATGGATCTAAATTTTGAAATTGTATTTCATATATATCTAAAAGAACTCCATTGAAAAAACAATCGTCAAGACCCACCATTGCAATACCACTATTTTGTGTCACACAGTTGTACTCAATGTGTTTCAGTTCAAATTTATATCCATTTATGAAGTAACTAGAATAGGATAGAACTTTTATAGATGGCCCTTTAGACAAGTACTTAACCTTTTTAGGTAATTCTTGATAGTTGCTTACCCTCTTGACCTATTAGGAAAATAAGCATTAACATTTTTGTAAATCACATAAATAAATATATTTAATTTGAGAAAAACTCACAGTCTCTAAACCAATCAAAACAATATCTATGTTGCTCTAACTTGATGTCATCTTCAGACCAAGATGAATGATTAGATCGTAGAATGTCAGCATGATACCTAAAAATAGTTAATAGTTTTTTATTATTTTATTTAAAATGACATATTTAAATTGAGTATATACTTACTTTATATATTCATCAATGTCTTCATCATTATAAAGGATAAAATGATGTTCTTATTGAATTTCATCCTCAGAGAGAGTAATAAATTGCCCAACAATCAGGCCATCTTCATATACCGATTGTATGTTCTCTTTGGAATCCGTGTCGTACAAATATCTTGCACAAAATGTAGCCACTTCTTCTCTCAAGTAACCCTCAACAATAGAGGCTTCGGGTTTGCTTTTATTTTTTACATTTTTTTTCAATGTGTAAAGATATCTTTCAACTTGATACATCCATCTAAATGTAATAGGCCCACATATTTTAGCTTGAGTAGGAAGATGTACTAATAAGTGGACCATGTCATCAAAAAATGTTGGAGGAAATATCTTCTCAAGCTTGCACAAAATCACATGTATCATCTGCTCAAGTCTTTCCATGGTTTGAACATCAATAGATTTAGCACACAAGTGCTTGAAAAATGAAGATAATTCCATTAGTACTTTCCCAACATGTTTCGAAATAGATTTTCTTAGGGCTATTACAAGCAATTGTTGCATTAAAACTGATGATCATGACTCTTCAGGACCAGAAACTTTTTCTCATCAAGTTGAACTAGTCGAGAGATATTACAAGAATACCCATATGGAAGTTTCATGTCTTTCAAAACCCCCCACCTGTGCTTCATCAACTCCAACCACGGTATCTCTCAAAACTCACCTTGGCTGGGAAAAATTAGAGCTCTCCTTAGCCTGTAGCATTGTCTCCATTTGTTTTTGAAATCAGCAACAAGAATTAGTTGTTTATACAATATCCGTCCTCCTCGCATGCTCTTCATCTAGCTTCCTGACGATGAAGACCTCTATCCTTAGTCCGTGGATGGGTACTTTTCCTTTTATTCTACTGCTCTGGCACACATATGGCAGTGAGGAGTTCGGGATTCTCCTTAGATGGTTGACCATCAAGATCCGCACGTGAATTATCATGCCTTTACTAAGAAGAAGATTGATAACTGGAAACTGTGTTTCTATCCTCACACTCACAGTACATTGAAACAATGGGGTTAAAATTCTAGCACGCTCATGCGCAATGAATACCACCCAAAAAAACTCCCGAAAAGGTTTCGAGGTGCCAGGTGTTAACTGCTACCTATTGGGTGTCAAATACAATGTTTCGAGGTGTCAAATACAATGTTTCGAGGTGTCAAATACAATGTTTCGGCGCCATTACCTATTTTCATGCGTCAACTTCCTTTGTTTGTGCGGCATAAATTGTTTGAGGGTGTCAAATACACATACAGGTGCGATCATGTTTGGGCGCCATTACCCATTTTCAGGCATCATCTACTTATATTTGGGCGTCCTTAAGCGTTTTGAGGTGTCAAATACACATACAGATGCGATTAAGTTTGGGCGCCATTACCCATTTGCAGGCGTCATATACTTATATTTGGGCGTCATAAAGCGTTTTGAGGTTCCAGGTGTTAACTGCTACCTATTGGGTGTCAAATTCAATGTTTCGAGGTGTCCACTAACGGTTTCAGGCTCCATTAACAATTTTCAGGCTCCATTACCTATTTTCAGGCGCCATTACCTATTTCCAGGCGCCATTACCTATTTTCAGGCTCCATTAACAATGGTTTTGGGTGCCATTAAGTGTTTGTTTGGGTGCCAGGTGTTAACTGCCACCTATTGGGCGTCGTAAGGGTTTTGAGGTGTCAAATACAATGTTTGGGCGCCATTACCTATGTTTGAGCGTGTGAAATACACATACAGGTGCGATCATGTTTGGGCGCCATTACCCATTTACAGGCATCATGTACTTATATTTGGGCGTCATTAAGCGTTTTGAGGTGTCAAATACACATACAGATGTGATTATGTTTGGGCGCCATTACCCATTTGCAGGCGTCATCTACTTATATTTGGGCACCATTACCTATGTTTGAGCGTGTGAAATACACATACAGGTGCGATCATGTTTGGGCGCCATTACCCATTTACAGGCATCATCTACTTATATTTGGGCATCATTAAGCGTTTTGAGGTGTCAAATACACATACTGATGTGATTATGTTTGGGCGCCATTACCCATTTGCAGGCGTCATCTACTTATATTTGGGCGCCATTACCTATGTTTGAGCGTGTGAAATACACATACAGGTGTGATCATGTTTGGGCGCCATTACCCATTTACAGGCATCATCTACTTATATTTGGGCGTCATTAAGCGTTTTCAGGTGTCAAATACACATACAGATGCGATTATGTTTGGGCACCATTACCCATTTGCAGGCGTCATCTACTAATATTTGGGCATCATAAAGCATTTTGAGGTGTCTAATACACTTACAGGTGTCACCTAGTGTTTTGGGGTGCCATTTCCTATTCGCAGGTGTCCACTAACATTGTTTGGGTGCCATTAACTACTATCAGGCGCCATAAAGGCATCAAACACCAATGTTTTGCCACCAAAATTTCCGTGACATTTGTACATTTAAAATACATTCTGCAACAAAAATTTGCACCCAAAATTTTTTAGACCAATAGTTTCTGCAACATGTTCAGATACATTCTTCAACAAAAATACTGTGAGTCTATGGATATCCTCAACAAAAATTCGGACAAACAAGGCTATTTTTGTGTTGCAGTAACTGTATGGCATATGTTCCTCTGAGTCTATGGATATCCTCACCAGTAGCTTGATCACCTATAATGTGTTGTCCTTGCATCAGTAGATTAACCCAATGTAGAACGTAGAATCCACAGTCGTTACTTTCTTGCGATTGTTGTGGACATGTCCTGCAGTACACCACCTTCCAGTCGCTGGGTTTGTAACCAAAGTTTGTTTGGAAAAATTCCTTCAAGAACTTTGCCTACAAATGTTACAACAAATGTTACACTGTAGTGAGTCATTTGTACATTTAAAAGTACATTTATACTTGAAAGGAAATGTAAGGTAAAGAGCTACTTACTATTCCACATGCCTGTCTTTCTGACGATGTTTTAGGCAAATAAGGGTGACTGTCCTTTTTGTTCTTATGAGTATAAAAACCTGCGCTGTCATAGTGGCTCATAATTTTGTCGCTTATTGAAATATGCAGCACATGCCAGTGGTTCTTTATGTGAAGGACCATGATTATATTGTTTGTTGCCTTCAGCTCATCCAAGCATTTGTTCAAATACATGTCAATGTATTTTTGGTTTTCGCTCTCTATTGCTCGACATGTGTTAACATTGACAATAAAAGGAGTTGGACGATCTTCCTTTGCATTTTGTGTATCTCTGTGCAGCTGGCATAAAGCCTCAATATACTAATTATATTGCAAGTTCATTCGTTAGTAACAGTTTAGGTTATAAAGAATGTGTTAGATAATATATCTTACCGTTTCAGAAGAAAACCCTTGGTATTCAAGTGTAGAAGACAAGTCATCTACTTGTACTCCAATAGTCTCACAATTCCACAAAAGTTTCCCCCTCGGATAAGTATCGCAAACCATTTTCAGAAACTCTTGGGCTTCATTGTCGAGATGATCAACTGCCGTTTTGTCAATCTTGCACTTGATTGGAGTTTGTTTCTTCGCATAAACAAACAATACGGGAAGGGGTCAATAGAAAATATTAAGCAATGATAGTATTCAGAAATTGACATGCAATGCGAGTTAAATTTGAAAAACATACATTCAAGCTCGGTGAATCTGAAATAAGGACAACCTTGTCTTTTGATGCAGCCTCAATAGACTTGTTACAGTTGTCATCTACTTTTTCTGGTTGGGAGTTGTATTCCTTCAAGTTTTGTAGGAGTTCAATCTCCGTGGTTGTTGGAGATCCCTTCTTCTTCCGTGTCGACATCTCGTCTTCTTGATTATCTATCCAACAATACCCAATATACACATTACAATACATACTATTACAAACCATATAGATGTTTGTAGAAAATTACCTTCATTTCGAGCTTGTTTCTTTTGACTTTGATGTTGTTCACTGTGAGTTGTGTCTTGAACTAGAGAGGCTTTCCTGATCGGTTCTTCTTGCTCTGTGGGTGCTTCTTCATTCCAAACATACACCTTACGTTTGTTTCTTTCACTATGCTTTGACCAATGTCCGACAAATGGTTGGGAGGCCAGATCATACTCTGTCAAAAGTGATTTTAGTGCCATATTCTCCTCATGCAGTTCGTCGCAGTAGTCGTGGAGGTCATCTAGATCATCCTGCATTCTCAAGAACATTTTGTTGTTTTGTTTGTTGGTCTCCAAAGCGATCCGTTTCTCCACAAAAAGTTCCTTTTTTAACTTATCATTCTCAATCAGAAGTGCTTGTAGGCGAAGGTCTTGTTCTTCATTGTTCACTAACCTCACTTTAACATCAGGCCTCACTTTAACATCAGCCAATGTGCTCAAGCACAACTTACGCTGTCGGAGGTAGGAGGATAGTCTTATCTTGTAAGACCATTTGTTCATGAACAAGGTTTCACTAGGATATTCCGGCCTCAACAAATGCAACCTCTTTAATAACCATGTCTGCGTAATTTTATACATTATTAATTATTGAAGACAATTTTAAATGGAACAAACTATTAACTATTATCCATGTTCAAATATAAAAAATCCACATTCAAATATAAAAATGCATACCGTTAGGATCAATGTGCATCCGTTGATGTATCCACCTCCATCTTTGCGCAACTTCAAGCTTTCTAAACCCATAGCAATTTGTTCATGAACTGCAACAGCCCAGTCGTAGGTGTCGATGGTTGCGAAATCGTCAACAACAGGATACAAGAACTGCATCACACGGCCTGAAGCTGTTGGAAACAAGAAATGTCCAAACAATATTAGAAGCAACAAGCGCAATCTATCCCTTCGCGAGTCATCTGTATTCGGTTTTATTGCATGGAATGCAGTGACAATAACTGGCATTTTTGGGTCGGCATTAGGAAAATACTTCGAACGAATGTAAGTCTTCGAATGTGAAGTACCACAGGCTATCCTTCCATCTGCAAGGAATACAAAATAATTATATTCAACACACGAGTATGGGTGCCACCAAATGCTTACCAATTTGAATGAGTTTATAATAACTACATTGAATAATTACATTCAATTTGAAGGTGTATAGGCTCCATAAACTATATACGGCACCCAACATGAGTATTTCACACCCACAAACATTCCCCATTCCGGACTTCTTAGTGCTTTGGGCTCCATTAACTATTATTAGGTTTCAAATGTCCATTATGGGCGCCATATTTCAATAAGCGACATAAAGAACCACTTGATTTTTGTGGGTGTTATTTGTGGGCGCCATTACATATTTTTAGGTGTCAAATATTCATTCTATGCGCCATGAATGGTTTTGATGTGTCAACTACCCATTTCGGACCTCTTAGTCCATTCTGGGCGCCATATTTGCTTTGCAGGTGTCAAACACCTATTACTTAATTTGTCTGGGTGTTATTTGTCGGCGCCATTACACATTGTTAGGTGTCCAATAACCCTTCTGGGCGCCATAATTTATTTGCAGGTCTCAAACACCTATTCAGGCGCCACTTAATGTTTGGGCGCCATTTACCTATTTGTAGGTGTCAAATAACCCTTCTGGGCGCCATAAATGTTTTATGGGTGTCAAATACTCACGTTGGTTGCCGTACATAGTTTAGGGTATGAACTACCCATTCATCCTGTTTGTAGGAGTCAAATACCCATTTTAGGTGCCATAAATAATTTGTAGGTGTCAAACACCCACTCAGGTGCCACGATGTGTTGGGCAGTCTGTCTTTTTTGGGCGTTATTAACTGTTTATAGGTGTCGAATATCCATTCCATGCGCCATGACTGGTTTTGATGTGTAACACCCCATTCCGGACCTCTTAGTGCTTTGGGCTCCATTAACTATTATTAGGTGTCAAATGTCCATTCTGGGCACCATATTTCAATAAGCGACATAAACAACCACTTGATTTTTATGGGTGTTATTTGTGGGCGCCATTACATATTTTTAGGTGTCAAATAACCCTTCTGGTCGCCATAAATGGTTTCTGGGTGTCAAATACTCACGTTGGTTGCCGTATATAGTTTAGGGTATGAACTACCCATTTATCCTATTTGTAGGAGTCAAATACCCATTTTAGGTGCCATAAATTATTTTTAGGTGTCAAATATCCCTTTCTTGCGCGCAATAAATGGTTTGTAGGCGTTAAAGACATCAATGTTAGGTGCCAAATTCCATTCGATTTAGGTGCCATATTATTGTGTGCCATCAAAAATATTGGAATGGTGTGGAATACATAAAGTGTTTGAGAAGATTGCAAGAACATTTAGCAACGTTTGCAAGAAAAGATTAACAATAAAAGATTGCAGGAGAATTTCATTTACCAACGTTTGCAATGTTACCTCTTATTGGGAGAGGAAGTAGTTGTCTGACTTCATTCGCAGTGAAATCAATATCATTATTTCCAAACTTAAAGCTTCCATCTGTGTCATTGTAACAGAATGCAAGTTGTTGAAGGAGCTTGGAATCATTATCAGGCGTCCTCTTAATCTGCAGAAGGCTGTGGAATGGTGTCGTTGCAAACAGTGTCTTCTCCTCCTCTGTAATGCTGTTGTAGGCGTCAATGAATAACTTCCATGAACATCTTGACTTGACGTATTTTTGCTTCTGCCCAGCATCTTCGCCTTCCACCATGCTCGTCACAGCTTCGATGGTCGTCACAACCTCCACGGATTTCTGATCGCTCAGACGCAGAGTACCTGTTTCGGCTTCAGCCCTGGCGGGTTCAATGTCCGGCGCCTTTTGCCTCACCTTCTTTAAGAGCTTCTTCTGCTTCGCCGCCCATTTGATGACCGGAGTATGGTCGAAGTCATCATCTGAGTTCATGGTGGCCGCCATTTGATGAAGCAGAAAGCAGTGAGGGAAGACGAGAACAGAGAAAGGAGGCCACACAAAATAGGCGTCTATGCAGAGAGAGGTGCCGGATCACTCTTCCAGCATCCAAGGCGCCGATGACGCCGCTCGAACCGGAAGAGGCACGGTGACAGGCGCCAAGGAAGGAGGGTCGTTCGCCCTTTGCCGTTCGACCCAGCTGTGGAGGCACGGAAGCCGGCGCCAAGGAAGTCGGCGTCGTGTGCTGATAGGCGGAATGGTTGACGGGTTGTGTTCTCGGGAGGAAGAGGCGTCGGAGAGAGGGTGTGTTCTCTGGAGGAAGAGGCGTTGGACAAAACGAAGTCGTTTGGGGAAGAAGGAGTCTTGGAGAAGGAACGAACCGGGAAGTGGAAGGGACGGTTCTCGGGAGGACGCGGGGTGTCGCAGGGTGTCGCAGGGGTCAACATGACGCCCCAAAGTGGCAGTTAACACCTGAAAATATGTCATGGTGCCCAAAAAGTGATTGACTGACACCCAAACAATGGTAGTGGACACCTGCGAATAGGTAATGGCACCCAAAAGAGATTGAATAACACCCAAAAATAATAGCACCCAAATATGTGTTAATGATACCCAGAAACAAATTAATGGCACCCCCATGCAGTTCACCAATAACAAGTTTGACAAAAAATATGACAACTTAAAGGCGCCCATGACTTCCATAACATGTTGTTAAGTATTCTTCTTTCTTTGTTTCTTCTGCTTGGGAATTCTTTCATCAAACGACTTTAATCTTCTTTTTCGAGGACGACCCACTTGTCCACCCATATTTGGGTTTTGAATGGATTTTTGGATCAATGGTTGATCAACCTACATGTACGGCGCAAATATATCAAAGTTAGATGTACACAGAACATCAGATACTTCAAATGTAAACAAAAAAAATTGAAATGGTTTTACATACATCATTTATAAGACCAACTTCTCTCTTGAGGTTGTCTAAGGCTTTCTTAATTATTTCAAACTTTACATGAGACATGGAAGATGACTCCGCCAACAACTCAGCGTCTTGTATAATGACATTATACCTGTTTACCGAGTCTGAATAGTCCACTGAACCTAATGAGTCTGGTTTGTTTACATTGCGTTTGACATCCTTCCTCCATCTATGAACTAAGTGGAAATCTTCATTCAGCTTGTCGATTCCAAGTAAAATGTAAACGCTAAAAACATGTCGGCATATTATACCACACGATTCAAACAACATGCATTGACAACTAGCGCCACCAACAAGACTGTTGTAAACAACAGAAAAATCCTTAACCTGAGGGGTGAATATATTTGGACCAACACAAATCCTCTTCCTTTCATAAACTGCAAAATTAATGATGTTTCCTGTTGACCCAGGTAGAATGTATGAGTTGCAATGCATAAGACCTTCCAGCTCTCTTTGATATTTTATGAAAATATTCAATGTATACCAAGCAGCGACCTGTCTTTCCATTTCGAAAGTTGTCTTCAATACAGGTCTATTGTGAATGCACTCGTACTCTGCTTCAGCTTCCTTCATGTATTTCACATTTATTGCAAATTCATATTGTTTTACAAACTCCTGTAATGTTGTTCTTTCTTTCAAATACCCTTTGAAAAATGCATTTATCGATTCACTCCTTTGAGTCGTAGACATTCCAGCCCAGAATGTTGCTTTCACAAAACATGGAACCCACATCTTACGGATAGGATACATACGGAGAACCCATCTATTTTCTTGAAGATTGTACAAGTTGATCAACTGCGACCACCTGATTTCAAAATCGGCAATGGTAACTGAGTCATAAACAGCTGATTTGATCGCTTTTCGAGCTCCTTCACTCTCAAATTTGTGTGGTAGTTTCTTCATTATATGCCAAAGGCACAACCTGTGTCTGTTGTTTGGAAAAACTTCAGCAATGGCATTGATAATAGCTTGTGCTTGGTCAGTAATAATGGCTTTTGGATGTAAACCTCGCATGCAAAACAACCATGTCTTAAACAACCACACAAAATTTTCTGTTGTCTCCTCACATAAAAGTCCACAACAAAGAAGAATTGTCTGCCCATGCTGATTGATACCAACAAAAGGAGCGAATGGCATATGGTATTTATTGGTGAGATAGGTGTTGTCAAAAGATACAACGTCGGAAAAATAATTGTACGCAGAACGTGCTCTTGAGTCGGCCCAGAAGACATTTCTCAAAACACCGTCCTCGTCAAGGTCAACAACATAGAAGAAATTTGGGTGCAAATTTTGCATCTTAGTGAAGTACTCTTGCATTGCCGCGGCATCACCCTTCCCAAGATTTAGTCTTCTTAATCGGCAAAGAAGATTGCGTGCATCCCTCTCAGTGAATTTTAGATTAGAAACACCACCAGCTTCAACAGCAAGGGCACCTATTGACTGCGATGTAGAAATACCAGCCCTATCGTTAATAACCAACCTTTTCTGCTGTACAGACGACATACTCTTCATGGACGGTAAGAACATTAAATGGTCTGCTTGAAGCATTTCATGATTGTGATCATTGGAAAATTTGTCAACAACAAAGCAATCATCTTTTAGATGAACAACTAGATGAGCCGGACATTTTTCCCTCGCACTAGTTCTTTGAGAAGAATTACTCCGAGGTAAACCTTCTTTTTGACATACCAGCTTCATCCTAGATAGTTCTCCTTTCCTATTTTTTCCTGAATTCATAACTCTAACACCGAATCCATTCGACATTTCAAACTTCTTGTAAAACTCTTTCACTTCTTCAACATTATTAAATCTCATTCCAACACAAGGTAAGCTTGAGTCTATAACATAAGCAAGAGATATATTAGTGGCTCAGCACCTAGGTTGTATCAAGACAAGGCAAGGTTGAGTATATTCAACTGTTATTGTACGCCTAAAAACCATAACTGACGCCCCCCCACAACGCTTACTGACGCCCATACATGCGTAATTGAAATACAAAAACACATTTCATATGTAAGAACGCCTTAACATTGGTGTTTGACACACAAAATTGCAAAAGGCGCCCATCATGAGATGGATCACATACAAGTTTGACCATTATTGGCTCAAATGTTATTATACGCGAAAATATTGGTGTTTTACACCCACACAGGTGTATTGTATACATGGGTACTTGACACACAAAAATAGTTAATGACACCCATACATGTGTGACTGCACCCAGAAATAGTTAACGACACCCATACATGGGTGACTGACACCCAAAAACACTATGCTGCAACCAACATTAAATTTACATCGTCCACAAGCATTTTAAGCATCTAGCTTAATTAAGATTATTAAATCAAAAAATATAAACGACTACATTATTTTGAATAATATTTTTATTTTGGCAAGAACTCTATTTAGACACTAACCTTGCAAACTTTGGATTTCTTCTTGGGTATTTTCTTGTGTGTCTTCTCCTGAATCATCATATCCTTTGTCATGTTCATCGTGTTCTTCTTCGGAAGCTGAGCTATCAAGTTCATTTGCTGAGCTATCAACTTCTTGTTCAAAATCATCAAATTCTAAGGCAAAATCTTCGGAAAAATCACTACCATATACCACATCTACATCTACAGAAACAACATAATGATAAATGGAAAGTGAAGTTTTGGAAATAAACGTCATAACGTTAATAATATGAAATAAGTTATATAGAAAGAACATTACCATTACACGGCTCCATCTAAATGGCCTTCTCTCTATCCAAATTGAATGCTTGTTGGTAGAAATGAATGCTATGAATGGCTGGGAAGTAAATGCAAACAATGCTTGGGCGTTCATACGTTTTCCCTCTAAAATTGTCATATTTTTCCCTCCTAAAAACATCCATTCCAGCCATAATGTACATCATTATCAGCAGCATTATCAGCATTTAATGGCCAGCCCATCAAGGATTTTCACCGGTGCAAGGACGGACAATCGAATTTTAGTCCCACGGACAATAGCCGGTGCAGAGTCCAACCCCAACTACCCCCTGCCAACCCCACCACCGGAAACCACGGACGAAACCACCAAGGGAGCGCGTAGCACCCGCGCGTGAGGGGGGCTGCGCGTGACCCGATCATTTCCGGAAACAATGGGACAATTCTTAGTACATCATCATCACTTGTTGCAGAAGCTATAACTATTTTCAAGGCCAACTAACGCAATGTGGGAAGGAGCTGGGAACTGACACTGAATTGAAGGTGTGCAATTTCCACCAGAAATACGCAGTCATTGTGCTCAACATGCAAACTTGGAATTGATGGCTGTCGTGATAACAAAAGCTACGAGTTTTGATTTACTGTTCCACACTTCCTATTCCATACGGGTATCAATTGATCCTTCACGTCAAAACACCCCATTAACTCTTTTAGGGGTGGGTTTTAGAAGTAATTATGTGATTAGGATTGTTGGTAACAGTATCTAGAACTGTTCCAGGGAATATGAATCCATAAGCTACTAAGATTGTTTGATATGCAATGTAGTGGGTAGGTCCTGTGGTGACGTTTGATAAGCAATGTAGCAGGTACGTCCTATGGCCCAGCCGATAAAGTTCAAGGTGTCGTACAACCTAATTGACTGGAGCAAGAAAGGAACTCGGAACAGACAGATAAATCCAAGGACAATGATGTTATGTCGGTGGTTCCGAACACACATGTTTGTACTTGTGTTATTTCAAATTCAATAATCTCCATTTCCCAAATTCTAAAAATAAATTCCTCCATTAAAAAATAAATTATCATTTTTGTAGCATAATTAAAATACATTTGAGGAGTTTCATATTTAGACTTGTTGGCATTTTTGGTAATAAATATTATTTAGTAATGTCGTATAATTATGAAATATATATATATATTAAACAATTTTGCATTTAACAAATTGATTAATGGATAAATTTGATTGGCTTGTTAGCGGCAAGCCCGGATCAAGAAGAAATGGATAATTTATTAGTGTAAAAACAAAAGACAATACATCACAATTATACATGATGGAAGTAATCGACACCTCCAGCTTAAAAAATATAAAGAACATCAATTCTAATATTTTCCTAAAGACTAAATGGCTCTCTCTTATCTAACTAAAAACTATAATGACGTACTAAATCTAAAATATGCCTTCATATATGTCTTTATCTAATTTTACAATATAACTACATACCAAATTCAAATTTTGTTTCATATATCAGATATATGTTTTGGATGACCAATAATATCTCAAATGTTGAATATCAAATTTAAGCCTACACGTACTCCATATGTTAGATACATATACAAACAATCCAGGAGTGAGCATAATGTGTTTAAATCAAAGGTTAAACATTTCCAGACCAGCTTGGATTTACTATATTCAATTTTGTAGACATTATATTTATCTCTTACCAACTTAGAACAGTATGTCACCACATCATTTATTGATTAGGAAAGCTCTAATTTTTGTTCAAATGTTAATCTTCATCACATAACATAAACAAAAATTATAGTAATGCAAAACTATATTTTTTTACGACTATTACACAAATAAATTTTTACGGGTATTTATAAGAGTGGGACATAATATGTGAACTATGTTGACAAATGTTTTCATCACCATGAAATCAAAACCAAATTTATCAACTTATGTTAAACATAAATGAGGTACATGTTGCATAATCTTATCTTTATTGAATGAATAAGGTTTAGGTCATGCATAGCTAACATTCATTTTATTTTATGTTTAGTGATATTTGAGTATTCGTGAAAAACATAAAGTCTCATAGAAAAATAGAATGTAACCTTTTGGTGTTCCAAATGATTATTTGTTTTAATACAAAATAGTAACATATGACAATATGTACATCGCATCTAAAGGTCCAATAATTATCATTAGTATTTACATGAAAGATGTCATAAAAGGATGGACTCTTAAATGATAATTCATCCAATACTATTTCTAAAAAAAGTAGGTGTTTTCTTAAAAATTATTTGCTACTAATAAGGTGAAATTTCTAGATAGACTCAATTATTTGTTAAGATTTAACAACATTGAATGGAATAAAATGGTAGTGCATACAATCAACAACTATGTTGAGATAGGTAACAATTCTAACTCATCATAAAAGTAGCAAATGAAATAAATAACTATCTTCAAATAGTAACAATGCTAAATCGTCACAAACCACTCACTCTATCAATACCAAAAGCAACTAAATTGTTTATAGAAGTGCATGAGTGTGGTTAAAGAGAAATGACAATGTCAAATATTAAATGATATATTGTGAAACCTAATATTTGAGTATGCAATGTAGATAATTACTAAACCTATTAATACTATGCTAAAGACATAATTTCATACCAATATTGATTTTCTAAAACTAATGAAATAACCTAGTAGCTTTAAACAAATTTTAAGAAAGTACATTAATATAAAACTGCATGAACACTATATAATATATTTGGATAATATATTTGAAATATTTTTTATAATGAAATATTTTCTATAATTTACACCAGTAAGGCGATGACATAAAAGTAGGCGGATTAAATAAATATGTTTTTTTATGGTTATAAATCTATTAATGTATAATCTAGTAATATTCAACATAAGTAGCCTTTTTCCAAACTTGATAATTGAATCTAAATGATTCACATGTCATCCAAAGTTTGAATATGTATTTTATTCCTTTATCACGATGAAAAATATAGGTTGCATAATTGGTTTTTTAATATATGTCCATGATAAATATGCTATTACCACCTATAATCCTTTTATTCTTGTCCAAAGGTTCTATACAAAAGTGTGTCTTATTTTGTAATTTTTATAATGTGTTTATCATAGGTTTATGCCTGAAAAACACAAACACATTACAATATAATTTTGTTGTTGTAATGTTGTGTTCCAAAATTATAGTAGAGTATTATGTAGAGCTAGTTGTGAATCAATTCTCATAAAGTGAATTTTATCATTAGCCAATTTTATTTTTATAGAAACAAGTTGTGCAATATAATTAATTAAATAATATATGTAATAAATGTGAGTCTACACATGCCCTCCTAAAAACATAGCTCACAATAAAACTCACTATTTACAACTTTGATATGGAATTTAGTCAAGCAACCTTTTAGTTTAAGTTATTAGTTGAGAAATTAATGGATAAATATTCGTATATACTACTATGTTTTATATGTATATGTCTAAATTCACATTTTCCATTCTTTCTCACCCTAAAATATTTATGATAATATATACACCAAAGATTCTTATTAATATGTTCCATATGAGTCGATGAACTACAAGAACAACATCTATTATTCTACTATTTGTCAAATGTTGAGGGTTGAATTTCATATAACATGGACAATGTTCAACTCTGTTCAACTTGAGAACTTGTCACATTAAGCCTTTTTGTTTTTGTTTTTAATTTTACTCTTAATCCTAAATATGTCTAAAAAACAAATCACGATACAAGTTGTTAGTTATATTATAAATTATTTCCCTATGTAGTTTTATTTACATGAAGGGTAGTGTACCGAGATTTACACATGCTATAATATAAGGAATAACTCATATGTAGCCCACTTGCATAGATTACAGGATGCACCATGTGCAAGAAACTTAGAAATGTGATCAAAATAACTTTTTACTTGATGATGTTGGATTATAGATCCCTAGAAGTTTTATTTTCTAATGCACTTCTTATCTCATGTTTGTGTTTGCATATTTATTGTACTAGAAAAACTATAGAAAATACTATTTTGTATTTTGTATTATAGTTCTTATATGAAAATACAATATTACACATAAATATGTTTCTATACATTTTTTGATAAAAAACCAATTCCTATAATACAAGACCAGAATATTTAAATTGGGACTGCATACCTATACATGGTACAATATAAAATGTGAGTAAAGTTGCAAAAGTGGATATACATAGATATCATGATGTACTAAAGATAAAGGAAACATATTTCTAGCAATTCATATTCAATAAGAAGACAAAAGAACATTATCATCTTGTAATTTATTATGTATTGTTAATACCAATTTGACTGATACTTCTAAATGATAAACTAGGAAAACTATCATCAACTATGTTATATATCAAAGAACAATTATCTTCTTATAGATATTCATATAAGAAATCGGGTAATTCTCTTATCGTAATATGTAAATTCAGAAATCATATCCCTACACATTGATCATGTTATGATGTCAACATCAAGAACTTTGGTCGATGTAATCATAATTCTAATAATAGTATAAAATGAATGATGAATGTTGTGTGCATAAAATGAAAAGAAATGAATGACACATGTGTAGCACATACACTTACTAGTTTTATCTAACCATAAACCCATAATCAACAGATCACATCAACAACTATGTAATAGAAAAGATGGTTTAGTGAGATATACCTGGTCCTGAGGCTTGCTCAGAGACAATACCTCACAGCTAGTGTGTTCGTCAACCACCTAGTCTTTGATGGCATTTGTGCAACTCCTGGTATAGACTTGGAATGCGGTGGAAAATCATCCTCTTGAGCAGCAAAAATCTCCTACCTCTATAGATAGTCCACACAGACTACTGAGAACTCCAGTCCTCCTAATGTACATACTGGAAGGAGTCGTCCCCTTCGGTCAGTGTACTAATCACCTAAACACTATTCCACAATCAGTCACTTTTATGTAGTTGTCTTTCCCTCATTGTTCCTCCCTGGATGGGTATAACTTACTTGGGCTCTCTTGGCTACCACACCTAGAGAGGACAACAACTTTGAAGAGCAACTGAAGTTCTGAGTTATGTTCTGAGAGGCCCCCTGCACCCCTCTATTTATAGTCGAGGGTAGGGTCAGGGTTCCCAGTCTATGTGGGAGTAGAAGGGTCTGGATTTTCCCCGAACTGATTGTACTGCGGCAGGCGAACCAGTCATTTCACAACTCAACCGGTCATTTAGGAAGGTGAGCCAATCGGTTCACTTTTGAATTGGTTGGTTGAGAATGTGAATTAGTCAATTCACTTAGTGAACCAGTTATTTCACTTCCTAGACTTTCCCACAATTGACTTTCCTTATTCATTTCTAATTAATGCAAAGATTAATTCTTGTCCCAATCAAATTGAATAAGTGAAACGGAAATCTTTTCTCACAAATTGAGAAACCCAACACCTTATCGGAAGGTCCATGTGAACCGATTAGTTCACTAGTGTGAAATGATCATCTCACTGACCATGAGCCAATCAGTTCACCCAATGAACCAGTCGGTTGGTGGTCCATGTTGTGTAGAACTCAGTCAATACAATTCTCAATCAATCTGACACTCTAATCAATTGGTTCAACATTTGAACTTGATGATTCTGAGTCAAGTCTATTCATTGAATGTTTAAATGAGTACCTAAACACTTTAGTAATCAATCCAAACATCATTCATGGATAAACCCCGCTTCCAGGTTAATCCTATGTGTGTGATCCTATAGGTTCCATTTCACATTGGCAATGAAAGTCCATAACTAACTTATGACATCACAAGTAAAGAGTGGTGCCTAGTCGCACATCAGTTCTACCCAGGTGAAGAGGAAAGTTAGAGAACAACTTTTTGCCTATAATGTATTATTGTTGTTATAGTGAATGTATAGTCCCTTTGTCATTGATATCTGGATTGAACTCGAGGCATGAACTTGTCATCCTCTGCAAACATTCAATCCATGTTTCTTGACTCAAAGTAAACTTCCTGAGATATATGTAAGCTCAATACTATATATTGACTTACATTTGCATGGCCATACATTTCTTAGTCTCACTCATCAAGTGTCCAGGATATCAAACTCCCTTAGGAGGGACAAATTTTGTATCTATCACTCACATTCAAGTTCCCATGTGTCAAAGTCAACCAAACATCACCATCATAACAACCCATGTTTCAGGACTGCATTTGATGATGTCAAAGTGTACCCAATCACATGTGATGAGTGTAGTGATTTTAGGTCTAAGAACCACAATCACAACCAATACTATAAGAGATGATCCTCACTAACCAAGTGTGGTTTCCATGCATCACTCTTATGGTGGGTCTGTCTGATACACTGTTCTCTAACATGTATCTATGTTCTAGGTTTGATATCACATATCATGACTAATGAGACTCTGTCATTAGCCAACACACACTCTATTATTTTCTGTAATTGATGTCTATGGTTATTTCCACAATAACAACTGACTAGGGACATAACAAGAATGTATACTCTTAACATCCATAAGATCTCATTCTTCAGGTCCTCAACCCGAAGACATTTTTCATTGAGTAATACAATTCTTTAGACATCTAACACGTTATATCATTATCTCAAAATAGATTAAACATATAGATGGAAATTGCCTTTATTGTTTTTCAAATCATTTCCAAAGTATGCCATTACAATCATTGTATGACTAGCTCTATGGGCATACATACCAAAAGCACCAACATTTTACACTTAACGAAGCTATGTGATGATCATAAAGCAACTCAGCTACCTCATCTATGACTATTTTCTTAGTGGGTCTAGGGTCAAACAAAGCACAGAAGGGAAATGGTTTCCTAGGAAGTAGGTCCTTGTACCAATTTAGAGCTTCCATTGAGACAAAGAAGGTATCATCATAGTGAATGAGGTGAGAGTTGGATGAGGATGAAGGAACTCTAGTAGGGGTGTCCCTCTTTCTCCTATTAGAAGTCATGGAGGCAAAAAGGAGAAGAATGGGAGTCGAAACTAGAGAAGATCACCACTTAAGGTTGTCTAACCACCTAGGGTAGATAGGAAAGGGAGATAGGGAGGTCAAACGAGGGCAATCTAGGGCTAGGAGAGGGAAGGTCGGGGCTAGGGTTGAGAGCTTGAGAGAGTTGGAGGAGGAGTTAGTCGACTTTTTTCTAGTTGAGAGGGAGAATAGTCAACTGAACCTTATTTAAATTTTGTTCCAGCCTGACCATCGACCGAGTTCTAAGAGATGGAAACTCGACCAAATGGCTTTTTAAAAAAGCTCTCGGCCACCAATCGTTCGAGTTGGAAACTCGACCGATAGAAAGCCTACCCAAACTTTAGAAATATTAGTTTCTTGCCATTTGAGTGCTAATTAAATTTATTTCTTGGTCCATTTTGTATTTTAAACATACTTAGGCATGTATCACTCATCATTTGGTACTATTTAGTGATCCAAACATCGTTTGCAAGAAATACCCAAAATAAGAAAAAAAACAAGGCATAAGTTCATGAAAATTTAAGTACTTTAGCAAGCAAGGGTGATCAAAACATGAACAAAGCATATAGGATAGATAGACACTATCTAGAAGGCATATCAGATTCATGAAAAGAAGTTATGAGTAGTGTATATCTAATAAAATTAAATTTCTCTCGAGCTAGAGGTTTAGTAAAATGTCTGCCAACTAATGTTCTGTGTCCACATGCATGATATAGATATCCTTTTTGGCAATGTGATCATGAAAAAAATGATGAAGAACCTCTATATGCTTGGCTCTACTATTCCATATAGGATTGTAAGATAAATTGATTGCACTAGTATTATCACAATATATAGGAGAAGCATCAACATAAATGTTAAAGTCTTGGACATTTGCTTCATCCATTGAACCTGGGCACAACATATATCGATTGCAATGTATTCAATCACGGTAGTTGATAAAGCCATTGTTCTCTATTTCTTAGAAAATCAAGACACCAAGCATGGTCCTAGGAGGAAGCAAGTTCTACTTGTTCACTTGCTATCAATCAAGAATCATGCGTAATCAACATCACTATATGTTTTAAGAGTAAAGTATCTTGACTTGGGATATCACAGTCTAAGATTTTGAGTTCTGGATAAGTACCTTAAAATCCTCTTAACAACTATAAGATGTGATTTTGAGGGATTTGATTGAAAGCGAGCACACAAGCCAATGCTGAACATTATGTCACTAGAGGTAGTTAGACAAAGTAAACTTCCAAGCATACTTTTGTATAGATTCTCATCCACTTTCTCACCTTCTTCATCCTTATCAGGTTTGGTGGTGTTTGACATGAGGGTGTCCATCGTCTTGGTGCTCTCCATCCTAAAATGTTTGACTATCTCACTTGTGTACTTGCCTTGGTTGATCAAGTTCCCATCTTTTGTTTCCTTTATTTAAAAATCGAGGAAGAAAGTGAGTCATCTATCATGCTCATTTAGAACTCGCTATGCATAAAACCACTAAATTCCTTGCATATATCAAGACTTGTTACGCCAAAAATGATATCATCAACACAAATTTGAATGATAAGAAAATTTGTTAGAAGTTTGTTTGATAAACAAGGTAGAATATACTTTATCCATGATATATCCATGATCTAATAAAAAGTTATTTAATTTCTCATACCAAACCTAAGGTGATTGTTTGAGTTTGTAGATAGATTTTTTCAACAAATACACATGGTTAGGTAAATTATCATGTTCAAAGGCCAGAGGTTGTGCAACATACACTTCCTCCTCCATTAAGTAATTCCAAACACACTTTTAATATCCATTTTATATAGAAGAATGTTCTTGTAACTAGAAAAAGAAAGAAACATACAAATGGACTCAAGTCTAGCTACAAGTGCCTATGCTTCATCAAAATGTATACCTTCCTTCTAATTGTAGACTTGAGCCACTAACCTTCCTTTGTTTCTTACCATCTTGCCACTTTCATATAGCTTGTTGTGGTAGACCCACTTAGTTCCAATTATCTTTCTATCTCATGGTCTTCACACTAGAGTGTATACTTTATTCTTCTTGAATTGCTCCTGTTCTTCATACTTGGCTAGGATCCACTCATCATTACCAAGAGCTTCTTTGATGTTCATTGGCGCGAGTTGTGAGATGAAGGCATTATTTTCTTGTTCCTTGTTGTAGGCAGCATGTGTCTTCACTCTTTCAAAGGGGTCACCTATGATTATCTCTTTATGATGATTCTTTGCAAAGTGGGAGTTGGATCCTTCTTTTCTTCATATTTCTCTTTCTTGAGTGTCCTCCTCCTTTTCTTTTTGGGTGATGTTGAGTTCTTTTATGATAGGAATTACTTCATCTGTAACATCATCATTAATAATATCCTTCAAATTAGAGGGGTTAGTCTCAATAAATTTGACATGGATAGATTCTTCTACTTTAGATAGATCAACATTAGACACTCTTTAAGCCTTTATATTAATATTATAGACAAGAAAGAAAGCTATATATGATTGCATGTCAAACTTGTCAAGAGAGTCTTCTGTGTTCAAAACAAAACAAGGACACCTGAAAACATGAAAATACTTGATATAAGGCTTCCTACCTCGCCTAGTTCATAGGGGTTTTTCTTCAAAGAAGGATGTGTGTAAACCTAGTTTTCCACAAAACTTGAGGTACTAATGGCTTCGGCCTAAAACTTCTTTGGAGTGTCATACTCTAAATGCATAGTCCTATTCATTTCCTATAGTGACCTATTCTTCCTCTCTATAGGCCCATTTTGTTGAGGTGTTTGAGGTAAAGAAAAGTTATGTGCATAGCCTGACTCTTCACAAAAGCATTCAAAAAGATCATTTTCAAATTCTCCCCCATTGTCACTATAGATGGAAGCAATCTAGAAAGAAACTTCATTTTCAACTCATTTGCAAAAACTTGAGAAATCATCAAGCATATCACTTTTAGAAACGAGAAAGAAGGTCCAAGTATATGAAGAGAAATCATCGACCATAACAAGACAATACTTGGAACCACGAAGTGATTGAGTTCTCATAGGTCTAAATAGATCAATATGGAGAATTTCAAGATCTCTCTTGGTACTCAGGGCTTCTTTAGATTTAAAAGAGGACTTGGTTTTCTTTCCTTTGGTACAAGGTTGACATTCCTCATCCTTTTAAAAATCCAATTTGGGAAGTCCCTTAACCAAGTCCTTTTTGCTCCAACTTCTTCAATTGATGCATATTTACATGACCTAGCCAACAATGCCAAAGAGAAATATCATTCAAATTGACTACAAGGCATCTACCAACAATAAGCTTAATAGAGTCAAGCACAATTACGTAAATATTACCATTTATAATTCCCTTATACAAGACATGATAAGTTGGGGAATCTTGAAGAAAGCATTCAAAGGAAGTAAATAGTACAAGGTAACCATTATTACATAATTGACTAACACTTATTAAATTTTGATGTAGGCCATCCACAAAGAGAACATTCTTTATAACAAGGATTTGCCTACATCAGCCTCACCTTTTACCTTACCTTTCTTGTTGTCCCCAAAGGTATTTTTGTTAGTGTAAGAAGTGTTGAATTGTAAACGAGACTAGATCACCCCACCGCCGGTCATATCCACCATCATTCTTTCCATCATGATCATTATCTTACTTTTGTATCTTCCATTTTCTTTCTTGTACTTCACTCACCTTCCTTTCTTACTGGACTACATGAGGCGATCCAAAAGGGGTCTTGAACCTTCCCCATGTTTGGATCCCAAAATTGAGAATAATGTTTGCAGCCTTCAAAAAGCAAAGACGACTGAAACTCAAATGGATTTAGAGGACTCACAAACATCATCACCAACATATTCACCACCAACTTCACCCAAACATCAATCTTAACAAGAAAGACCAATCATGGAAGATGACCATCCCCTTAAAGACTTCATTGTTCCAACTGCTACAAAAATTAATGAGGCCATCAATATCCCACTGATCAAGGTAAATGATTTTTCTATAAGCCCTGCAATTATACAAATGATACAGCATAATCAATTTTGATGGACACCTATGGAGGATCCGAACCTCCACACCCTTGAATTTCTGCAATTGCTAAGCACTTTTAAAATAGATGGTATTTCTAGTGATGCAGTTTGTCTTCTTCTTTTCCTTTTGTCTTTAAGAGACAAAGGCAAGGTGTGGCTCTATTCTTTGCCAGGAAACTTTATCAATAGCTGGGATGAACTCATCAAAGTTTTCTTAGCCAAATACTTTCCACCAAACAAGACCGCACAATTGAGGAGTCAGCTCATCAATTTTTCTCAAAGGCATGAAGAGACCTTGTATGACACATGGGAAAGGTTCAAAGACCTTCAACGTCTTTTCCCACACCATGATTTGAGAAATTGTCTTCTACTGCAAACTTTCTATAATGGCTTATTCCACAATACAATATTTTTTATTAATGCTACTACAAATGGTGCTTTAATGAACAAATCATACATGGACACTTATGCAATTATTGAAGACATGGAACTTAATCATTGCCAATCGAGTCTTGAGTGGAGCAACCAACCTTCTTCTTCAACCTCTATTTTCAGAAAGTAGGTCACTAAAGTAATTTTTAATGCATGTGGAGCAGCTTGACACACTCCTTCTTCATGTTTTTCCACACCATCAAAAATTTAAGAGATATCAGAGCTCAACAACAATGTCAGCTACAACTTCATCCACCAACAACAACATTTACCACCCAAGCCCAGTTTAGAGTCCATGCTTGAGACATTTGTCTCAACTCAAATTTAGCAAAATGATGAGCTTCACCAACAAAGGGAGTTGCTAAATGATGTTATTTTTCCAACTTTATACTAAGGTGGATTGGATTGCCGCTAAGAATAAGATGTTGGAGAATCAAATTTCTCAACTAGATCTTGCCAATAAAGAATCATATTCCGGTTCCTTGCCTAACCAACTAGAGATGAATTCAAAGCAGACATTCATGTCAGTTACCTTGAGGAGTGAAGCTGCTATACAAGGATCTTTTTCATCATCAAAGAAAATATCATATTCAGGTGTTGACTCCAATGCAATCCATGATAATGCATCCCAAAAGAAAAAAATCTTCACATACTCCACGGGATGATTCTTCAAGAAAGATAAATGTCATTTTTCCACAATGCCTTGGCACATTTCTTGGTGATGAGAAAATTCTTTTTGAATATGATTCTAACTATTTTGATGAAGAGAATGAAGGGATAAATAACATTATTTTATAGAAGAATATTCCTACTACAAATCATAAGCATACACCTTTATCCCAAATAAAAATTGTACTGATAAAGAGGCATAGATCTATGGCACAACAATTCCCAACCTCAAATCAGAGCACATGCCCTCCATCTTGACAACTCCACCATGACGGGGTACCTGGTTGCAATTATCTTTGTTTAATTACTACAATGAGGACACTACACATTTCAAGCTTACCTGGTTGCAATTCTCTTTGTTTAATTTCTACAATGAGGACACTACATATTTCAAGCTTAGGGAGGAGCAACCAGCTGGTAGTGTAGTTTTATTTCCCTTTTATTATCTTTTTCTTAGCTCTTTTTTTAGTTTCTATTCTTCTTGTGGAAAACTAATTATGACATGAGGCTTATCTTATATAAGTGGATTGAATCCTTTCTATGCCAAACTGATTGTCCTCTTTTGTTGAGAAATATCACATGTATTAATTGTAAAAGGTATGCTTTAATGAAATGAAATATTTTCTCCATCAACACGTTCTTAACTCTAGTTTATGCTTTTAGACTGAACATTCATCTTTCACATCCTTAATTGCTTAAAGAATGTAATGGTTTCAAAATCTGTGAGTAAATATACTTTATAACATCATTTAGAATACATGATGACCTTGCCAAGATCTTAGTGCATTTTCAACCACTGTTACTCTTTTAGTGAATTTTTTCAAAACAAATGAATGAAATCTAGCTATTGTTACACTTTAGTTGACTCTTTTATGTTGTGGAAAATTTTAAAATTTGTTTTTGCTTATTTCACCCTCATACCCCAAAAAAGTTGGCTAAGCTGCCCACATATTATGCTAGCCTTGTGTATGTCTGACCTGGCCATGATGGTTAGGTGGTATGTCTTAAAAGAGGGTACAATACCCAAACTGGCACTCCATGTGTGCATAAGCCTACATTAGCAGCTCAGTATCGGAAGCGATAATCTATTGTAATATCAATTTTGGGAAAGAAGGAGAGTACAAATAAAATTATTAATGTTTACTAAGATTTCATCATTTGTATTCTTAATAGATGAGAGTTTGAGTTGCACATCCACTAATTGTTTGGCTTGATCATCCAAATTCTACTTATTGTTGTTTATTTGATTGATTCATTTAATTGTGACCACCCCTATTGAAATAAAAATCTCTTTATTGGGTCTTTAAGTTGAATTGATGGCTATGTGTATAAATTTGTTGATCATGGTTGGCTTGGTCTTACACATATCTTTCTTTTCATTTGATCTATGCATGCACTTGAAAATTCTTCATTTGTGTTTCTGTGCACTTTTGCAAGCAATGGTTTAAGGTTAGGGGGATTTGATGTGCGTATTTTATATCATCTTTTGGACCACTTTTGGTTGCATTTCCCAATCATTTAAACCCAATATTCACTCTTAATCATGCTAGATTTTCCATCTTTATTGTTTCTTTACTTGTTGTATGGTTTGTTCTGTAGGTACAACAATTTGACATCAAAACAGGGAGAAAATGCCATTAAAACATCCATAAAGACATCCCCCAATCATCTAGACATTCAGAAAATCAATGTTGCTAAAACTGATATAGACACCTCGTGTCTTAAAAAGACATGATGTGTCTTATTAAAGACACCACGTGTCTCAGTCCAGAAATTGAACGCAAAACTCTAGATTTGTAGCAACACCCTGTATTTTATTAATGATACGTCGTGTCTAATTTAAGACACGTCGTGTCTCATTAAGGACACGTCGTGTAGCCTCCCAGAACTTGATCCAAACTTTAGTTATTGCATAAGACATGTCGTGTCTTATAAAAGACACGTCGGGCAACCTACTGATTTCACTCAAACGTGAATTTAACTATCTCACACTTATATATATGACCCCAAGCCATCTTGGGACAGTTATCACATACTATTTGGGACCTTTTGGAGTGGGACTCAAGGAAGGGAAAGCAAGGAGGAATTGGAGGTGTGCCAAGGGAGTAAAGTTGGTTTCTCTGGAGGGAAACTTCTTCTTCTTCCTTCTTCTCCAACAATTGTAGGAAGGATCTCTATCGTTCTCTTCTTTCTAGAGAGTTTCCAGTAGCAAGGATAGATTTGTGACTCCTTGACTGGAGTTCTAAGTCTATCTTCCTTCTTCCACGAACATCCAAGTTTATTTCTTTCTATTATGATGTCTAACACTACTTTCTACTATTTGTATATAATTTCTACAGCCATGGACAAGTAGATCTCTTATTCTTAGGCATGGGGAGTAACTCCCATGTCATGAAATTATTAAACACAAATTTTATATATAATGCTAGTTGTTTCACTATTATATGATTCATCGGTGTTTAATTCCTCTCACATGCTTTGATGGCCACTTTGTATGTATGATTTCTACTATTTGTATGATCTGGGTAGATCTGCATAGGAGTAAGGAAATGTATCTTAGTTGCACTACCTTGTCCACAGGAGTTGCTGGGATGTGTTGGGGGACAAAGGTTTTTAGTCCTAAACTAAGTGTATCCACGTGAGTGGTATACAAAGTTAGGATTGTTCTACACTATCGAGAGGTGGGTGTAGGGTACATGCCTCCCTTGTGTTATTGCTAGTGTTCTTGATCATTGTTGTTCTTCATATTATGTTGTGGATGTGAAACCCCATCCTCAAGAATTCCTAATCCAAATTGATCCTTAATATAAATGTTTTCTATTTTTGTTGATTTCCTTTCAATTGCTTAGTTAACATAAAAAAACCCCTCTTGTTAAAAAGATCTAAATTATTGAAGTTCAATACTCTTGCTCCTAGAAATACCTTGCTCCTTGGATGACCTCATTAATACTACATGCACCTATATACTTGTGGGGGTAGGGTTTGAGTTTATAAATATGAAAACTTGCACACACAGTCAACAAGTTTTTGGCGTCGTTGCTGTGGAGCATCAATATTTTTATCAGTGTAAGTAGTGTTGAATTGTAAACGAGAGTAGATCACCACACCACATGTCATATCCACCATTATTGCATCCACCATGATCATCATCATTATCTTATTTATGTATCTTCCATTTTCTTTCTTTCACTTCACTCACCTTCTTTACTTACAGGACTATGTGAGGCAATCCAAAATGGGTCATGAACCCTCCGCATGTTTTGACCCCAAACTTGAGAATAATTTTTGCAGCCCTAAAAAAGCAAAGATGAGTGAAACTGAAATAGACTCTCAGGACTCACAAACATCATCACCAACATCTTCACCACCATCTTCACCCAAGCATCCATCTCAACAAGAAAGACCAATCATGGATGATAGTCATCCCCTTAAATACTTCATTGTTCCAACTTCTATAACAATCAATGAGGCCATCAATATTCCACTGATCAAAACAAATGATTTTTCTTTCAGCCCTACAACTATATAAATGATACAACAAAATCAATTTGGAGGAAAACCTATGGTGGATACGAACCCCCACATCGTTGAATTTCTATAGTTTCAAAGCACTTCTAAACTAGTATCTCTAGTGATGTTGTTTGTCTTCTTATTTTCCCCTTCTCTTTGAGAGACAAAGCCAAGGCATGGCTCTATTCCTTGCCAAATAATTCCATCAACAGCTGGGATGAACTCAAAGTTTTCTTAGTCAAATACTTTCAACCAAGCAAGACTGCACAATTGAGGAGTCAACTCATCAATTTTTCTCAAAGGCATGAAGAGGCCTTGTATGACACATGGGAAAGGTTCAAAGACATTCAACATCTTTGTCCACACCATGGTTTCTGCAATTGGCTTCTATTGCAAACTTTCTATAATGGCTTATTCCATAATACAAGGATTTTTATTAATGCTGCTTCAAATGGTGCTTTTATGAACAAATCATAGAGGGACACTTATGCCATTATTGAAGATATGGCACTTAATCATTGCCAATGGAGTCTTGAGTGGAGCAACCAACCTTCTTCTTCAAGCTCTATTTTTGGAATGCAGGTCACTGAAGTAATATGTCATGCATGTCGAGTAGCATAACACACTCCTTCTTCATGTTTTTCCTCACCATCACTAATTGATGAGATAACTGAGCTCAACAACAATGAGGATGAGGAGTACCACTCCAATCATGTGGGATGTAGAAACACACCACCTGGAGGCATTCCACAACCACAATAAAATGAGGAGTGTGACGAAGGTTGCCATGCTGAAAAATGTCATCATAGAGAGAGGAGGAATGGGGGAACAATGAGGATGTCAACAGTCACAACAATGAAGATGACAATGATGATGGGGGCCTTCTCTTTGTGAACTAAAAATCACACAAGCCAATGAATGAAGCTGCCTGATCAGCATTCCAAGGTTCAATCTCCAAATTTTAAATTGAAGTCTATCATGATTGCCATGATCCAAAACTAATATTTTGGAGGAAATTCTCATGACGAGAATCCCTACCACCACCTAGACTCCTTTAGAAATCTATGTAACACCATCAAAATGAAGAGGGTGCCACAAAATGTCATTTAATGCAAGGGATTTAAATTCTATTTGAAGGAAAAGACATTATCTTGGTACCATGATTTACTTAACAATAATATTTGTGGATGGGAACCTCTGGTCGACACATTTGCCACCAAGTTCTATCTAGTGGATAAAACCCTCAGGAATAGGCACAAGATAAATGGATTCATGTAGGAGCTTAGGGAGAATATATATGAGTCATGGGAACATTTTTAAGAATATCTGAGGGATTGTCCTCACCATGATTATGATAAGGGATTTCTAGTTACAATGTTCTACAATGGTATTACCCCTGTCGAGAGAACTTCATTAAATGCAACAACAAGTAGCGATTTCTTGGGCAAGAATCCTAAGAAAACAATGGTCATAATAGAAAATGTGGATGCACTTCAAGTAGGATCGGAATATGAAAGAGAACATGGAAGTAAGGAAACACCTAAAGGATAAAATACAGAGTCAAAAGACTTAGAAACCATTACATCCCATATACAAATAATAGCCACAATTATTAAGCAACTAAAGGACTCTGTGTGTAAAAGTAAGAAACATGTTGAGAGATTCATGAAATGTGTTACGTAAGGCGAAGGAGGTCATGGAGTTGACAATTACATCTACACCCAGCCAAAGAAAGAAACTAAAGAGGAAGAGACTGAGAATATTTCTTATGTTAATTTCAAGTGACCAGATCATCCAAGTTTCAATTATGGAAGCAAAGATGTTGTAGAATACTCCCACCAACAAAGTGGTTTGTCCAAAACACACCCATGATTTGGAAGTTGGGGGGACAAACTCAATTCACACAAGACACTACTTACCATTAGAATATAAAAAACTATTAAAACCAAGGATAGGGTCAAGGTCAAAATAGAAACTGAAAGAAACAAAGTCAAGACCAAGGCCAGAGTAAGGGAAGTAGACAATGTGACATGATAACTATGCTTTTTGATTTCACAAAGAGGCAGGCGACGAAGAATGAGTATTTGACTTAGAGTGATATAACTAACATAGGTGCTTTAAGCACAATACAGATACAAATGGTTGATACACAAACACACCAAAGACAAATTGATCAACAGTTGGCACAATTGTCTAAATTGATCAAAAATCCTCAAGGAATGATCTCGTCAAATATTCAGACTATGAAGATGGCTATGATTCATTCAGGAAAGATTCTAGAAAACCAAAAAGATGAGGACAATAAAGAAGGTGACATCACTACCGTGTCACAACATGAAATGCCTAGTGAGAAGGAGTCACACAAAAAGGATAAGGATAAGGAAAAAGGGAAAAGTAAGAACATTATAAAAGAAAGAATTTTTGAACCTTTTGAGGAAGGATTTGCCAAAAGAGATCCATATTCCCCAATGTTTCATGTTCCTTACAAGTTGATCAAGGCCCATCTAAAGAAAAGATATGAAAAGTTCATTGAAGTCATAAAGAAATTACATCTTGACGTGCCATTCTTGGGTGCCATAGAAGATATGTTGACCTACACAAATTTCTTCAATGATTTGATTATGAAAAGAAGATGAGGATATCAATGAAGATAGTGCATCTGGATTATAATTCTAGTGCTTTCTACAAGAAAAAATTTCGATGAAGAAGAATGATCATGATGCATTTACCATTCCTTTCAATGTCGATGACAATGAAGTTAGATAAGGAATTGCATATTTTGGTGAAAGCATCACTCTAAGGCCTATTTCTCTAGCTCAGAATTTTGGGCTCATCGAAATGGTGAATATAGGGATCAGGATCCAATTAGCCAATCATACTTCTATAAAACTAGTGGGAGTTGTGGATGACGTCCCAATCCAAGTAGGAATATTCTTCATACATTGTGATTTTTTTGTAATAGACATTGTAGAGGACCCAAAGTGTCCTATGATTTTTGGGAGGCCTTTCCTTTCCATTAGGAGAGCCCTGATTGATGTACAAGTAGGAATGGTTACCCTTCGAGTAAGTAATGATCACATAGACTTCTACATCCAAAACACCATGAAGGGATGCTCTCAATTTGAGTCAGTCTACTTTGTGGACAGCTACAACCAATTTCATGAAGAGGTATAGTAGAAATAAGCCATTGTTGATCCAATAATGAGGGCCCTAAACATCCTGATCCCAATATTGAAGATCCAAAAGTCATACAAATCCTTGATTACCTGAACCAACCAAGGAGGAATATAGTACCAATGGGAGAAATATAGAAACTACAAAGTGTTCTTCACTGAACCAATGTAAGGAGAAAAGGAGGCACCCAAGCCCAAGCCAAAATTGAAGGAATTGCCAAAAGGTTCGAATTTTGAACTTCTAGATGACGAGGAAAGAAACTTGTGATCATAAATTTCGCCCTGATAGAGAGTCAAGAGGAGAAGTTGTTATACAAACTTAAACAACACAAAAATTCAATAGGTTACTCAGTATATGAAATCAAAGGCCTAAGCCCAACACTATGCATGCACCATATAAACTTAGAGGAAACATCTCAACCGCTAGTTCAATCACAAAGGAAGTTGAACCAAATGCAGAAGGTGGTAGTAAAAAAAGAATTAATAAAGTTGAGGGATACAAGGATTACATATCTTATTAGTGATAGTAATTGGGTCAGCCCAATTCATGTCATACCCAAAAATGGATGAATGACAGTCATTAAGGGGGAGAATGGGGATGAAGTGGAAATCTGAACCATCATAGGTTGGCATATGTGCATAGACTACATGAAACTAAATATTGCCTCCAAGAAATATCCTCTTTCTTTACCCTCCATTGAGCAAGTGTTGGAACGCTTGGCCCACCATGCATATTTATATCTTCTGGAGGGATACTCGGGGTTTTATCAAGTCCCCATTCACCCCGACGATCAAGATAAGACAACATTTACTTGCATTTATGGCACATATGCTACCATGATAATTTCATATGAAGAAGATAAGTCTAGAAAGTTTCATCTTGTCCATAACAAGGGATTAGGACAAGGAGGCTTAGGTAAAGGAGCTCAAAGAATCAACCAGAGTCAGATGAAGTCTTATCGAACAAAATGCAAGACTTGAAGATGAGTACATGATGGACCTTGTCGCTATGCCAAACATGTTTTCTAAAACTATAAGAAGGAGGACCATTTCATTTCTAAGTGCCCAACTCGATCTATCTTTGGTACCCTCTAGTGGGTACTTCACTTCCTCAGGGGCACCACAATGTAGAGTGTTTGCAGTGACTGCAAAAGAGGCTATGGAAAATCCAACCCAGCTAATTGCAGGTAACCTTAATTCCTTTCAGTTATCTAATATCTTGTCCAATGCTTTCAAATATTCATGATATATATTTTATGTAGGAATTTTTATTTCTTAATGATCATCCTATTAAAGCCTTGTTTGGTTCTAGATCTACAAATATCTTCATATCATAAAATCTAGCATCTATGTACATTTGCATGTATCAACTTCTAGTGGAAAATATTCACAATATTACTGAATTATGATGTCCTTTCTATAAAATTCAAAAATCATGTTATGCCCTTCGAATTCATCTGCTTTACTATGAAGGATTTGGATAGTGTACTTGATATCGATTGGCTAAACAAGTATTATACACATATTGACTGTAGGGAGAAGAGAGTAGTCCTCTCTCAACCTCATTCTAATCCTATGGTGGTCCCAAAAGGAAGTGGATTCTATAATAATATTATTATATCCTCCATTGTAGACAAAAAACATATTTCTAAACTTTTATATAGTCTTCCTCACATTAGTCTCAGAGACCAGCCCTATTACCATACCCATAGAAAGACTCGATGTGGTATGTGATTTTCTTGGCATATTCCAAGAGGAGCATCCTGGGCTGCCTCTAGACTGAGACATTGAGTTCTATATAGATATTGTTGCTAGAACCACTCTGATTTCTAGGGCCCCACTTAGGATAGATTCTCCTGAGCTTTTAGGCTGAAGAAATGGTTACAAGAAATCTTGATAAAGGCTTCATCCATCCTAGTGTTTCCCCTTGGGGTGCGCCTATTCTCTTCTTGAAGATGAAAGATGGTTCTACGCGTATGTGTATTGTCTACTACTTGTTGAGTCAAGACACTATTAAAAACAAGTACTCTCTTCCCCACATTGATGACCTCTTTGATCAGCTACACACTACTGAAGTCTTCTCTAAAAATGAGCTATGTTTTGGATATCATCAACTCAAAGTCAAAGATTCTGATATTTCCAAAACTATTTTCCAAACTCATTATGGGTATTATGAATTTGTAGTGATGCTAATAGGGTTAACCAACACACCTAGCATATACATGAACCTGATGGACAAGTTTTTCGAACCCTACCTTGATGAGTTTGTGGTTGTTTTCATTGATGATATTCTGATCCATTTTAATTCGATGGATAATATCATGAGCACTTGATCATTGTTCTTGAGGTCCTTTGATCTTAGTTGTTCTATGGGTAACTTTGTGAATGTGAATTTTGGATTTATAAAGTCATGTTCCTTTGCCGTGTCAATTCTTGGGGTGGTATATTTGTTGATCCTGTAAAAGTGTCAGCTATTCTCGATTGGAAACCTCCTCTGAATCCTTCTAAAATCTGGACATTCTTGGATTTATCTGGGATACCATCGTATCTTCATCCATAATTTCTATAAAGTTTCACTTCCTATTACTAAACATACTTAGAAGGATGAATAGTTTATATGGTCAGCAGCTTGTGAGTCTAGTTTCCAGGAGCTAAAGTAGAAACTGACATTAGCACATTTTTTGGTTTTTCCTTCTGGAAATGAAGGGTTTGTGATCTTCATCGATGCTTCGAGGAATGTCTTAGGTTGTATCCTACAACAAAATGGGAAGGTAGTGGCTTTTGCCTCTAGTCAACTAAAACCCAATGAACTTAATTATCCAACCATGATTTGGAATTAGTTGCGATAATACATTCTATAAAAATGTTAAGGCACTACATGTATGGGGCTACTTTTTACATCTTCACCTATCACAAATGTTTGAAGTATATCCTAACCTAGAAGGATCTAAATTTGCATCAATGTCAGTGGATTGAGTATCTAAAGGACTACTATTTCACCATTTCCTACCACCCGCATAAGGAAAATGTAGTTGTTGATGTTGTCAGTAGAAAAAGGGTCGTAGTTCATCTATGTTTGTTCCTGAGTGGAGGAACATGGATGATATGGTGGATTCAAAGCCAAAATTTTTGCATAATCGTGTCCATATGAATTATATTTCTATATTCCTAAACTATAGTCTGAACTTCTTCAGCCACAAAGGTCAAGTCCTGATCTTGAAGAGCTCTCTTCTCTCATATCTAAACCTCAAAGACACTTGTCTGTGGGTCTCGATGGTTGTATTCGATATAAGAACTATATGTGGGTTCCTGAGTGGTCATCCATGAGGACAAAGATAATCAATGAGTCACATAGGTTAAAGTACACAGTTCATCCTGACACAACAAAGATGTATAAAGACCCACAATGACTTTTCTGGTGGAGCGGCATGAAGTGTGATATTTTTGAATTTGTATTTCGATGTCTCACGTGCCAAAGAAACAAGGCATAGCACCAGAGACCATGTGGCCTACTGCAACCCCATGAAATCTTAGAATGGAAATGAGAACATATCACCATGGATTTTTTGGTGGGTCTGCCCATGACCAGAAAGGAATATGATGATGAATGGGTTATAGTGGATTGTCTCACAAAGTCGGCTCACTTTCTTCTTGTGTAGAGGACAACAAAGGTTTTTGAGCTTGCCAAACTCTCTATATGGGAGATAGTACATATCCATGGAGTTCCAGAGTCCATTGTTTTAGATAAGGATCCAAAGTTCACTTGTAAGGAGTGGAAACATGTTTAAGAGGAACTGGGTACAAAATTGAACTTTAGCACAACATACCATTCACAGACCGATGGGAAGTCAAAGTGTATAGTGAAGATTTTGGAGGATATTATATGGGTTTTTGTTCTTTATTGAGAAGGCTCATGGGACCATTATTTTTCCTTAGTTGAGTTTTCATATAATTATATCTATCAAGTGAGTATTGGGATCCCTCCATATGAAGCTCTCTATGGAAGACCATGCACATCCCTGCAACACTAGGATGATGTTGATGAGCACATGTTGATAAAATCTAAGGAGATGAATCTTTACACATACAAGGTTGCACATATAAGGAATAGAATAAAGTAAGCACAAGATAGGCATAAATTATATGTAATTGCTCACCAACAGGAATGTCGATTCAAAGAAGGTGATCATGTTTTTTTGAAGATCACAAGCCTTGTCGAAGAACAAGGGGAAACTCAATCATCACTATGTGGGACCCTTTGAGATCTTTCAAAGGGTTGGTGAATGCACATATCATCTTGCTCTTCTACCTTAGTATAGTGCAATGCATAATGTCTCACATGTATCTAATCTAAAGCCTTATGTCAAAGATCCTAGTCACATTCTGAATCATGAGTCTCTATAATTGAAAGATTATCTATCTTAAGCTGAATCCCTAGTCAAAATCCTAGATTCCAAGTCAAAGGATCTTTTCAATAAATAGTGCATAGATATGGTGAAAGTTCTATGGATCCACCATGATCAGACTGACACCAGCTAGAGCTCAAGTCTGAGATAGAGCAGAAGTGCCCTCATCTCTTTCAGGCTACTTGAATTTTGAGGACAAATTCATAAAAGGAGGGGATAATGTGATAAAGTGAGTTTTTATATTTGTATTTTCTCTCTCATGCAAATTCAAATTTAAATCTAATCATTCAAAATTATTGCCAAAAATACCCTCAATGACCTCCCTCTACAAATTTGACCAAATGGAGACACATATTTCAAAATAATACAAACCCTAAATGCACATTAGGGTGAATCATGTGTATTATAGTAATTAGTCAAATTACATAGTCAACATTTGAATTTGGTTTTCAAATTTCTACCAAAACTAGGTAACTTCATCATAGTGCTCCACCTAAAATTTCATAATAATTTAATGCAACATTTATGAGCTATGAGCATTAGAATTTACACAATTCATTTCATTCATTTATAAATGAGGACCTAAGTCTATCGGTTAATCTACTATAGTGTGATAAATTATGTGTCACATGCGGCTTGAGCACTGGGCATGGAACATATATATTTCTCCCTTAATCTGGGTCATCCAATAGAGATCTAACGACTAAAGAGTCATCCCTAACCTCCCGTAAGACTAAGTATATGCTCCAACATCCCGAATCACATAGTATTGATCTCTCGTAGCTCATCTACCACCCTGCTTATGATTCTAGAGGGATATTTCTCCTCCCCTCACCAAACTGAACTCAACAACCCAGTTCTACCATCTCCATTATCCTCAGATCAGTGAGAAAAAACTCCTCATTCTACGTGTCTCTCACTATAGACGGTGTCAAAGTTAGGGCTTCCTCTCTCTCACACACACCCATGCCTATTTAAGGATCCCAATACCTCCTCTTAACCACCTTTCATCCTCCCCCATAGTGAACTGGTTGTGAGTCAGCACACCCACCTCAGCGGGATCTGACCTTCCCCTCCACCTCTACCTAATGTTTACCACTTTGATACATGGCTTTGCTTTGTAATTAAACCCCATCCACTTTGTGGGATCTCCACAAGGCTATGTAGCACTCCCTTCCTACGCCCTAGAAGCGCCACCTTCTTGACCCCCTATCTATTGTGACCTCCTTCACCCTCATGGTGGCAAGGATCTCTAGAGAGAGACACAATGTGTAACCCTGATGCCACTGGCCGAAGTGGCACCATGAAGGTGTGGGCACCTTCGTCCAGATGTCAGAACCACCCCATCCTAAGAAGGAGCTCATCGGAGTCTACTCCAGGCTGCTCGAGTCTTTCATCAATGAAGGAGGAGGAGACTGATGTGGCACCAACTTGGATATGAGGTTACCATTCCTAAGCTGCTACCTCAACTACAGATTGTAGGTTAGTGAGGAACAATAAGGAGGGCACTCACCTAATTTGACCAATGAAAAGCCCACACGTGGTGCCAGCTAAGAGGAATCATCCAATCCATGGGCGCCATCTCAGCGAAGGAGGAACGAATCATAGGGTGTGCTTCCATTACTGGGATCGATCCTATCCATTGATCCAGTTAGATTTGGACATCGATCTAGGTAACTTCCTCATCCTTTTTTTCTATTTATATAAAAACCTATTTATCTTATAAAAACATAGCAAATGATAGGAATGTTGGATTATAATGAACATACATACTATTTTTCTTAGAAAAATACTCATGAATCTGACTCTTTTTCCAAAACTGATAGCCTAAAGCATTACTTGATTTATTAATTCCATTTTCTAAAATAAAGTTATGGAAAATGGTATTTGTGGCCTGATATTAGTAACCATTGAACCCTATATCCATCTCTGATAATGCTAGATCATATGAATCCTAAAGAGGTAGCTAATGTTGATCTAAACCTTATGGAAACCCTAATTAGAAATGCTCCTCTCTAAAATATAAAAAGGTATTTATAGTTAAAGTGTAGCCCTAATCCTAGATCAGTTCTTATGACCCCAAAATGAGATATACCCAACAAATAATCCTTGATCTCTTCATATAGAACCCATGAAACTAAAACCCTAGTCTTGGATAATATGAACACAGTGACAATTTACCCTTAATTTCCTTTCTGGTTAATACATTCACTTCATTCTCTAGACTCTTTGGAACCAAGATCTTATTAATGAAGTATGTGGGATTATAAATATATGACTAGTTTTCCTGTGTGCATACAATACAATATATATTGGATACCTTACTTGTGTATAGTTCTTGGATGCATATTAATTGTATTATGCCCTTGCCATAACATCAAGAACATAAATAAAGAGATGGATTGTAGCTACGGAGTGAGATGTCAATTTCTCCCTCTTCTAAAACTAAAGTCATCACATCCCCAGATCTTCAAGGTTAGGGATCCCCATAGCCCAAGGGGTAGGGAGGGCACAATATAAAAGTATTGTACGTGCTCAAACTTTTTAGTACAACCACATCAATGACATGCTTAAAATAAATGGTTTTTTGGATTCTCACTTTAAATAATGTTTTCTATTATTTTTTCTTTATTCAAATCTTTCAAATATGCAAGTTACTATGTATGCATTGTAAACCCACATACACAACATTTTATGTTGATTTGATTGTTTCACATATTTTCTAGGTGCATAGAATCAATAAATGATGCCAAAGTACCAAAGAGCATGTGATAAACTCGTTGGAGGATATTAGAGTAGATGGATGTTCCTTTCCATTTCTTTATAGCAAGTTTTACATTCCTTAGATGATGTATAGAATTCACTATGTCCTATGTACTTTGTTTTTATCAAATTTAGTCTTTTCTTCTACGCAAATATTGTAAACATGACCATTCTTCTCTTATTTGGATGATGGCTTTGTGTGGGGATAATATGATGCTTGTGGACATGATCTGGATTCCATGTATTGTATATGATAACATCAATTCCTTGTATTTTTCATCATGACATCTTGTTGATATGAATGAACAAATATCAACATAATGTCAACTTGGAAAGTATGTTGGAATTGGGGTCGTCACACAATTTTTCGACACCCACCTGTAGTTCCTGACCCCACAGATGGTTCAAGTCAAGAAACACCACCTACACTATGATGTAATATGGTAGACATGGTAATCTCCTCGATAACAAGCATGTTGGTGTGCAACATTCATGTCCTTGCCATTATCTTAGATGATGAGAACTCAAGACATGACATCATCTACCAAAACAACCATTACACTCTAATAAGGAAGGACTTCCATTTGGAATTCAAGAAGAAAGAAACCATAAGAAGAATATTTTTTAAAGTTATGTGCATAAAAATAATAGAGGATTTCATGTACAGGGACAAAACTGGGCATATCTTCAATGAAATCTCCATCTCGAGGACACAATTTTATAAAGAAAGAAGCAACACGACTTCAGTGAAGGATCTCCAAGACACCTTCATCAAGATGAATTACTTAAAGTACATAACACTACCATTCAAAGCCTTCAACCACTGGCTCCTAACAATCGACGTTATTTCAAAAAGGATAATCATCACATATAGTATCTATGCTAAAGACCTTCCATGTAGAAAAATGGTCGTGGAAAATCTAGAACATAGAGCCATCCAAGAGATACTGAATCGTTTGAAAAATCTCATACAAGGAGTCAGTGGATGGTACGAGGAAAATTGGAAAGAGATTTCCATTGATTGCAGCATGACCTGGGAAAAGTACAACTTAGAGGACACTACTTTCATAGCACTATGAATGATAGAAGCCATGAACATGGGAATCTCACTAGAGCAAATTATCAATACAAAGTTCCTTGTGATTTGAGGAAAATATATCATGGAAATAATACATGATAGGAGATTCTTCTACGATGAACAAATGGTTGACATACTAAGGAGGAGATATACACTTATTCCCCTACCTGTAAAAGCCCCTTGGAGAGAAGAGCTGAGAAAACTTGAACAACCAACAAAAATCTCAATGTTTGAAGATAGAACGACCATCCCAGTAGTCCAACCCCCTCCCCCACCACCTCCTTTTTTTTGAACCAACACTAGTTGTTGCTTCCCATCTTCAACAGAAGCCACTCCTAAACCTAAACAACAAACAAAAACACAAGAAGATGAAACAACAATAGCAAAGTTGCCAGAGGAAGAACCCCATGCCCCCTCCAACACATAGATTACTAAGGAGGAAACCACAGACCCATATACAGACTGTGACCAAGGGGCAGATGACGAAACTAAAGAAAATGAAATTTATGATTATTGGAAAGAAGGGTTGATACGTATAGATGTTATCATGCCCACTTTTGATAATTTCAATGAACTCACATGTTTTGGGTTATCAATTGAAGAAGTTTCCTTCCTATCGAATGAACTAAAGACACTAGAGGATGACTTCATCACTATATTTGAATGAGAAAAATTACAAATACTACTACCAAACCTACATGACATATTTATAATAGGAGGTTACATGATTGTGAATGTTATGGTGGCATTCCAATAACTTTTAGCTGACGAACTCCTGGATGTGTACATGGTCTCTTACAAAATAGTGGGGGAAATCATCCTGAAGAAAGAGTCAAGTGAACTGCAATGCCTAATTGATAACCTTCGGTACAATGTCCCAAGATGGATATTTGTTCCTATTCTACATGATGGGCATTGGCCGTTACTATCAGTTGATACTCTGAACAAGACAACCATATTGTACAATAGATTGGATGCTATGTTTAGTTAAAAAACAAGCAACTTATCATAAAACTGCTAACAACATCATAGAACAAAAGACCACAAAAGTAGCAATAAAGATTGTGGAGCTGATGAAAATGTACAATTGTGTCATGCCAGATGATACAAAGTTTGATAAGTTGTAGTTATATCATAGGAGACATCAACTAGAATCCCTATCAAATGACCACGGATTCTACATACTATTTTGGAAGCACACGCTAGCCATAGCAAACCATAAGGTAGAGCACTACGAAGATGAAGACTACCACGATCTTAGAGGCTAATACATGATGAAAATCTTAACTTAAGAATGGGCCCTATTAAAAGACCAACACTAACTTACATGTTGCGTATCTACCTCAGTCTTTGATACCCTGTGGACATGGTCAATGATAAGTTTGGGTGGGGCTTTGAATAGGAGAACGTGTTATATCTCTACACTTAATATTTCAATTACCTCATTTCATTTCATCCTCTCTTAACTACAAATTTTGAAAATATTTTTAATATAAATGGCCTATAATGGAAAATTTTGACTAAAATATTGCTCTTGTATATATTCTAGTCTTTGTGAAGATATTTTTATGCACATAAAGCACAAATTTTGCATCCAATTTTCCTACGTATTTTCATGACTCACACCCTTATGATTACTTGTCTTCAGGCTAACTCTTAGCATAATACTTCAAGAACAATGGATTTGGGATATGTAATCTATTGAAAATTTTGAGTGTGATAATGTCTTAATGTTAGCATTACCTTAAGATAAGGTAGAAGGCACAAAGATGTTGTCCCCCAAAATGAATACTCAAAGTAAGGAGGACTCAGCATGATACATTTCTAGTTGATCGCCCTATCCCTAAGTAGAGGTTGAAAAGCACAAAACCCTAAAAAGAGGAAAAAAATACCAAATATAGTGTAAAAATCCCTGCTTTCGGATAAAAAGAGGCTTGGAAGCCCAAAACTTCCTTGAAAACCCAACATCCCAAATCTTGTGAGCAAACAAAATCCAAGAGAGATCAAATCAGGAGATTTGTGCCTGGGAAGATGTTGAAGGTCTTGTGCTAGCCGGTGTATCACTACACTCATGAATGTAGATAAGTCACTGCCAGTACTAAAGTTTGGAAGATAACTTTTACACACCTACATATTGAAGGGGGTCTCATACAACAAACTGTCATTACATCAGCACCCGATCAGGCGATACTGTCTCTACAATAGCAATCATGGTTGAGTGAACCTGAAAAAGGTAGGAAACACTATAGCTCTATCCCACCCCAGGACAATAGCTAGAATATAAAAAAATACAATTCGGGTGCGAAAGATACCTCAGCCAAAACCTTATGCTTGTAAAGCCTGGAAAGAGTCATTGGTGCATCACGACAGAGAAACCCTTCTCTTGGAAGAAGGTTATAGTAGGAAATATGAGTGCCGCAACTCCAATCCAAGAGAGATATTCTTGGGACCAACAGCCTCTGCCACGATGCATATATTTTGACTTAAGGCTAACCTTATCACATTCTTCACACTCACCAAAGACAATAACTTAATAAATCCATTTAAAGTCATTCGTTGCATTAATTCTAATTGTTAGCCTAAGGACAAGCTAGATTCTATGTTTGGGGGGTTGATAATATCTAATTTTGTGGATATTATATGACTCAACTTACCTCATATTTTTCTCCTTATATGCAAATTCTTACCCACTTGTCATTATTTTACACGTAAATGCTCTTTTTACCCCTGCAAGTTTTGACCCACTTCTCACTATATTACTCATAAATACTTTTTTACTCCCATTTGGAGATGTCAAACATTTCATGCTGATAATCAAGGAGCAAGACATCCATCAATTTCCACACCTAATGGATGCCTTGGAGCAAGAGACGGTATGACCATCTAATCACAACCAATGACTCCATAGGCAGTCTACACCACCATCGTTGGAGACTCAGTTGTAGAACTGTGGGGCCATCAGTCATCACCACCGTTTTTCAGGCAATGGTCACATAGACTTGACTAATTGATGTCCATCCAGGAAATAGTTGATGACTACACTACACCCAATTGACGTTCAACCAATTGTCAAGCTAAATAACCCAGCAATGGTCCTATAGATCACCACAACTAATGGATGGGAAGATGACCACAAATTATGGCAACCTGAGCGTTGACCACCAATGGAATCTTTGGATGGACTGTCACTCAATACTGTTAAGAACATGCCCAAGACAAATAAGAGAAGAACTTGTAGTGGAAAAAAAACTATTTGTATGAGAAGCTAAGATATTGGACTGGTGCCTATAAATAAAAGACCTCAATGTACGTAGAAGGGGATCACTATGCCAAGGAAACCAAAGTACTGCCAGAGAAGAATATTTTGATCAACCTCCACCACCTCCATCTATTGGAAACCAAGGAGGATGAGAATCTTACGAAGTATACCATTTCTTCCACATGCGCCCCGTGCCCTGTTTAGATTACTCCCTTGATAGAAGTAGGACGAAGAGAAGATCATCATTGTTACCTCATCAAGATCTGGAAGGTGAACCTCACCATAATTTGTGGCCGTAACTTGGTTATAGTTGGTGGATCCCTTGCTTCCCTTGTCTCAATCATTCTTCCACATATCATTCTACCATCCCGTCTCTTCAATAGTATTATATGTTAATGTTCACTTCTAAATCCATAGTGTTGTCCATGAACATGGGTGGCTAAACTCATAGTTTGGGTCAGGATTAGCCACTAAGGCTCTCCCAACATGTATATATTTACATCCATTTGAATATATATTCTCTTAGCAAAGACTATCTCCATTATCTTGTTCTTAATGCTTCACTTGCATGATTAGCTACCATCTTGTGATGTTTGACTGTTAGTGCCTCTATAGAGTAGCACCAATCTTATCTAAGTGTCATAGAGCTGGACGAATGCATGAGAATGTTGGAATGCTTAAGCTAATGGTCATATGGTTATCTTTGTGGTTGTTTGTTTGCCATCTTAAGATAGAGACAACCTTATAATTTAGATTTATCCTAAGTTTGAGATAGTAGGTAATAGACACATGTGATGATTTCTTGTAATCTTGTTAAGGGTATAATATGGGTGTTAGTATTTCTTGTTGGAGAGGGACCTTAGATGGTGAAACCCAATCTAAGTTCCCATCTTTTTTTGTTATATCACTCTTTATTTGTTCTCGTTCATTGTTTTGTTTTCTTGCCTCGTTTTACTTTGTTTGTTATACTTATTCGAGTAACATCATTTCATAAGAAACCACAAACTTAACCTACCCCTTTTGTTTGGTGTAACTAAGCTACGGTTTGGCGTACTTAACACTTACCACTCTTGTCCCTGTGGATTGACCTCGATGTACCACATTGGACCTCGTACAATAGTTGTGGGGGCCCAAGTGATAGGTTATAAATTTAAAATTCCAACTACTCTAGATCTTCTCCATTTTGGATGTGTCATTTAGGTTGGTCCACTTCTCAAACATAACTCAAAATGCCACTGACAATTATTTGTCTTCTCTGGTTGTAGTAACCAAGAGAACCTGAGCAAGTCCTACCTACTAAAGGCAGGGATAACAAGGGAGAACGATTGTGGGAGAGAAAGTTGGTGACTAGTACACCAACGAGAGGCTACAACTTCTTCATGTCTATTCTAGTAGAACAATAGAAGGTCTAGGGGTTTGTGTGTACTACTATAGTGGTGAGGCGGTTGTTGTCTGGTGCTAGGAGGACAACATCAACTTGTTGTCTGTGGTGGAGACCAGGAGCTTCTACAGACATCATCCAAGTGCAACTAGTAGAAAGCTACACTAGTGAAATGAGGAATAGTCATTGGACTAGCTCCAGAACAAGGTATGGCCATGTTAAACAATCATTTCCATTACATATTTGTTGACACAATATTGTTGTTATGGGAAATATGGATAGATTATGTCTTCTATTGCCTACTTTAATGTCATATTTCCATGTTTTTATTATGGAAGTTGATAAATAATAATAACACATAAAACTAGAGTGTGTGTTCGTTGATGATATAATCTCATTAAGTCATGATATGTGATATAAAACCAAACACATAGATACTTGTTAGAGAAGCCATGTTTGGTAGTTAGAATCATATCTCACAGTGATGGTGGTGTTTATGGCTCTTAGACCTAAAATCACTACACTCACATGCGTTCAATGTATTTTGACATCATTCACCATGACCTTGAATAATGGTTGCCATAAAGGTGGTGCTCATGTGGATTGTGACACATGGGGATGACTATGAGTGATGTAGCTGGGATTTGTCCCTCCTACAAGAGTATGATATACTAGTCACTTGATAAATGATATTGAGAAATGCATGGCCATGCTCATGTGAGTCAAATATTTGATTTTATCTTACTTATATCTAAGACAGTCTACTCTAGTTCAAGGAACATGGATTGAATGTTGAAGAGAATGATAATTCCATACCTTGATTTCAATCTGGATATAAGTGACAAAGGTACTATACAATCATTGTAACACCATTCAAAGATTGTAAGTTGAAGTTGTTCTCCAACTTTTGATTACTTGGTCAGCAATGATGTCTTGCTAGATACCACTCGTTACTTCTGATGTCATAAATCAGTTATGGACATTCACTACCAACATAACTTGGAACCTATAGGGTTACACACATAGGATATACTTGAAATAGGAGTTTACCCATGAATGTAGCTTAACTTGATTACTAAAGTGTTATTTTTTCAATTTAAACAACAATAATTAAAGTTGACAGACTGAATTGTGAATCGATCAATTCAAGTGTTGAACATATAAATTCAAGTTTCAAGTCAATTTGAACCAACATTAGCACTGAAAACTCTAAAACGACTGGTTCAACAAGTGAATCGATCAACTCATATTTGTGAACTGACCGGTTCAAGTTGTAAACTGACCATTTGGTTCATCAATTCGATTCGATCAAGGATTGATTTTGATGTCATGTTTTGCATAATCAATTAATAATTGCCAATAAAATTGCTCTTGGTAAACATAATGGAACGACTGATCCAAGGTTTGAACTAATTGTCTCGTGTGTGAACCGATCAGTTCATCTCTGAACCAAACACTTCATCGCTCCCAAGATCTTTAAATTCCAACTCCTCAAATCATGCTCATACTAGAACTCTTGACCCTCACCCTCGTATGAATATAGGGGTTGTCGAGGCTTTCTAGAGACACACCTATAAGCTCAAAAATTGTTGTCTTCTCACAGTTGTAGTATTGTGAGAATCTGAGAAAGTTGTACCGATAAAAGGGAGGAACAACAAGGGAGAGACAATTGGGAGAGAAAATTGGTGCTAGTACGCAGACTAGAAGGTACAAATCCTTCTTGATTGTACATATAGAATGAAAGTAGTTTTGGGGGTCTGTGTGGACTACTACAGAGGAACGATGTTTGTTGTCATCTAGTAGTAGGACATAAAAAAGTGTTGTCCATGGTGATCAACCAGGTAGCCAATGTTGTTTCTATCCAGCTACAACTTGATGATAGTTGCACACAACTGCAATGGATTGTAGATGGACTTACTCCATGACCAGGTATATACCTTACAACAGTCCTTCCGATGACACTGTTGTTGATGCAATCTACAATCTAAGGGGAATGTGGTAGTTAAATTCTTATTTTCTCTATTGTAGATGATGCCATATTTCCTTTCAAGTAGAGGATACAATGAGATAGTATCATCATTTTCAATCTCAACCTTCACGGACAATATATGTGCCACCCACTCTTCGTATAAGGTGGATCCCTCATGAAAGAGGTGGATAGGAGTGATCCCATGGACCCTCCAAATGGCATTCTCGATGTATGTTTTTTTGTGATATAATAGTCTTTCACGTAAATTTATAATATCTTTATGTTTAGGTTAATATAACACTATATGCAAAGTTTGTAGGGGTTGAGGTCATGTCGTCTTATACTACTAGAAAATGGATTATATGTCATTACACTAGATGACAGTTACCCACCCCTTCCATGTGACATTATTCATGGTGTTTCAATGCCATTCAATGTGGTTCACGTGTCTATCCGGCTTGTCTATCATTATTGGAAACATGTACCACTTCCACATGACCACCCCAAGCATGAGATGATATGTGTTGTAGAAAGTGGTGTGGTTGCGTGGCTCAAAGTGGGAGTTATCTATACCAATGTATGCTAAATTCTCATTTCATTTGTATTTGTGATTCTTTTCTACTTGTGTATATAATTGGCAGTTGATATGAGAATGTTTATATGCAGATCAAGACACCTAAGAAACTCCCTACAATTGGTCCTCCACTTCCTCCTTGAGATATCCAATAATATGCTTGGATTGGAATGAACATATTCATTTGCTAGGCTGAAAGTGCAGAGGATTGACATTATGGCTAAGCTACATAGAAGAGGGGTCCACTATGATGGTCCATGTTAAGGAGGATGTTGTAGGTCAAGCTCACAATAGTAGTGTATTCTTGATAAATATATGGAGTTGTTTACTTATTTTTTTTTTAATGTGATAGAACTTTAGATATACTAAGATCTGACAATTAAATAACTTATTTTATATATGGGAAAATATATGTTAATCTAATTTCTTATATATTAATGCATACATATATGTTTTCAACAACTTATATAGGGTGCATGGAGAGTTCACATTAGCCAGTTTGGCATTGCTAGTTCCATCATTGATTAAGCATGTAGATAATAACCAAAAATATTTTAGTTATTACTTCTCTTCCACATTTGAGCATTTTAGTAATGCAAGAAGGAGAGTGAGTATATATCTTTTCAATTATCACTAAGTTTTGGGTACTTCGCTTCTAATTCTGACTTATGATTTACATTTCAGTATGGATTTTTGGTTTTCTTTGTTTTTCCTTCTTTTCACTCAGTCATAATCATTGGGAGTTGTTGGTAACTGTCAGTGAGATGCTAATTCTATATTATCTAGATCCTTGGGTGAGAAAGTAGACAATGGGTGAGACACAATGAATATTACATTATTTGTGTTAGTAAATTTATATATATATCAAAATGTATTAATGTCTGCATCAATTACATGACAATTTTCCAAAATTCAATGTATTGCTTCACTTATAGAGCTATAAAATAATTCAAAAATATCACCAAAAAAGTAGATTAAAAAGAAATTACTCAGTTGGAAGCATATTGAGGTAGTTTTCTGACACCAATTCATACATATGCCAACTATGCTTACTTTTATTTTATAACATTTTACATATTGCAAATTTATACTGCCTATATAAAATAATACTGGGCATGTGGATACTATGTGATGCAGTATATACACTTGATTGTCAGACATGAGGCAATATATAGCCTTTGTATAAAAAAGATAATCTATATAGTCTTGATGAAAAAATAGTCTCATTTGATAATATGAAAAAATCAAATCAAATTATTAAAGTATGTAATTCTTTTAGCATCTATTTTACTCTAGGTAGATGAAATACAAGAAGAGTATGCTCACATCTTCTTTAAGGAAGTCAACTTTTAATTTGAAAGGGATAAAATATAAGTTTTCTAAACCTTTATGTCACTATTTCTATATGCTCATGATGCTTATGAATTTTTGCACGTTTAAATTTGATGCAAGTGAATTGTTGGTGCATATGTGAATGGTATGTGTATATATGAATTTGTGTTGATGAATGTAAAGAGGAATGAATACAATGAGAATTGCATTTATGTAGGGAAATACAACATCAAATAGGTAGTGGAAACAAAAATTTCCTGACATATTCCCCCTTAACCAGCGGATCGCGTCAATACCTATGTAATGGAAAGGATGGTTTCACGAAGATAAACCTTGTCCTGGAGAAAGTCAAAAGTGACAATCCTCATCTAACATATTCCCCATTAACTAGCGGATCTCGTCAATACCTATGTAATGGAAAGGATGGTTTCACAAAGATATACCTCATCCTGGAGCAAGTCAAAAGTGACAATCCTCATTGATGTAGATGTGTACTCTATCTTGGATGGTGTGTGTGCATCTCCTGGTTGTACCGGGACTCGTCTGACTGCTCCTCTACAGACAACATACTGGAACATCGTCATCTACATCATCTCATCTCGTCAGGGACTATTGACTGAAGTCATCCTTCTTAGCGATGGCAAAGGCCACCTCACCTCTAGAGGAGTCCACATAGACAAACTAGAACTCATGTTGTCATGTTAGAATGTACATGAAGGAGTTGACCCTTTTGTTGGTGTAATAGTCAGCAACTGTCTCTCCCACAACAGATATCATCAGTTGTTTCTCTCCCTTGCTACCCCTCCCTAGTCGGGTAGGACTTGCTTGGGCTCTCTTGGTTACCAAAACCAAAGAGGATAACAATTGTTAGAGCAATTGATTCTCAATTTTCTATTTTGTACCCTAGGAATCCCCCAGTTCACCTCCATTTAGAGTCAAGGTTAGGGTCTGGATTCCCACTCTGTACAAGAGTGAAAGGGATAAGAAGATCTCAATTTTTCACAACAATTTTGGAAACCTTACAGCCTATGGAATCCAAAATGGTTGTATGGAATGCCCATACAATCATCTTTCATGTGATACGTTCATCTCACACTGTGAGATGGTCATTTTGAAGTTTCCAAATTTCATACATGTTTTGGAAATTCATTTCCGATTGATACATAACATGACGTCAGCATCAATCCTTGATGCAATCAAATTGCAACCCTGAAATGGTCGTTTGGTGTAGACGAGGAAGGCGTCTCTCACGACATGAAAAGGGCATCTCGCACAAGTGAGACGTGTGACTTGCAGCCCGGGTCATGCTAAATTCTAGCCAATGTACAATGCAATCATCCTGACACTCCAAACGACTGTCCCAACACTTGAATTGATCGTTTGGCATTCCATTGAGCTGATTTGCTGTGTGAATTGAATACCTAAACATTTTAGTAATCAATACAATCATCATTCAATATTAAACTCCTCTTCTGGATGAGTTTCTATGTGTGTAACCTTATAGGTCCCATATTACATTGGTCGTGAGTGTCGATAACAACTTATGACATCACAAGCAATGAGCGGTGCCTAGTCACATATCATTGCTGTCGAAGTAAATCGAAAGTTGGAGAACAACTTCAACTTACAATCTGTGCATGGTGTTATAGTGTTTGTATATTTCATTTGTTACTGATATCCAATTTTAAACTAGAGGCATGTATCTGTCATCCTTTTCAACATTCAATCTATGTTTCTTGCTATAGCAGATTGTATGAGACATGTGTTAGCTCAATATCATGTATTGACTCACACGTACATGGCTATGTATTTGTTAGTATTGCTAACTCAAGTGGCCTTGGATATCATACTCCCATAGGAGGGAGAAATCCCATCTCTATCACTCATAGTTAGTCCCCATGTGTCACAATCACCCAATCATCAACTTTATAACAACCCATGTTTCAAGATTGCGTTTGATGATGTCAAAGCATACTGAATGAAATGCGTGAGTGTAGTTGTTTAGGTCTAAGAACGACAAACACCACCATCACTATAAAATGTGATTTTGAATTACCTAGTTAAGGTTTCCATATATCACTCTTATGGTGGGTCTATCTGCAACACTGTTATGTAACATGAATTTGTGTGATTGGTTTGATATTGTCATATCATGACTAATGAAATTCTATGATCAACCAAGTCACACTCTGATCTTTTGTGTTATTGATGTCTATTTACATTACACAATAAAAACCAATCAAGGACATAAGAAGAATGAATATACTCTTAACATCTATATGATCTCATTCTTCAGGTCCTCAATCGGAAGACATACGTCACTGAGTAATATCATTCTCTAAACATTTATTATTTTATTTTGTTATCTCAAAACTTAATATACATAATAAATTGGAAGCATTCCTTTATTATTAATCAAATCATTTACAAAATATGCCATTACAATCACCATATCATTGGCTCTCTTGGCATACATACCAACAATTTGTACATGCCATGAGAAAAAAATTGGTGAATGAAATTGTATGTGTGTTTTCTGAATTGTGTATGTGTGTGAAAATATAATGAACTATTGAAGAGAACGAAATCGGAGAATCCAAATGTATGAGGGTGGATAAATTATGTGTATGATTTTGTTATTGCTCGTTTTGTAGGTGCGCTGACCTATTGTTAAGTTGAACACAAAATGGAACATGTACTACTAATGAACTGCAAGTACCGCATCCTGTTGAACATATGGACAATTGGCCTCCATACCTACTATATATAAAAAACCTACAACATTGTCTTTTATTGAAAACCATCATAGAAGGTATGTGTCATCAGCTTTACCATCAAAACATATGACATAGCTATCCTAAAATGTCTTTTATACTTTGGGACTAAACTCTTTTATAGAAGAAATATTCCTAACCTTTTTAAGAAAGTGTGAGTTTTAAGGACAAACTTTCTTGTAAGAGGGAAGAATGTGATGAAGTGAGTTTTCAAATCTCAAAATTCTTTTTCTTTTTACTTTACAATCCACTTTAGTAAACCTTTAATCTACTTTATATTACTTGCACATAATTTTGATTAATTTAGGACCTATCTTTGAAGTAAATATTCAAGTCTATCTCCCAAACCTTGGGTTCAAATTTCATATCAATTGGATATTCTGAACTCTTCCAAGAACTTTTTTAATCTTTATATGTAAAAATATTTTTAAATTACCTCTTATTATCAATTTTTGTACCCCTTGGGTGGGGATTAGAGCCTTAGTGGGTCGGGTGCGGTGCTGACCTGAGTCTTAGACCTATGTTGCACATGCATGGATCCACCATCCAGCTTGGGTAGAGAACAAACTAGATGGTCATCAGATCTCGATCCACCCCCTAATCATCTTCTTCCTTGGATAGGCTAGTGTTAGGGGACGCTCGATATCCCAAACTCTCTACTTTGATCCCACCACTACTCCCCTCATTTCCCCCTAGATTTTTCCCTTTCAACTCCTATATACTTTATGATCCTATCACACACTAGGTTTTCCCCTAATCAAAGTGTTTCAAGGAGAATCGATAGGAATGTCTCCTCCCTGCCTCCATGGATGACCTAACCCAATGAAAACTTAACTTTATACCCCCACCTATAAATATAACTGTCATGGAACCGGGCCCACTGCCCAAGGCTCTAGTAGAGTTTTAGGAATGACGATTGGCCCCATAGACCACCACTAGCCTTAGTTGCACACTTTTGTCCACTCACACGCAAGCCAGGATCAACTTCCTGACTGGTCACCCATCCTAGTACTACTCCAAGCTGAGCATGCTTAACTATGGAGTTCTTTAGAGATGGGCTCTTGGAAAAGGAGGTGCACCTTGGTGATGTGGGTAGTCCAATCATTCCTTTTAAGATCAACTTATCCAAGGCCTCAAATCCTGGGATGTTACAATCTCCCCCACTTAGACTCTTGACGTCCTCCAGATCACGGAATACCAGCGCAAGGGTGGCTACGTCAACCATGGACAACCCTTTCCTACATGCCTGGACAGCACAGCTCAAGACTGGCATGCCATGTCCATGTGGGCCCCACCTACTGGAGGGGTTATGGCTCTAATACCAATTGTAACAACCCCGCCTCCCGGTAACCCCCAATTAAGGGAGACAGAAAGGTCAGTGCCGTTATCCAATTAACAGGATCAAAGGTTCGACAAATAATCAATAATAATTATGAAATTCTACTAACTAAACTGAAATTTGTTATAAAATTAAAAATTTGCTTACCTTGGAAAACTTTGGAAATATATTTATCTAGATCTTGAATTATTCTATCTAAATCCTCCTTGCGCTTTACTTCTTATTTTCACAATGTGTCACTTTACTGTTTGTTCATTTCAGGGTTGTTCCTAAAATGCCGACAAACAAAACGTCGGTCAGCATATCGAAATATACTGGTATGTGGGGACAACCAAAAGTTCGCACATATGGATAATAATCTAATTATCACAATCAAGTTAATTAACCAGCTAATTTACATTTTCCAGTATGACATTCTCTACCGCTTTTGCCCTAACCCTGGCATACCCACCTTAGGGTTTCTTTTGCCAATGACTTAAGGCCACCTTCTAAATCCCGAGCTTGGTGCCTGGGTTCACCACTCATGGTGCCCTCTAGTCATGCAATATCATAGGCCACCTTCTCATTCCCGAGCTTGGTTCCTGGGGTCACCACTCAAGGTGCCCATTGGTCTATCCATCTGGGCCCGATCTTTGGCATCATCCATCAGGGTGGCATGTAGGTGTGAGAATACATACTTCTATTATTAATGTGATAATCATAGTGACTTTATAATTTGCAAGTATGAACATCCAAACTGATAATTTGCATTCAATGTGGTTAACCATCTGGAAAATCCTCAGAAAAGTAAGGAGGTTATTCATAATTAACCACATACCTGTTAAGCAGACTTGAATGCAGAAATAACTCAATCAATCAGGAATCAAGCAAGCATACACACATAATTTGTTCCTGAAAAAGGCATCCAATTTCTCTATCATTAATCATGTCATCATGATCTATTACTCCTAGTTGTCTTCTAGGGTTATTACTCCTTTTTAGGGTTTTGACTATAATTAGGGTTTTACTTCCTTTTTATTACTTTTACCTTACTTTTATCAAATATCCATCAAACCCTAATTATCTTGTCTTATTTTCCATTAAGGTCCTTAAGATCAGGTTT